>CM053624.1:167058769-167117629 GCA_028646595.1 Phalanger gymnotis | reverse complement strand
TTCATTCCTTTGGTTCTGTTTGATAATATCTTGATTTCTCATCAAGTCACTAGCTTCCACTTGCTCCAATCTAATTTTAAAGGTAGTATTTTCTTCAGTGGTCTTTTAGAGCTCCTTTCCCATTTGGCTAATTCTGCCTTTCAAGGCATTCTTCTCCTCATTGGCTTTTTGGAGCTCTTTTGCCATTTGACTTAGTCTTTTTTTAAGGTGGTGTTTTCTTCAGTATACTTTTCAGTATTTTTGGGGTCTCTTTTAGCAAGTCATTGACTTGTTTTTCATGGTTTTCTCTCATCCTTCTCATTTCTCTCCCCAATTTTTCCTCTATTTCTCTAACTTGCTTTTCCAAATCCTTTTTGAGCTCTTCCATGGCCTGCAACCAGTTCATATTCTTCTTGGAGACTTTTGTTGTAGGCTCTTTGACTTTGTTGACTTCTTCTGGCTATGTGTTTTGATCTTCTTTGTCACCAAAGAAAGATTCCAGAGTCTGACTGAATCTGAGTCCGTTTTCACTACCTGGCCATGTTCCCAACCAACTTACTTGACCTTTGAGTTTTTTGTTGGGGTATGACTGCTTGTAGAGTACTTTGTTCCAAGCTTGAGGGGATGCGCTGTTGTTTTCAGAGCTATTACAGCCAGCTTGGCCACACCAGCACAGAACCCCCAACCCAGACTGGACTCAGATCTTAAGCAGGCTCTGCACTCCTGCTCTGATCTGCCACTTAATTCCTCCCACCAGGTGGACCTGGGGCCAGAAGCAACTGCAGCTGTAGTTCTGTAGCTACACCACCTCCATTGCCCCCGGGGCGGTGGCCGAACCTCAAGCTCCTATCACTCTGTCTCCTGCAGCTTTTCCCACTAACCTTCTCAGTTGTCTTTGGTGTTTGTGGGTTGAGAAGTCTGATAATTGCCACAGCTCACTGATTCAGGGCGCTAGGGCATGCTCTGCCCGGCTCCTGGTCTGGTTGGTCCTGCCGCCCGTGCCGGGCTCTGTTCCACTCTGCTCCCAGCTCCATGCGCAGTAGACCTCACCTAGTGACCATGCAGGCTGTCCTGGGCTGGAGCCCTGCTTCCCTCTGATATTTTGTGGGTTCTGCAGTTCTAGAATTTGTTGAGAGCCATTTTTTATAGGTTTTTGGAGGGACTTGGCCGGGAACTCACGCGAGTCCCTGCTTTCCAGCTGCCATCTTCATGGTGTGAGTTATTGATCTAATTCCAATTTTTTCCAGATTTCTGTCCAATTTTTCCAGCAGTTTTTGTTAAACAATAAGCCCTTCCTTCAGTAACTGGGGTCTTTAAGTTTATCAAAACATTATGTTAATATGTTTCTTTGATTCCATCTATTATATATCTCTCTAATCTATTTGTTTGACTTCTCTCCCTCCCTCCCTCCCTCCTTCCTTCCCTCTCTCTCTCTCTCTCTCTCCTCTCCACCTTCCCCTGTCCCCCCCACAGTGAATTGTTTTAATGATTACTGCTTTGTAGTACAGTTTGAGATCTACCTTCCTATTTCTTTTCATTATTACCCTTGAGGTTCTTGACCTTTTCTTCCTCCATATGAATTTTGTTATTATTTTTCTGTCTCTATAAAATATTATTTGAGGGGGCTTGATTGGTACAGCATTGAATAAGTAAATAAATTTGGATGGCACTATTGTTTTTTATTACATTGTCTTTACTTAACCATGAACAATTTATGTTTCTCCGATCATTTAGGTCTGACCTTATTTCTATAAAGAAGATATAACTGGATTCATAGAGTCTCTGTAAGTCATGGTAGACACATTCTCACATATTTTATATCTTCTCAGAATTTCTCTTCTTAGCTCTTCCTGCTAGGTTTTGTCAGTTATGTATTGGGATACTAATGATTTATATGGATTTATTTTATATCCCACAACTTTACTGAAGTTATTAATTATTTAAATTAATTTTAATGGACTCTCTAGAGTTCTCTAACTATGCCATCAGATCATTTGGAATTTTTTAATCACTTGAAGTTTCTCGTGTGCACTGTTAATGTAACTAGGCATTCAAAATGCCTCTGAGATCTGGCTATGTGGACTTCTTTTAATCATTGTCAAAGCAGTGTAAGTACCTCTCTGAGAAGGGAAGGATTATGAGTGTGTGGGAAGGTGAGGAGTTATTGAGGCAGTTTTTGTAAAGGAAGGAGAAGTGCAGTGCACTAGCAGTCTGTAGTTTCACTATTAGGAGACACAGAGATGTTCCAGGAGGTACTTTGAATGGAGATTAAGGCTAAGGTACTGAACAGCCAGAGTGCTCTTTCAGTGCACTACTTGTCTCTTCAAATCACTAAGAGAGACTATGTGACTGTAATAGACTTTTCAGGTGTTTAATTCCTTTTCTCTCTCTCCTGCAGACTTTTAGGCATTTGTTACCAGACATTTCTGTTATTTTTTTTTTTTTGGAGACTAGGTGCTCCTATCATATCCAGTCTGGAAGGGCAGTGGCCATCACTCAAGGGCCTAAACCCACTACCAAGCAGCATAGAAACTTCAGCCTGATTTGTTTCTGACTTGGGTTGGTTCACTCCTCCTTAGGCAGCCTGATGGCCACTTCCTGCCACTCCTAGGATCTCACCACATTGGTGCCAGACTTAGTGTAGACCCCTAATTAGCTTTAGCCCTGCTGCAGCTCAGAACTCCCAATCTCCAGCAAGGCACCAGCCTCGACCTTCATAGCACTGGGGATTCCTGGCCTGTGACACCACTCCTGGCTAGATTTATCTATTACTCACATTGTTGCTCAGTTCTGGCTGTTTCCTAGCATCTCAGAAGTTATTTTCCCTTTGATATAAAGCTATGAACAGTCATACCTGCTATGTGATTTGTATCACTTATTAATTTGTGAAAACCAGGAGAGTAACTGTGATGTTTAAAAAATTTGACAGACATAGTTTCTGGTTAATGTAATTATTTTACTGATAAGGCTAGCATGTTATTAATAAAAGAGGTCAGTGGCACTCTCAAATACCAAACACCCCTAATGGCAGAAAGCTCACGGTTTATATGCCTTTGGAAGAGCAGGTGTTCCTGAGGGTGACAGTCAACTCTGATTGGTTAACAATTAATGAGAGGTGGGCTATATCACAAAGAAGGTCTTAAGGTACATGACACTGTGCACCCAAATTTTGGTCAAAAAGATTTATCAATTTCCATATTGCCTAACAAAAGGGAGAATCCACATCTTCCCGGACCTGGCTGAGTAAACACAACTAGCAGGAATCCACCCGTTTGCCTAAAGTTAGAATTTCTTTTACTCTCTTTGATTAGATCTTGGCTATGCTGGCTGTATAAGTCTTTGAGAAAGATTTGCTACACTGGTTGATTTCTAGTCAAAGAAATAGACTAGGGAAAGAACCTTGGTCCTGATTCAATAATTCGTTATTAATACAAGAAATAACAGAGTGAGCTGGTGAATGGCCGGGTTTGGTACAAAGAGGAAGACAGAGATGCATCTCCACTGTCTAAAATAGCTACTATTTTAAACTTACATTGGTGGCTCTGAGCTATACTAGAGAATCTTGTGATTTTGATCATCAATACCCTTTGGTTACACTTCCCAAAACTGGATCCAGGATTTTTCTTCCGCCACTCAGGCTAACACCACAAGCTAGGTAGCCGTGGCAGTCTGGTGATGGGGACTGGGTATGGGTGAGCCATGTTATCTTCTCTCCATTATTTTCTCCTTAAGCTTAATAGGGTAAGGATATTGACTGACAAGCAGCTTTGTCAAATAAGGGGACAAAGTTGTGGGTGGCCTGGGAAGAGTGCCTGTGCCCAAAATTCCAAAGGTGGGGGCCAGAGGAAGGATCAAATACTTCTCCCTTTATACATTCTACCTTAAAATTCCAGGATTTTCCAGACAGCACAACATGTTTTGTTTTGTTTGTTTTTTTGGTCATTCAGATATTTCAGTCATATCAGATTCTTCATGACCCTTTTTGGGTTTTCTTGGCAAAGATACTGGTTTGCCATTTCCTTCTCCAGCTCATTTTATACATAAGGAAACTGAGGCAAACAGAGTTAAGTGACTTGGCATATTAGCCTAATTTTTAAAAAATAATTATAGATCTATTTGAGAAAGTCCTACAGTATTCTGGGGCTTATTGTAATCAGCATAATTATTATTATAGGCCCTGAAAACATGAGCATCTGGAGGGCCACCTCATATTTAGGAAATACCTTTTCTACTTAGACTTGGCCTGATGCAAAGGAAAGAATGCTTGATTTGTGGTCAAAAGACCTGAGTTTGAATCTTAGCTCTCCCATTTATAACCTGTGTGTGACCCTGAGCAAGGGGAGAAGGGAAGAAAATAAGTATTTAATAATTACCTACTATGTGCCGGGTATTACACCAACCCTGGGAAAGTAGGTACTATTATGATCCCCATTTTACAGTTGAGGAAACTGAGGCTGAAAACAAGTAAAATGACTTGCCTGGGGTCACAGAGCTAATAAGTGTCTGAGGTCACATTTGAACTCGGATCTCCTTGACACCAGGCTCAGTGTACTTATTCATGGTGCCGCCTAGCTGCAAATCATTTACTTTGTCTGAGCCTCAGATTCTTTATAAAATGAAAGAGTTGGACTAAATTACCTCCAAGGTTGCTTTCACCTACAAATCTATGCTCCTGTGACTGTGCTGGACATATCTCTTGAGAGTAACAAACATCTTTACCATTTATCTCCTTGTTTCATGCCTCATTTCATATAAGAAAACAGGTGAACGAAGTTATCTTTGTGGTTGCCCCTTTCAAGGAATGCTCTCACTGTGTGTATTTATGTTTCTATGTATGGCATAATGCTAGAGAGCCTTTAAGACAGCATTTTTTTTTACAATATTTTTAAAAAATCAACAATAGCAGGGTCTTGTGTTCTGTACTTTTTTTTAATCTAAAAGCAGTGTGGTATTACGTTGTGCATGGTTGTCATTCCTTTCATATGCTGTGCCCCCCAACCTTGAACTCTTCTTTCTAAGCCATTTCATTGGCTCGTCTCCTTGGTTGTAGCTTTCTCACCATCCATCTTTTGGATCTTCTGCTCTAAAGAAATAGGTTTCCTTTCAAACCATGTGGGAAAATTACAAAGGTCCCTCCTCCTATACCTGCTGGCTTGTCACAGTCCCTCTCAGACTACTGACTCATCACCTAAACAGAGATCCCAGTATGTGCTTCCTTTGCCTTGAGAATCATAAGAACTAATAATTTTCTCTTCTTCAGCTCTGTGCCCCTAGCCAGAAAAAAAATAGCACTTTTGAAGGGAAAAAACCCAACCCAGTGTCAAATTTCTCTCTCCTCTCCTGAGTGTTCCCTCGTGGTCCTCCCAACTGCATTTGTGTAATGAAGTACATACATCAGCAATACAATAATTAATCTTATCATAAAACTATCTTAGAAGACAAAGTAAACAAGGAGGTAAGGAAACAAAACCAAAAAAGAAATGGAGATAAGCCTTTCTCACCCTGCAGAAGGCTTCAGGTTATCCCTCTGGTACAGAAAAAGGGAGGTTAAAAGAATATAGGGGGAGTTAAGAGAGTATACGGGGGAGGAGAGGGGAAAAAAGTTATTAGCTCTGGTCTGGGAGTCCTGATTTGTTCAAACAATGTGAGGCCTGCCCATCTCTCTTGTGCATTACTTGGTCATGCAGCGCTGGTCCTGAAAGGCTGGTGCCTGTTCCCTGTGGCAGCTGCCTTTTCCATTAGCTTCCCCAGCTCTGCATGGCTCCTGGCTCCTGCCATGCTCCTCTGTGTTTGTGGTCCCCTTTCTCTAGGCACTAGCCTAGAGCTGCTTATTTGTGCTGACCTGAAGCTAGGGATTCTTCTCTCACAGGGCCTTTTGCTGCCCCTAATTCCTTAGAAGAGGAGGGTCTAGTTTGTTACTCAGTGCCTGGGCTGTACTGGACACAGGGTCAGGGAAAGGCAGTGTAAAACAGGTACCGTTTTATGTTGTTGTTCAGTTATGTCTGATTCTTTGTGACCCCTGGACCATAGCACGCCAGCTCTGGCCGTGGGCCAGAAGTATCTTGGCAAAGATACTTGAGTGGTTTGCTGTTTCTTTCTCTAGTAGATGAAGACCACAGAGATTAAGTGACTCGCCTAGGGCCACGTAGCTAGTAAGTGTCTGAGGCTAGATTTGAACTCAGGTCTTCCTGACTCAAGGCCTAGGACTTTATCCACTGAGCCACCTAACTGCCTCCTATTTTATATAGGCTGGGCTCACTTCCCCTAAAAGGGAAGATAAAACAGTTCCTGAAATTATCATTTGTTTGGCTTCCCTGCAACCAGAGGAGGGTAAAAAAAAAAAAAGCCCAGCCTATAGGGACTCAAAATTGAAAGTTTAATAGAATTACCATTGATTTGAGGGGATACCTTTCTGACTTAGCATGACAGTTGGTGAAAGTAGAATTTTATCTGAATGTTATCTTTTTTTCATCTTAAGTAAAGTTGGTTTTGTTGCATTTTATGGCCCAGTATTTCACTGTATTCTAATCACTGAAGTAGCCTAAACTAGGCCTGGCCTGGAATAGCTCTTTTTTTTTTTCCCTATGAGAATCAGGCATATCAGAACTGAATTCTGAAGTACTGGTGCGATATACTGATCCATTTTATTTCTGTTGTTCAAAATCCTGTAATCTATACAAAACTGGATCTTTCCAGTCTTCTTCTGTCCTGCTGCCATAGGTGCTACAAGACCGACCCCTCTCTGCATCCCCTTAATTCTATCTCTCATCTTCTCTGCCAGATTGCTCCCACTATCACCCCAACTCTTTCTCCTTAATACTCATTCTCTCCCTCTCTACAGATTTCTTCCCTGGTGTCTACAAACATGCCCAATCTCCCATCTGAAAGAAAAAAAAATTCACAAAACCCTATAATCCCCACTAGCAATCATCTTATCTTCCCCTTCTCAGCTAAACTTCTTGAAAAAGCTGTCTATACTTGGTACTGCTACTTCCTCCCCACTTACTTTCTTCAAAACTTCTACAGTCTGGCTTCTGACCTCATCTTTCAAAAGGAACCTACTCTCCAAAGTTACCAGGACTGTGCTGTTCTTACATCTTAATGGCCTTTTCTCAGACCAATTCTGCTTGACCTCTGCAGCATTTGACTTTATTATACCTTTTGTCCTCCCAAATACTCTTTCCTCTCCGAGTTTTCATGGCCCTGGTTTCACATGGTTGCAATGGCTTGAAGATAACCACTAAAATGTTGAATATAGCAAAAAAGTCACGTGTGGCATCCAGATTAATTTTGATGAAAGGAGGAGGTTAGCAAACCAGCAGAAAGTGATTTGTATTTTAAGCCAGTCCAGAAGATAAAAGAGGATGATCCAGAAGCTGCCTGCTTCAATATTTTAGTAGTTATCTTCAAACCACTGTAACTGTTTTTCGATAACATTTAAAGTTCTTACAGGGCTCAGTTCAGCGTGGTGCGATTTTCTATGTTCTAGCTCTTTCATGCAGAGGAAGTCATACATAAGCACAAAACTGGTGTTATGCTCAGACTGTTCTCTAATATATCAATCACATTTGAACAAATTTCAATTTTCAAAATAAGTGTGATAAAAGGATTGACGGTACTTTAAAAATACTTTAAAATGCATCTGTGTGGTGTAGTGACTAGAGCACTGGGTCTGAAGTCTGAAAGATCTTAGTTCAAGTCCAGACTTAGACAATTACTAGCTGTGTGTCCCTGGGCAGGTTACTTCACCTGTCTGCCTTGGTTTACTCAAATGCGAGTAATAGCATCTAACTGACAGGGTATTTGTGAGGATCAGATGAGATAATGTTTGTGAAGTGCTTATCACAGTGCCTGGCATATAGTAGGTGCTTAATAAAGGCTTCTACCTTCTTTGATTGATGTATACTGACTTGGGAATTCTGTAATGATATTATTGAACAGTGGTTCTTTTATATGGTTTCTGAGATCTTTCATCACAGAGAGGGTAATATTCTATGCCAGTTCTTGAAAAGGTCAAGAGTCAGGACTATAGATTCTGTGCTCTTCACCTCAGGTATATCCCATGTCCCACCCTTGCAATTTATCCACCAACTGTGCTTCTCCCTCCACTAGTTCTTCCATTCTTAGGTACCAGAGAGCTACAAATCAACTTTTTTTCTGAATTTTTTCCTGAGTTGAAGACATCAGTGCTCTGGGCCCATTCTCTGCCACCACTTGTATTTATCTTTATATGGGCCTTGGCACAAGCTGCATGGTTAAAATGTTCAACCGCTGAGTCCTAACATGCTGCTTATGATATGTTACTAGTATCTCAAATAAACCTGGCAAGGTACCAATTAAAGCAGTCATGCTAGAATTATTCTCTGGGTTTAAATATATCAGAGACCAGTTATCTGTTTTGCCGTCATCACGCACAACTTCCTTATCAAACTCCAGGCTCTCTCTCAATGCAGCCCATGTATGGGTAGTCCTTATCAATCAGTATATGAAGCCCTGACCCTTTCATAGGACGCAAAAGAATTATCCTCAAATGTTTCTCATAGAGGAATTAGGATACCATGGTCCCTTGTGACTCACTTTCTAGTATAAGAGTGCATTTCTCAGTCTTCATCATCATTTCTGTGGGACCCTACAAGTCCAGATGGGAGGGAATAATACTTAAGCAACAATGGGGTCTAGGCTGACCTCTACCTCTGACCTCATCTCTGTTTCTCAGGGCTGATTCCTTTGGAATTCAGTCTCTAGTGCATTAACTCTGCATTTCCCTCTCAGCTACATAGAGAGTTTTGCAGAAGCCAGGTTCCACTAGCTCCTAAGAACCATTTATTAAATTTTCAGCGTGAGCGTTTACATCCTAAGAATCAGCAAACACTGTAAATCATGGCTTGATTTACTGTCTTGCTGATTGTCCAAACCTAACAAAGTGAAGGAGAAAATGGTAATAAGGCAAATTAAACTTAAACGTGTTCTATGCATACATTTTTTCAAAGAGCCAATTGTTAAACCAATATCCCTGATGCATCTGTCTAGACCACAGTAGTAACAAAATATAGCTCACTTCACCATCTTTCTTTTACTGCTTTTCTATAACAGAGGTTGTTTTGGCCACTGTTCCTAAGCCCTTTACCCCTCCCAGGAGAGGTGGCTCTGACTGTTAGGTCATCTCCAAGATCTTGGTTCCCCACAGATTCTGACTGATCCATGAGCTTCGGCGGCCCATACCTATGGATATTTTAAAACCACACAAAAAAAGCTTTCCATTTCTTCAGCATGCTCTTAGACTCCTCTCTATGATAGATCCATTTTTACTTATACAGAATGCTGGGCATAGAGGTTGACAGTATTTCTTTAAGTCCTTAGATTTGGTGTTGCAGTGGATAAGAGTGCTGGGCCTGGGTCAAGAAAACCTGACTTCCATGTTCACCTAATAATTGTGTGACTTTGGAGAAGTCATTTTATTTCTTTGGGTCCCAATTTTTCACTTGAAAAGTATGGATCACACCCCCCGTCTTACCTTACAGGGTGAGAATCACATGGAATACCGACAAAAACAAAAATTAGTCTTTTGTCTTAAAAATGTTTTCTATTGACATTTATTTATTTTCTTTCTCTCCCACCTCATTCTCATTGGGGTAGAAAAGGAAAAACAAAAGCAAAACAAAATCATCAGAATATGCATAGTAAAGCAAACCAATTCCCCACACAGGCCATGTTCAAAAATATGTCTGTCATTCTGCTTCTTGAGTCCATTTCTATAAGGAAGCAGGTAGCATTCTTCATCATCATTGGCCCTCAAGAAGTCTATTCTGCATTGCATTTTTACAAATACAAAGTATGATCATTGCTATCAATATTATTAATATTGGTGAGCACAATGGGATTTAATAAATGCTTGTTGACTGACAAAAAAAAAGAAAACCTGACTTCAAATATGGCCTCAGCCACTTAACCTCTGCTTAACTCAGTTTTCTCATGTGTCAAATGGGGATAATAGTATTGCTGTGAAAATCAAATGAGATAAAATTTGTAAAAAGCGCTTAGCATGATGCCTGGCACATAGTAGGTGCCATATGAATGCTTATTCCCTCCCCCCTTCCTTGCATTTATGCAGCCATAGTTATATTAACAGCAAGACATCCTACATAGTTCTATTGAGAACTTGAACCAGTCTATCATGGTCCATGGGCTCTGTAAGAACTATACCTTTGATCCCAGCCCTCAGTAGTAGCTTCTCCTATCTTAAAACAAAATTAGATGTCTCCTGATGCAAAGTAGGGTAGTTAAGGACAGACCTCACACAGACATCATTAGCCCTTTCTCTATCACTGTATCATCCTATCACCATTTTCTCTATCAAACTAACATTTGCAAACATTCAAATATTGTATGTACTCTCAGAGTACTGTATTTTAAGTGTGCCACATGGTTGGTTCCCTAAGGTTTTCTAGCCATCACCCACCCTTCCCCACCTCAGGCCTTCATATCTCATCAGAGGCAGCGCCATGTTCTATCCGGGACCCAGAGGGTTCCTCCTTCAGTGTTCAGGGTTTCTCTCTGGAAACAGCCCAGAGTTTTTTGAGTCCTTTACATTAGAACCAGTAAATTCTATTGTGGAGATATCATGTATTAGGAAGCCTATCCATCTACTTTAGCCCTTTCGGTTTGTCCTCATCTTCAATGGAGTGATATGGTTAGATTTTTGCTTTCAGTAGATCACTTAGGTAGCTGTATGGTAGTATCTGTATGAGTGGAGGCAGGGGAATAAATTCAGGAAATGTGAAGGTAGAACCTACATGATTAACAAGAGATTGGATATATGGGGTGAGTGTGAGAGAGTCGAGGATAACACCAAGATTGTAAGCCTGGATAACTGGAGGTTGGAGTGCCCTCAAAAGTAATAGGAAATTTCAAAAGGTGGAAGGAAAAATGAGTTCTGTTTTGGTCACACTGAATTTCAGATGTCTAATAAGCATGTAGTAGTACAAGACTGGATGTCAGAAGAGAGGTTAGGGATGGATAAATAGATCTGAGAATCCTCTGCATAGAAATGATAATTGAACTAACTGGAGCAGATGAGATCAACATGGAGATAGCATAAAAGGAGAAGGAAGAGTAGAGGGTCAAGGACAGACCTCTGGGGCATACTCATGGTTAATGGGCATGACCTGGAAGAAGATCTACCAAGAGTTTGAGAAGGAACAGCAGACAGGAGGAGCAGTGTCAGGTAAGTTTAGAAAGGAGAAAGAGTATCCAGGTGGGGAAGAAGGTGATTGGCATTGTCAAAGGCTGTAGAACCCTCAAGGAAAATGAGGATTGAGGAAAAGCTATCATGTTAACAATTATAAGTTCATTGGTAAATTTGAAGAGAGCTATTTCAGTTATGAGGTCAGAATTTTTAATTATAAGGGTTTAGAAGAAAATGAGGAGAGGAAGGCATTGATTGTAGACAACCTTCTAAAGGAGATCAGCTACAAAAGAGGTGAGAGATGTAACTAGCAGGGATGGTAGGTGAGAGTCTTTTAAGGATGAGGGAGGAATAGTCATGTTTATAAGCAGTAAGGAAGCAACCAATAGAGATTGAAGAGAGAATGGAGATGATAGGAGGGGCAATCTGCTGGAGAAAATGAAATAGAACGGGATCAAGGATGCATATTGAGGGATTTGTCTTGGCAAGAAGAAGGGCCACTTCTTCATGTGAGTCAAGTGAAGAAAAGAGAGTAGGAAAAGACATTTGACCGATGTTAAATGAAGGGGGAGGGCAACAGGGGGCTCTTTGGTACATGTCCTCAATTTTTTCAGGGGAGAATGAGGCAAGTCCTGAGCTGAGAGAATAGAAGGAAAGGAGGCCATGAGACTTGAGAAAGGCTGAAAAGGTGACTCAATTCGAGAGGAATCAAATGTTTTGCTGCATTAAGGGCCAGCTTGTGATTGTATAACATACATTAGTAATAAACACGGTCACCATGGTTTCATGATCTTCTCCCTAGACTTGCTCTTTGCTGGTGTGTCTTGCTTGACTGTAGTTTGCACTGTTTACTGCTTTGGTCTGAGATGACATCGCAGCCTAGGCTGATGCTATGCTCTCAAAGAGAATCAAAGCCCATATCCCAGCTCCAAACTGCTAAACTCAACTTCTCTCTCTGATTTGCTCAGCTTTGCAGCTGGACTCCCTGGTAGTTTCAGCTTTATCTCTCCTGTTCACCAACGTCAGTGTGTGAGTAGGGGGAAAAAAAGGCATTGAGATAAGGCCCCTGTCTGGCAGCAGTGTGATGGTGTGAATAGAGAATAACAAAGTCAGCAAGACCTCAATTTGAATTCTGCCTCAGACATTTACTAGCTGTGTGACCTGTAGCAAATCACATAACCTTGTTCAGCCTCAGTTTCTCCATCTGTAAAATGGAGATATAATAGCACCTACCTCACTGGCTTGTTGTGAGGATCAAATGAGAGAATCATTCTAAAATGTTTTATTAATGTTAAAGTCTATATAAATGCTAGTTATCATTATTATTAAAAGGCAGCTAGGCGGCTCAATGAATAATGTCCTAGACCTGAATTCGGGAAGACCTAAGTTCAAATCCAGTCTCAAACATTTAAGTCCCTTAACTTGTGTTTGCCTTCATCTACTGTTGAAGGAAATGGCAAACCATTCCATCTTTGCCAAGAAAACCGCATAAGAGAATCACGAAGAGTTGGACACAAATGAACAACAAATCATTATCTTCATCATTGTTTTTAGCGTTTCCTGACCTTTTCATTTGCAGAGTCACTTCAAAATTTTCAATCCTTTACCTAGGAATCAGCAGACCAGTGGGAATGGGCCACTCAGTCCAAAAGAAGCTTTGCCCCACAATCTTACATCTAGGTAAATTCAACAGGACTTGGAAGTTAATTGGACTGGGATGGGGAGGCAATAGAGTCAAATACGACTCCAAAGTTAGAAGCCTGGCGTACCAGGAGTTTCAGAATCATTATTGTTTGCATGTTGTCTCTGCCAACTGTGAGATCCTTGAAAGCAGGGACTGGTTTTTACCTTTCTTTCCATCAACATTTAACACAATACTTTGCACATGGGAAGCACTTAATAAAAAGTTTATTGACTGTCTACCCGATTGTCAATGGAGAAAAGAAAGAAGCAAAGGGAAATGTTGGAGGGAAGATGATTTCTGTTTTGGACAAGCTGAATTTCAGGAATCTCTGGTTCTTTCGTCATTAACCTCCTCCCAGAAGTATTCATCTCCCCCAACCCCTTGAAAGAAAGAAAGGGGGCGGGGGGGAGGGAAAGGAAAGTTATTACCAGTGCCGTTTCTTGATTTCACTGACTTTTCTGTACTAACATTAGCAATTCCAGTTTAGCATGACACGCTTGTGGTAGTTGGGTTAGAGAACTTTAGCCCCACCCCATTTTTTGGTAAGGGTCCAGATAATTTTATGGGATGGGGGGGGGGGGTTATAACAAGGACTTCCTGACCCTGAGGGGTGGGGAAACATAGTCTCTTTGTGTTCTTCCCACACACACACACCCTTTCCTACAAAAGCAGCCAGAGGACTTCCTGCAGTTGAGAGTTGTGGTATTGATCTTTCCCTCCCTCTCACAACCTCTTTGTAGATCAGAGTTCAAGATGAAAACCAATCTACTTTGTGACTATCGGTGCAGCCCATTAGTAACCACAAGTAGTATGGGTAAAATTATAGAAGAGGGAAGCAGTGGTGAGGAATAGGAAAAGAGAAAGGTAATTTAGCTGGTAAATAAGTGCTAGAAAGTGCTGAGGAAATAAAGCTGTATGGCCCAGTGGATAGAGTGCTGGTCCTAGAGTCAGAAAGACTCATCTTCTGAACTAAATCTGGCCTCAGACACTAGCAGGGTGACTGTGGACGAGTCACCCTGTTTGCCTCAGTTTCCTCATGTGTAAAATAAGCTGGAGAAGGCAGTGGCAAACCACTCCAGTATCTTTGCCAAGAAAACCTCAAATGGGGTCACAAAGAGTTGGACATGACCGAAAAATAAATAACAAAAAAATAGCTATTCCCATGCGACGATATAATACCATATGAAGCAGCACACCCTCTCTCTTCAGCTCAGCAATTAACCACAAATTAATCATGAGTTGGGAGCTGGTAGTCAATGTACTAGACAGTTTGTCTCTAGCATTACAGTTGGGCTTTGTGGGACAGAAATCACCCCTACAGGATTATGCACTGTACAAAGTGACCAGTCCATTATTTCTGTATTATCCTCTGGAATATAGAAAAAGTATTGTTATGTTGAACCTTCTTTTTTAATGGCATTTGTTGTAATTAAACTTTACCTGAATGTGTTCCTTATGGTAGAATGGATGGGGCTAGGTCGGTCACTAAACATTTATTAAATGTCTACTATGTGCCAGGCACTGTGCTAAGTACTGGGGATACAAAGAAAGACAAAAGACAGGGGTGGAGAGTGGGAGTGAGAGAGACCTTGGGACTTCCTTTAGGTTTTCTTCATGGAGAAGGAGATAAGGGAGAATACTAGTCTAAAATATCCTGCATTAAGCTTCAGAGGCACTGTTCTTGGGCAAAATTGTTAATGGTCCTAATACAACAAAAAGTTCTACACCCCAAACGTCCTGTAGGGCATTTAATTCCTAGCAGAGTAGACTATGACTCTGAAATAATTTGTTTTTCAAAGAATTCCAGAGTCCTTTGAATATGGCTATTAATGTAATCATGCATAGCACTTGTTAACCAGAGATATTATTTTAGTTTAGATAGAACTTGCTGTTTTACATTCAGCAAAGATTCCAAGCCCAGCTCATGCCAGACAAAACTTGACATTTTTTTTAAGGCTTCTTTACCAATAAATTAGGGAAGCATGTAGCCATAGACTGCCTATCAAAACATTTGACAAGGTATAGTCTGCTTGTTCTCGGGGACAAAATAGAGATATATAGGCGAGGGTGTGGTAGTAAATGTTTAACAACCAGCTCTCTGGAAAAATGTATATACTTAACATATTTAAGTTTAAGCTAATCACTAATACTTTTTTCCCCATCACCTTATGTCTCAACAACCAACAAAGCAAAAAATCAAGCCAAGTTGTAATGTTTGGTGCATTCTGAAGTGTATATGCTTATACTGAAAAATTTAACAATTCTCGAGTCAAATTGAACTGGTTCCAGCTCACCCCTGGATGGGGGTAAATAACAGTTTAGTTAGGTGAATTTTAAACTGATTAGATGAACTTACCTGATTAGTCATCAATGGGATAGATGAAGCCTTCTAGGGGATCTCTTAGGCCATTTAGCTTTTTAATTATTCGAATTGGCATATGTGATACGATTATCAAATTTGCAGATGACACAAAGCTGCAATTTGATAACACCTTGGATTAAGAAGGATCCAAAAAAAATCTCAGTGGGCTAGAACATTGAGATACAACGAGATGAAACAATTGAGATGAATTTAAAAGAGATATAAGAAGGGGCAAGGTATAGCTGGAAGAAAATTTTCTGAAGAATATCTAGAGGTTATGGCAGACTACAAGCTCACTGTAAGCCAACAGTATGACTTGGCAATAAAAAAAAGTGATGTGATTTTAGGTCGCATGAAAAGAGTCATAGTTTGTGGTACACAGAATGATAATTTCACTGTACTCTGGCCAGACTTCATCTGGACTAGCATACTTTAGGCAAGATATTGATAAACTGGAGAGTACATAAAGGAAGACAAGCTGAAGATCCTCTATTATCATGCTGTTTGTAAATTCACTGAATGAATTTTAAGTGTTAAATCTGGAGGAGATAAAATTTAGGGAGACACGATAGTGATTTTCAAGTATTTATAATGATGATGATGATAATGAAGGGGAATAAGATTAGTTCTGCTTAACTGTAATTAGTGGAAGTTGCAGAAGAGCATATTTAGGTAGAATGGGAGGCTTAAGAGAATGGGCTACAGGACACCCGATTGAGTTCCCTCCACTTGATGAAATTATAGGATATAAGGGGTCATAACAAAGACAACAAGTTGTTAAGATAGTGACGTTTGTATCTGCTATGACCTTGGCTCGGACCCTAAGTGATCTGTTGGAAAGAAAATAAAACTGAGTGACCTATATAAAACTTGTAAAGGAAGTATATACTTCGCTTCTCTTATAGGAGGCATGAAGAAGTGACTCCGTCACTTTGATGGAATTAGAGGGTGGCTAGCCATTGGCTGGCTGAAGGATCAACCACATCCCTGGTAGCCTTTAAAAAGCTAATGGTGTCTGCAGATGCTCTATAAGAAGTCAATGGACATATCTCGATAAGATAGGCAAGGTGACAGGGACAGGGAAATTCTTTCATCATCTTCACCTCTATGGCAGCATCTCATGGAGTAGAGTCCAGCTATGAATTGAGTGAATCAGTGAGAGAGATCAAGTTATAGACGAAGAACCCAGCTATTGAGTAGGATTCATTCTTTGCTTTTTCCCTTGAATTTCTTTCAGAGTGCAGTGGAATAGGATTATTCTCCCCACCTCCACCACTATCAGCAATGGTATTTTGTGGCAGGGCAATTTGCCCAGTATGAAACCCTATGCCTAGCAGTGAGGATGTCCATAGAATCCAGTTGTGGAGTTGAGTTGAACTACAGAGGGAATCAGGCTCAGAAAACACTTCTGAGTGACTTGCCCAGCAGAAACACTGTGCCTAGGGGAGAGGCCACCACAAGAAGGGAAAGAGTATTGGGGCCCTGCAGTGTTAGAGATGCAAATTGCTTTGGCCAGGGGCGGGGAACCTGCGGCCTCAAGGCCACACATGACCCTCTAGGTCCTCAAACGCAGCACTCTGACCAAATCCAAACTTCACAGAACAAATCCTCTTAATAGAAGGATTTGTTCTGTAAAATTTAGACTTAGTCAAAAGGCCACACCCAAGGACCTAGAAAGCCACATGTGGCTTTGAGGCTGCAGGTTCCCCACCCCTGGTCTTGGCCATTTGTGTTCCCTACATGCAGGGGTATGCAGATAAATATTTAACTACTAACTCTGGTGGGGAAAAACTGTACACAAGACATGCTTTTAGATTTAATCTGCATTATTTGTATTTTCTTCATCACTTTCTTAATCATAGACAATCAGTGAGATAAATCAGACCATGACTTGTAGTGTTTGCTGATTTCTGAAGTCTTAATGCTCAGAATGAAATTTTAACAATTCCTTCTCTTGATCCAGTATGGGCCGACTCCAACACTGACTCCACTGCATGTGTGTCTCCCTCTAACAGTGTGCTCAGTGTATATATTGACTTTTCCCATTGTTGCTGTATTTATGGGAGAGTGCAACCACGGTTTGTGGAGGGAATGTTTTGTTAATACTGTATATTTTATGCCATCTTCAAATTGTGTCAATGGAACTTGTGAGCTATAGTTTTAGCAGTGTGGATCCAGAGAGTGCCTTGGGTGGATATCCCCTGTGGGACCCACTCTATGGTGTACAAGTTGTAGGGATAACACAAGGAGGGGGATGTATAGCTTTGGTTTTAGGGAGTTTTCTCATAATCAGAGATGTCCAAAAGAAGAATGGTTTGCCAAGGGAAATAGGCTCATCTTCACTAGCGATTCTTAAGCAAAAACTGTATAACCATTTGCGTGAATGTTTTAAACAGGGTTCCTTTGCAGTACAGTTTGGATTTAATGACCATTGATGTCTAACGTTCTGTGAACTACAGTTGTCATATCCTCTTGACTTTACACTGCACTGATACCCACGTTATTTTTCTAGAACAGGACAACTAAAGCGATAGTAGCCATAGCATTTGTGCTATTTAACTGGTAATAACTCAGTGAAGTTTGAGTTAAGAATAAGAGCTATGACTTTGGTTTTAAAATAGAATCTGTTCTATCTTAAAGACTACACATGAGTAAACTGAATAAACTTTGTATTTTTTTGTAGGTGCCAAAGAGCGTTCTGAAATCTATGAAGCATTTGAAAACATCTATCCCATTTTAAAGGGTTTTAAAAAAGCCTAGATATCATCTTTTAAAAACCCTTAGACGAATATTAGTTTGTATGTACACAAAAATAATCTACTAAAGTCAGATTTTTCTGTCATTAAAACCGGCATAACACTGAACCAGTTTGCTAGTTTATGACTATTTGCAATGTAAGCTTAGACTTTAAATGTTACATTCAAGTATGCTGCTATCTCAATAGCCGTGTCTTTTATGAAACCCAACCCTTTCTATCTTCCTGTAATAAATTTGCTGAAAGTGCCTAAATAATGAAAAAAAACTTTTTTTATAACTTCAGAACATTACTTTTGTATTTTATTTTTTGAACTTGGAAATATAAGTTTACTTTTAAAATAAAATGTACTAGAGATAGCACAGATTTTTGAGAGGTTCAGTACTGATGGTTTCTAGTATAAAAAAATCAATTGCCTATCTTTTTGTTGAATATGTAATATACTATAAAAATAAACATTCTACAAAAATGACATCTGTAGCAATGTGTGTACGGAATGTATAGGTGTTGTTTTGTTGTACCCACGTAGGTTGTGTGTCCATATTAGTCTGTCTAGATGTGGCTCACAGGGAAGCAAGATTTCTCTAAAGACGCCTCCCCCTAAGAAGACACTTTGACTCCTGCCAGGAGGAGAAATAAGAGGTTGGGCTCAGAGGCTGGCCACACTGCTCTCCTCAGTTATTATTAGAGCTTGACAAATATTGCAATTTAGTAATTAGTGAATTTATGATCAAGAAATTTAAATTTAAATCTGTCTGCTCCCTTAAATATTGCTAATCTAGAGAAAATAATTTTTGGGCTCAAGGTGCACTGTTGCCATCCCTTACTGGGAAAGAAGTGCCCCAACCTATATATCCAAGACTTGACTCCCATCCTACCAGATGCCAGCTCCACAATGAACACACATAGCAAATACCAAGTAAACTCATTATCCAAGTTGTTAGAAAAACAAATTAGAGAAAGTATACATAGGAGAATATATACTAGACAATACACATGAGCAACACACAATGTGTTTTCCCATTGGGAGCAAGAAAACTTAGTTCCACCAGGTCTCACCGAAAGGGAAATTGCTCAAAATTTCTAGTATGGTAAGCTACACAAAGGGACCTGATTGAAGTGCTAGCTCCACTACATGTCAACTTCTTTCCAGAGCCTTTCTCCCTTTAGGGATCTGAAGAAAATCTGAAATAATGTATCTTCTCTTTAGAAGCTAGAAACCAAATAAAATCCAAATAAACAGACAAAAAACTCTCTTCTCTCCAGCTGTCATCTACTCTACCTTGTCGACAACTTCATGCAGGCATGGAGCATTGATTAATCAATCTCCACCAGGAAGGAGAGAATCCCATGCATCTGGGCCTTTGAGGCAAAGTTTACATGTTTGTACAAGACTAAAATCTGTTCACATGTCATAGCTAGATAGACATTCAAAGGACTTGTGTTTCTAGTTTGTTTTAACATGTTGTAATTGATGCTCATAGCTTTGCAGCAACTAGAGGCAGAGATCCTGTTGATGAGCCACAATGATCTAAACTAGAAAATTGAATGTTCTGTCTTGCCTTACAAAAATTCTAGTACGTAATGAAAGTCGGATAAATGTTGAAATAAAGCTTTTGATAAAAGGTGAATTAATATTAGTATTGCTAAGCCATATTCTGTTACAGTAATTTTTAACCTAATTTGATCAAAGAAACTTTTCCTTCACAATCCAATAAGAAATTTTACGTTTTAAATACTTAGGTGAATTGCACATTACAATGATTTGTCAGGGACAGTGATGTGGAAATTAACAAAACAGGCCAAGTCAGCAGAATTGTAGTACGTTTACAATGCTTTTTTGAGAACTATATCGGCAATCAAACATGGCATGAACCTTGCTGTCGAGATAAATTGTGGAAGTTAATCTGGTAGTCCACCGTTGTAGAAATAGCATAATTCAGTTTTTAGTCACCAGAATTTTTCACTCATGATCTACCAAGGATTAGCAATGCTTGGATTCCTTTAACAAGTGGTCATGGATGTAACAAGATTCTACAGGATCATCTATGCTCACTTGTAAATCACCCTTCAGTTTGCTACATGATCCCTTAGCATGTTCATTCTTATCATCATGAGTTCTAAAGTAATAAGGGGATATGTTTGGATATTTCTTGATCATAAATTTACTAATTACTAAATTGCAATATTTGTCAAGCTCTAAGCCCCTCTATCCCAACTTATTAACTCATCGTTATTTAATAAACTGGATGAAGCTTCCTTTTTCACGAACAATTGCACATCTCATATCAAAACCATTCCTCTTCTAGGCTTAAATAATATTAATTGCTGGACCCACAACTTATTATTCTAATAATAATAACACAAAGACATAAGTTTTTAGTTTATTTTTAAACAATATTTTAGTTGTGAGGAAAATTACAGCCAAGGGCTACCTCTAACTTTCCTTGTAACTGCAGATGACTTACAGAAACACTTTCTGTTCACTCAGAGTAGCAATTGATTTCTCAAGAACTCTCCATCATCTTTATTAGATAAAAGTTAAGATAATTTCATTAGGAAAGAAGTTCTTTTTGTCATCTTTCTGTCTTAATAGTTTTTCAAACTCCCTCCTCACAGAATTAGTTAAGCTTTCCAAATCCCCTCAATAAATTGTCTTCATAATGTTTCTTCACAATGAGTTAAATAGTTCTCCAAAAAAAAAAAAGGCATTTAACTAATTCTTGTTCTATCTTCTCCTGTTTCTCTAAAAACACCATCAACTCTCTCTTGTCAGTCTTAAAGCTGCCAACCCAGCTGTAGAGGGCCAGCTCTAAGAAAGCCCATTCTGCGATAAGATACAGGCCAGAGGCCTGTTCTTGCCCTTGGGCTGATGGGCTGTCTATCCCTCCCTCAGCATGCACATGTTGCTCAGGATGAAGCCTCTTCAAGCCTCCTCAGTACACATGTGCTCTCTCAAAACCCCCCACAGCACACACTGTTAAATACCACCTGTGGGCTATTAACACAATATTGTTTACAGCAAAAGGGGAACAAAAGCAGGAAGAAGTCATGCATTATGCAAATGCGTTGCACGTGGATTTGTTGATCCTGCTTGCCTAAAAGGTATATAATCCCTGTCCCCCAGTTAAAGGGAGCTGTTCTTTACTTTTCTACCTGGCTTGTGTTTTCTTTTCACTTGGCCATCTCTGGCCATTCTGACACCACAGTCACTGGCAGCAGCCAACCTCCTATCTGCTCAACATTCCACTTGACTATTAGAGCTACAACAACAGTAACTCTAGCTTCTGTAGGAGAGGTTATTAGTGCCAGTATTACAGATGCAATCCAAGTGTCAACTAAGCCCAGCCACTTGTCTTCAAACTTCAAGACATCAATAATGTCACTCTCCTGCTTGAACATCTTCAGTAGCTCTCTCTTCTAGAATTCAGTCAAGCACTTTAAAACCTTCCACAATCTGGCCTTCACCTCCCTTTCCAGGATTATTTCATATTATTCTCATTCATGACCCTTCCACATTCTAGCCAAACCAACCTGTTAGCTGTATAATATAAAACGGAAACCAATTATAGTGAAATACAGTTATCAAACTATTTTTAAAAACAAGGTCCCCAAAATTAAGCTCCCGTGCTCAATATAAATCATTCCTTCCTTCTTCCACCTCAAACTATGCAACCCTGCCCCCATTCAAAAACCAAGATAGACTGTAAAACAGCAGTTCCCAACTTTTTTGTTCTGTGAACTTTTCACCCCAAAATTGTAGTGTGAACGCCTGGGTTTCATACACTAGGGATATTCTTTTAGATTTTTTTCATTAAGTGCTTACAATAACTACAATGAGAACATTTCTGCCAAAAAGCTTGAAATTACTGCAGAAACGAATTGTAATGCTTCAAACAGGTACATGCTTGTCACAAAGGAAAACTGTATCTGTAATGTAATTGGCAATTATTTACTGCTTAGGCACCATCAAAGAATTTTTAGAGTGAATCCCTTGAACCATTATAAACTCCCAAGGGGTTCCTGAACCACTAAATGGGAACCAGTGTTATAGAGCAATGCCTGGAACTATTCAGTCACTAGTCTATCAATAAAAATTTTACCTCCAACTGTTATGTGCACCAGCCAACATAAAAAGGCACTTAGGAGTGATAGTCATGTTTTCTCTGACTCTCTGGTTTTCTCTCCCCTATATTCAGTTTGGCCTTTTTTGTGATTGACAACTTTCTTTAGTCTAAAATTGTGGCTTTATCTAATCAGATTATCATTACTCTAGGAAATTCTATCCCTTAACAACCTACCTATGATCAGGATAATTGAGGTCATTTACCAAGGCAGGTATGGTTGTATTTAATCAAAATATTGGAAAAGAATATACAGTAATCAAATACATCAGAGCAACCAAGAGAAGCATCAGCCCTCTCTGTGAATCCTTCCGAAAGGAAAGAGCCTACCAGCTGCCTTTGTCAGAAGGCAAGCTCAAACTTGAGATCTCATTTTTATTTGGTGGATGTAGGAGGAACCCATCAAGAATTGAGAGGCATCTTTGGTGAAGAATATGCAGCAGGGATCTGAACAGAGGTGAATAAAGATGAGTGGTAGCAGGAGGACTCCTTCCCTTTCCAGGAGCAATAGGGGAGAGAAGTTTGAATTTGAGTATCTATTACACTGAGATTCTGCATTCTGGCTCCCTTGCCAGAGGCAAGGTATGTGGCTCCATGGGCTGGAAGGAAAAACTGCGATCTCAAGTTTGAGCTTGCCTACTGACAAAGGCAGCTGGCAGGTGCTTTCATTTCAGAAGGATTCACAGACTGAGGGTTGATGCTTCTCTTGGTTGCTCTGATGTATTTGATTACTGTATATTCTTTTCCAATATTTTGATTTTCCAGCCCATGGAGCCTCCCTCTGGCAAGGGAGCCAAAATGCAGAATCTCAGTGTAATAGATACTCAAATTCAAACTTCTCTCCCCTTTTGCTCCTGGGAAGGGAAGGAGTCCTCCTGCTACCACTCATCTTTATTCACCTTTGTTCAGATCCCTGATGAAGAGTATACTTCTGCATATTCTTCTCCAAGAATGCCTCTCAATTCTTGATGGGTTCCTCCTACATCCACCAAATACTTCTGGGTGTAGTTTATGCCCAAAGGTGTGCAGCCTTGCTAGTCTTAAAATCTCATCACAACTGATCCAACCATTCTGTAGAACAATTTGGAACTATGCCCAAAGGACTATAAAACTGTGCATACCCTTTGATCCAGCAATGCCACTACTATGTCTGTATCCCAAAGAAATAAAAAAGGGAAAAGGACCCACATGTACAAAAATATCGATAGCAGTTCTTTTTGTGGTGGCAAAAAAAATTGAAATTGAGGGTATGCCCATCAATTGAGGAATGGCTGAACAAGTTATGCTATAAGTGTAATGGAATACTATTGTTCCATAAGAAATGGTTGTATAGGACAGAATTTTCAAATAATAGGAGAGACATCTTTAGGAGAAGCAAAGTGAATTTATTTTACAAACCTTGCAAGATTTGGGCACACCTCCATAATAGAGGAGGTGAGGTAAAAGGGAACCTGCCTTAATTTATACTCTTAATGAAAAGATTCCCTCCCACCTCTATCCTTTCTCACCATTGGCTGGGAGGCGGGCTTACAATCTAGGTGTAAAAAACTAGACAGAGGACTAGGGGACCAAGGTTGGTTTGGTCTATTCAGGTTTTCCTTATCCAGAATTCAACTGCTGGAAGTGGTGTTCGAAAGTCTAGGAGAAGAAATGGGGGGGCGGGGTGGAGACCTTCCTGGAGCAGAGAATAAACAGCTCACAGGTAGTCCATTATCTTCTTATTTGGTGCTAACATCTGAAAGAGGGGGAAGGGTACACCCACAGCTCCAGGCCCTGACCTTCCAGAGTCACCACAAGACCAAATCCCAAGCCTCTCCTACTCCCTCAGATATTCCCTATTTCAGAACTATGAGAAGAGTGAAGTCTTCACAATTTATCCTTCCCATTCATAGTGAACTGGTAGACTTCAGAAAAACCTGAAAAAACTTGCATGAACTGATGCTGAGTGAAGTGAGCAGAACCAGGAGAACACTGTACAAAGTAACAGCAACATTGTGCCATGACCAACCTTTTTTAGACTTAGTTCTTCTGAGCAATGCAATGATCTAAGACAATTCCAAAAGACTCATTATAGAAAATGCTACTGCCATCCAGAGAAAGAACTATGGAGTCTGAATGCAGATCGAAGCATACTATTTTCTCTTTCTTTTGTTGTTTTTTGTTTTTTCTTTCAAGTAGTTTTTCCCTTTGGTGTTAATCCTTCTTTCACAACATGACTAATGTGAAAATATGTTTAATATGATCATACATGTATAGCCTATATCAGATTACATACCATCTTGGGGAGAGGGGAGAAGAAGGAGGGGGGAGAAGAAGGAGGGGGGAAAATTTAGAACTCAAAATCTTATGAAAGCCAGTGTTTAAAAATAAAGAAATTTTTTTAAAAAATCTTATCAGAGGGAAAGGGCTAACAGACAATGAATAGCAAGCTCATATCATTTTCCCCAGACACTACCCTGCCTAAATGAGTATCCCATAAGATTGTTCTCTCCTCCTCCCTAAGTCTCCTCTCACATGCATGGCTACAGGCTAATAATGCTGGGATTTTTCCACCTTTTTGAGGTAGAGCAAAGAGGAGGAGGAAGGCAGAGTGAGGAGTGTTATACTCAAGTTTTTATCTTGTATGTATTTTTGTTTGTTTAGTAGTAGTGGAGAAAGTGTATGAGATAGAAGGCTATGGAGAACTAGCTACACCCTCTTAGCTAGCCCTATCCCTTATATGTTCTCAGTTCCTGACAACAGTTTAGGCTATGACATTCCCTTTAGTGAAAGCCTTCAATCCTTCTCTTTCTTTCCTAAGAATAGTTTTGTTGTGAGGGATGGATCAATGGAAATGGCGAAAATTCTCTGACAAAGTTGGTCATCGCACAATGTTGCTATTACTGTGTACAGTGTTCTCCTGGTTCTGCTCACTCCACTGCCACCTCACATGAAGCCTCTACCAAGCTTCTGAGCTTATTCTGTCTTCATAAGGGTCCAAATTAATTTGCTCGCTGTTATTTGGGAAGCTATAAAATATGTATCAATAACATCTCTTTTCTATGTAGCTCTAAGCCCCCAGATAGAGAAACTCCTAACAATTAAAAAAAGAATCTCTCAGGGAGAGGAGAGGAAAAGAGAGAGGAGTGGGAGCTGGGGTAAGAGCCAGACTAATAGATTGGAAAGTGATCTGTATGAAGATTATAAGTGAAGCTATGGGAGCTGATGCATTTATGAAGTGAAAAAAGTGTAGAAAGAGAAAAGGCCCTAGAACAGAGCCTTGAGTCCTCATTGTTAGCAGACATGAGTAAAAGAGACTGATGAGTGGTCAGATGGGTAGGAGAAACCTACCTCTCTAGTAGGAGACAGTAGTGACTTTCAAGGAAAAAAGAGACTATCAAGAAGAAAGGGGTGATCATCAGTGTCAAAAGCTGCAGAGAGAGCAAGAAGGATGAGGACTGAGAAAAGGCCATTAGTTTTAGAGACTCAGTAAATTTGGAGAGAGCAATTTCAGTTGAATGATGAATACAGAAACCAGATGGCAAAGAGTTAAGCAAAGAGAAGGAAAGTAAATGGAGGTACAAATTGTATCAGGCTTTCTTCAGGAGTTTAGTCAAAAAAGAGAAGAAAGGGGCTGGAGCCAAGATGGCAGCTGGAAAACAGGGACTGGCTTAAGCTCTCCCTCAAATCCCTCCAAACACCTGTAAAAAATGGCTCTGAAAAAATTCTAGAGCTACAGAACACATGAAATAACAGAGGGACATAAGTCACCAGCCCAAGGGGGCCTGGATGGTCGCTGAGAAGGGTCTATCGCACTGTGCTAGGAACAGAGTGCAGCCCAGTGTGGGCCATGCCAGGACAGAACAGGCACAGAAGAGATCCTGTGGAGCAGGCCTCAGGGCCATGAATCACTAAGCTATAGCAGTTACCAGACATCTCAACCCACAAACACCAAAGATAATTGAGCAGGTCAGTGGGAAAACTGGTGGATCTGGGTGAGAGAAGTGTGAGGTCTGGCCCCAGCCCCATGGCAGTGGAGGTGGCACAGCAGCAGCAGGGACAGGTGGCACAGCTCCTGCAGCTGCTTCCAGAGCTCCAGCAGCAGCTGCTTCCAGCCCCAGGCCCACACAGTGGGAGGAATCAAACAGTGGATCACAGCCAGGAGTGCAGGGATTGCTGGCACAGAAGCAGCTTTGCCCTGCTTGGATCTGGGTCACAATCCTGGTTAGCAGTTCTTGGGGGAGGAGGAGTGCTGACGTGGCAGAGCTTGTGGTGACTGTGGAGTAGAAGTAGCTCTGAAAACAGCAGCACAGCCCCTAAAGCTTGGGACAAAGCACTCTCCACTCTGAAAGCAGTCATACCCTGACAAAAAGCTCAAGGGTCAAGTAGTTGGCTGAGAACATGAGCAGGTAGGGCAAAAGGGCTCAGACTCAGAGTATAGAATCTTTTTTGGTGACAAAGATCAAAACATATAGCCAGAGGAAGTCAACAAAGTCAAAGAGCCTACATCAAAATCCTCCAAGAAAAATATGAATTGGTCTCAGGCCATGGAAGAGCTCAAAAAGGATTTGGAAAAGCAAGTAAGAGGAATAGAAGAAAAGTTGGGAAGAAAAATGAGAGTGATGCAAGAAAATCAAGAGAAACAAGTCAATGACATGGTAAAGGAGACCCAAAAAAATACTGAAGAAAATAACACCTTAAAAATAAACTAACCCAAATGGCAAAAGAGTTCCAAAAAGCCAATGAGGAGAAGAATGCCTTGAAAGGCAGAATTGGTCAAACGGAAAAGGAGGTCCAAAAGACCACTGAAGAAAATACCACCCTAAAAATTAGATTGGAGCAAGTGGAAGCTAGTGACTTTATGAGAAATCAAGATATTATAAAACAGAACCAAAGGAATAAAAAAATGGAAGACAATGTCAGGTCAAACAGAAAATATTGCAAGCAGCCCGAAAGAAACAATTTGAGTATTATGGAAACACAATCAGCATAACACAAGATCTAGCAGCTTCTACATTAAGGGATCAAAGGGTTTGGAACATGACATTCCAGAGGTCAAAGGTGCTAGGATTAAAACCAAGAATCACCTACCCAGCAAAATTGAGTGTAAAGCTCCAAGGCAAAATATGGATTTTCAATAAAATAGAGGATTTTCAAGCTTTCTTGATGAAAAGACCAGAGCTGAATAGAAAATTTGACTTTCAAACACAAGAATCAAGAGAAGCATGAAAAGGTAAACAGGAAAGAGAAATCATAAGGGACTTACTAAAGTTGAATTGTTTTGTTTACATTCCTACATGGAAAGAAGATATTTGTAATTCATGAAACCTTTCTCGGTATTCGGGTAGTTGAAGGATGGGTGGGGAGGGAAGAAAGGACAGAATTTGGAACTCAAATTTCTAAAAACTAATGCTCAAAAAAAAGTTGCTTTTACATGCAACTGGGAAATAAGACATACAAGCAAAGGGGTATAGAAATCTATCTTGCCTTACAAGAAAGTAAAGGGAAAGGGGATAAGGTGGGGAGTGGGGTGACAGAGGGAGGGTAGACTGGGTAAAGGGGCAATCAGAATATACGCCATCTTGGAGTGGGGAGGAGGGTAGAAATGGGGAGAAAATTTGTAACTCAAAATCTTGTGGAAATCAATGTTGAAAACTAAAAATATTAAATAATAAAAATTTTAAAAATATGAAAAATGGGAAAAAAAATAAATTGATGCACCAAAAAAGAGGGAGGAAAGCTAGCCAGGATGGTAAAATTAAGTGATGGGTTTTTGAGGGTGGGGGAGACTTAGGCATGTTTTTAGGCAGTAAGAAAGCTGCAGGTAGATAGGAACAATTGAATTTAATAAAACAGTAGGGATGATAGATGGTACAATCTGCTGGAGAAGATGTGATGGAATGAGATCACTTATGCATATAGAGGGATTTGCCTTGGCACAGAGAAAGCCTAACTCTTTGTGTGAAAAAGGAATAAAGAAAGGGTTCTTGCCTGAATGCATCTGAATATGAGATGAGAATGAAAAAAGCAAGAACTCTCAGAAAATGGTCTCAATTTTTTAGTGAAATATGAAGTCCTCAGCTGAGAGGATGGGAGAGGAGGAGCTGTGGGAGCTTTAAGAAGTGAATAAAAGGTTTAGAAAGGCTGCTGTGGTGAATGGGATAGTCAATTTGGGAGGTGTAAAAAGGATTGCCTTGCCTTAGTGAAGGCCTAGTTGAGATTATATAACACAGTTTTATAGTGGATGTGGTTAATATGGTTCTTTTATTTTCTCCAGCTTCTTTCTGTAGGAGTGATGGCAGTAGATGGTGGGAGAAATCCAAGATTGGAGCTTAGAAGCAGAAGTTCTTCTATATGATAAGGGGGCGAAGGACTGGAAAGAAGATAAAGATATAAAATTGAAGTGGTTCACCAACGAATCAAGCTGGGGAAGGGGAGAGGGAGTAGCCAGTGCAGGGGTAATGGCCTGGGAAAGAACCAATGGGTCAAGGGATTGGAAGTCATGGTAAGGGCAAAGAACAGGGCTTGAGGTTGCACAGTAGAGGCGGCAGTGGAATAAAAACAGATTAAGATCAAATAAAGGAGTTTCAGAGTTTATGAGCATGGATGTAGAACGTTTGTGGGTGATGCATAGATCGAGAGCGTGACCATCTCTGTGTGTGAATGAAGTGAGGTACAGAAGTAGGTCATGGGAAATGAGTAAACTGAGAAACTGGGAGGTCAGGATGTTTGAAGGAATATCAGTGTGGATGGTGAAATCCCCTGGTATTAGGGCAGGAATTGCAAAGAAGAGAAAGATTATGAGTAAGGCGCTGAATTCATAGAGGAAGGAAGGATAGTATCGTAGAAGTCTGCAGACAAAAGCTTCTAGAATCCTGATTGGAAGATAAATACATAGTGAATGAACTTCGAAGAAAGAGAGTTTACTGAGTGATGGTTGAAGGAAGAGTGCCTGGAAGTGGTAACAGGGAGCAAGGAATAATCCGACTACCCCACACAGCCAGGGCTAGAAAGGGTAGTCAAGGAAGCTGTGTCATCACGAGGGATTCAGGTCTCTGTGAGTTCAAGAAGATGGACTCAGCAAGGAAGTGAATGACAATGAAATGTAATGTTACCTATGGTGCAGGCATTCCAGAGAGCACAGTAGGAGGGTTGGGTAGCTCACAGTGGGACATTTGAGAAGAGTTGGGTTGAGGGGGATGAGAATAGGAGAGCAGTCAGTGGAGGATGGAAAATTGTCAGAGATCTATGCTTGACTGGAAAGGGGATAAGGGATGGTTTGTGGAGGGTGCCTAAGTGAAGAGCAAGTCAGGCCCTGAGGAAGTGTAGATGGTCTCTACCTACCTGGATCTTGAGAGAAGGGCAAGGCAGACCCAAAAATTGTGTAAAGAGAAATGTGAAATAAACTTTGGAATGAATCATGCTCTTCTAGGGAGGGAGATAGTAGAAGTAAAATGGAATCACCATCTTGGATCTACCTCTCTAGCAAGTTCAGCGAAACCAGGATTTGCCCAGACACTCCTCTTTGTCTCAAAGTCCTGGGCTGGCCACATCAGTGAAGTTCTGCTCCTGCTTCCATGGAAATAGTTATCCTTATGTGTCCAGGCTGTCATTGTGTGACTCAAAAGGAGGCAGTATAGACAGCTCTAGAGATTTATCACCACCACCCTACACTTCTCCAAGGGAGACTTTTATTCCTGCCAGAAGAAAGAGCAGGAAGTTGGAGCTGGAGTTCACTATACACTCTTAAGAGAGAAGAGGGTACCAAGGTAGAATTAGAACCATCTGTTACTTTAAATATGGCTAGTCTAGCAGGGGTGGAGCACCTGCAGCCTCAAGGCCACACGTCCTCTAAGTCCACAAGCATGGCCCTTTGACTGAATCCAAACTTCAGAGAACAATTCCCCTTATCTGGGGATATGGGTTCAATCTAACTTCTGATCATGGTTTCTCATCACTGTGGGAAGGAGATTTCACATATTATATGCAAGGTTTTAACCCTTTTCTACCTAATACCACTTTCACAATGAATATATATAGCAAGTAGCAAAATAACCATTTATCCAAATTATAGCAAAATAGAAATTGGAAAAAGTAAACATAGGAGAATATATACTATATAAGATAGAATGACAGAGATCTCCCACTGGGAGAAAGATAACTTAGCTCAACCAAAAGAGACAGTCCCAGGTCTCACCTAAGGAGAAACTTCCCCAAACCTCTAGGTACAAGGACACAATGGAGATTGCCAACTCTTCTCATGGCTTCCCAGAGTCTTTTGCTTCAGCAACCTGAAGTGGAATCGGCCTTTTCCATCTTCTCTCTCAAAACTAGAAGCCAGTAGGGCCTGAAGTGACTTGAAGCTTGGAGTCTCAAAGTAGACTCAAAAAGTCTGGATGGAGCTGTCTCATTCTCAATAACTCCACCCCCACTCCACACATAAGGCAGGGCTTTCATCTCCATCAATAAGGATACCATACCAATGGGCTTTGGGATGGGGGTTACACTTGATTTCTGCTGGTCTCTGTCTCTCACTCTCCTGATCTGTCTCTGGGTGTGGTGTTGCCAGGGCCTTACACTGCACTTTGGAGCAGGCACTTTTTGCGTCTCCACTTTTACTCCTAATGATGGCGGCTCATGATGCCGCAGACAGTCCCATGGATGTGCAGGACTGTGGCAATGCTGGGCGACTTGGCTTCCCTTGACTCTTCTAGACCTGATATCACTGATTCTCATGATATTTTAGGAATGGAGGGGACTAAGTCCTTCACCAATCTCCAGTGAGCTATATATGAGTTATCTATGTAGAGATTATTATGTATACTTATATGCATATACGTGTGTGACATATAGATATAATATACACATAACATAGTCTATGTATGTGATATGTGTACATTATTTTCTGTAGAAGGAGACATGTATGTTTAAAAGTAGGTGAAAAATTAATACTGGAATAATTTGCCATTTCCTTCTCCAGCTCACTTTACAGATAAGGAAACTGAGACAGAGTTAAGTGACTTATCCAAGTCACACAGCTAGTAAGTGTCTGAGGTGGGATTTGAGCTCAGGTTTTCCTGATTCCAGTCTGGTGCTCTATCCACTACACCATCTAGCTGCCCATCTGTAATGCCAATCATGGCAGCATACCTGAAGACTGCTGCTGTGAATAATTTTAAGGGTCTAACTCCTCTACTTGCTGACTTCTTCCCAAAGTTTTTATCTTCAGGGGAGACCTGAAGAGAGGAACCAAGACTCTTCTCTCTCGAAGCTGGAAGCTAGAAGACCAAGATCTCCTTTCTCAAGCTCTCACCAACTGTGCCCCTCACACAGGTATGAGGCATTGAATAATCAGTCTCTACCATGAGGTTCGTGTTATGTTAGGAAGGAATAAGGACTTTTTTTTTTCAAATATAGCTAAGACTTGGCTCCATTCCCACCAGGTGCCAATTCTACGGTGAACATACTCTCCTTTTGGAGATCTCATTGGGAGAGCTCTCCTAAGACTGCTTAGCCAAGACACAGTCATATCTTACCAAATGGAAATTTTCTGAAGTCTCTAGAATAGCAAACTGGGAATATGGCTATAATAGAGACTATATACAGAGAGTTCATTCACTCTGGATGGTCTGGTATATGTTCTCCTATGTATACATTCTCTTTTCTATTTTGCTATAGATTTGGATAAATGGATTTACTCACCATTTGCTATGTGTGTTCACTGTAGAATTGGCACCTGGTGGGAATGGAGCCAAGTCTTGGCTATATTGTTTGGGGTACTCCTTCCCCATTAAGGGGTTGTGATCAGGAGTGCAGCCTGAATCTGAAAATCATTTCCCCTGGACTAAAAATATTTAAGGGAAAAACAGATGTAATTCTAGCCCAGTACCCCCTTTCACTGAGGACAGCAGAGTGGCCAGCCTCTAGCTCCAATCTCCAGTTTATCCTCCTGACAGGAATCTCCCTTGGAGAAGGGAGGGGAAAAGAGACTATTTTTGCCTCCCTGGGAGCCACATCTAGAGAGACCCCTGTGGACACACGCTAAAACTACAAGGGCAAAGCCCAGTATAGTCCCATCACAATGCCCCTCACGCTAGCACCATTCATGGATTGAAAACAGAGGTTTGAAATGATAAGAGGTGGACAATAGCCTTATGGCATTCACCTGGGACTCCTTTCTTCCCCCACCCCTATCCTCCCTAGCCAGAGATAAGATCACATTCTTCACTTCTTATGTTTTAGTCTGTCCCCAGAAGGAATAAGCATCTAATTTTTTCATCAACTTTACCCAGATTTTCTTTCTTGTTTTCTATGTGTTCTCCAAGTGTTATTTAATTTCCTACTCTTCTAAGAAAATTTCAAACAATTTTCTTGCAACCCTTGAAGTATCTTACACAAAGCTGGAAGACAAGACAGATAAAAACCCCATGCCAGGGGCACAGGATAGCCTTGGTCATATCTTTTCAACTCTATGGCAACTTCCTTATCTCAGTACTTTTCCTCCTAGCCATATACTTCTCACCATCTTCTCCTATGCCCACCCGTGCCTTAGCATCAAGTATCAAATTGAACGTTGATTTTATTTGACGGATTTTGTCAAACTCTTCCTTGGATTCCTCTATTTCATCCCTCAAAGCAGGTATTAAGCAATAAGCCGCAATTATCTTCAAGGTGTTTGTTTTAGTTATACTTATCAAGATTAGATGACCAAATGTTTCAAGAAATGGTTTTTATTGTTTTTGTAATTGCTTTAGGGCATACAATGAAACCATTTTCATCAACTCCTTTGTTTTCCTCTCCAGGGAAAACCCGTTAGCCCTCCTTCAATCTAGCTCAAACTTCCTTCTACCTTGTTTTTGTTTATCACGTGCCTACCAATATTGACACGGTTCAGTTCTTCCAACAGCAAGTGAAATTGCTGGTCCTCTACTCCCTGTTCCACATCTTTGCTATGGAAGCAAAAGATGGCCATTACTAAAGGCCATTTTTCATTTTCTTTCCTTTCTGGGCTGCTATGGTCAACTTGCTCAACATCGTGCCGCAGATAAAGTGGTAATGTTGATGTCAGACCTCAAAGTCCCTTACAATTTCATCTATTGCAAAATGCTGACTTACAGTCTTGGCCATGTATTCCAGGTAATGCCCACAATTAAGTGTATCCCAAGAAGGTATTTCATTCCTGTATTTATCTGAAAACTTTAAAAACAGGATAGATGTTAACGTCTATGGTTTTGGGCCCTTCTGCCTGGGGAAAAGGAGGCTGAAAGAGGTTATCAGATCTGTCTGAGAATCTTTCTTTAAAAGTTCTCTCTTTAGCCTATATAACTTCTTCCATCTGTGCTCTACTTACTGGCAAAAATCTAACCGTTCTAATAACAATTTATTTTGGCAAGTTAGCCAAAAGATAGTTGAAGGAAAGTTGCCTTCTCCCTTGTAAGAAGCAGTCTTTTTTAACTGCCGAGAAAGGACTCAGGAATTTAAAAAAAAAACACACCTAAAACTTATTTAAATAATAATAGAGAACATTAATACAGCATTTTAAGGTGTGCAAAGTGCTTTACATGTATCTCACAGGATCCCCATAATAACCCTGTGAGGTAGGTGCTGTTATGAACCCCATTGTACAGAAGGGGAAACTGAGACTGAGTAGTTAAATGACTTGCCCAGGGATACAGAGTTAATTATTACTTAAGGCAGGATTCAAACTCAGGTCTTCCCTACTCAAAGTCCAGGGCTCTAGCCACTGCTTAATATTTTGTCAGAAGGAATTGGCTTCAGATTTTCTCATCACTTTCATTCAGATTTTTCTTTCGATCGTCTGTATGATTTCAAATTTTAATCAATAATGGAATAAAAAGGACCTTTACATGGCCAAAGAACCACAATAAGGAAATAAAAAGAACATTCCGTAGCTTCTTGGAAAGGCTACTCTGTGCCTGGTACTGCGCTAGGCGCTTCACCATCATCTCTTTTGACACCAAGAACAACGACCCCGGGGTGGTTAATTATTGTCACAACGACGCTGGGACTCTGCTATTATAGTCTCCATTTTACAGAGGAGGAAACTGAGGCAAAGTGCCGCGCCCAGAGTCACTGAGTTAGTATAAGGGCCTGACGCCAAGGCTGCACCCCGCTCTTCCTGACTCCAAGCCCAGCGCGCTCTCCATTGCGCCCCCGGGTTTGGAGGCGTCTTTCCATTCAGCCTGGTTTATTTTTCAGTCTGGCCTAAAAATAGCCCCGCGCCCTCGCGTCCTTCCAGGAGCGCCGGTCTCAGGAAGCACGTGGGCGGGAAGGCGGCTGGAACCACTCCCCCCACTTCCCTTCCCCACCCCCGCCCTTTTCCGCCCAGCCTTTCCCAGGCCCCTCCTTTGCCCAGGATGCACCTGGGTGAAAACAAAGTCCCACGTGACTGGCTGTGCTCTGAGGCCATCATGGCGTCTCCCAGTGGGAAAGGATCCCGGGCGTTGGAGGCTCCGGGCTGCGGCTGCCGGCCGCCCCCCCGGGACCTGGTGGTGGATTCGGTGGAGGACGCGGAGGGATTGTACGTGGCGGTCGAGCGGTGTCCCCTGTGCAACACCACCCGCCGGCGGCTGACCTGCGCGAAGTGCGTCCAGACCGGCGACTTCGTTTTCTTCGACGGCCGGGACGGTGAAAGGTAGCGATCGCCGCCGCCGCGGCCTCCGGGGCGCCTATTGTTTTATTCTGGAGTTCGCTCTCTACCCATCCCGCCCCCCCCCCGTTATAATCCTGCGCCCCCCCCCCCCAGGAGCCCAGTTGGGGGAGGGACAATGTGTGTACCTGTGTCTGCGTGTAGATATGTGTGTGTGTGTGTGTGTGTCCATCCATGCCGGGGCTGGTTGTACATGTAGGGTTGTGTTCTCCCCCTTGCGCACCCGACCTGCCGGACTGAGTAAAAGGCCAGGCGTTTTATGCCTTCCACTCCCTCTTTTCGCGGGGACACTGATTTGGCCGGGACTTAGGTAAGCACGCCAGGTCGGGGTGAAAGGTTCACTGGGGAGGTGTCACTCATCTCGTGACCTCGCCGAATTGGTTTTCTCTGGGAGTGTAAGCGCTCCTCGTCCCTCCATCACCCCTCGCTCAAAAGCTTTTTCCCTATTTTTTACCCTCTCTTAGAGATTTGTCATGTTGTCGGCAGAACTCCTGGGGGTAATTGGGGGATCAGTGGCCCATGTCAAGGCGACATAAACTAGAACCACAAATCAGTATAGTGTGAACAGTGGTTTTTTTTTCCTTTCCTGTTCCTGCCTTTTTGTCTATATAAATTCCTCGGGACATAGAAGGACTACACTTTTTAGCCCACTAGGACATTGGTCTCCAAATATTGATTATGCATCCTCACCAATTAAAAAAAAATGTCAAGCCTGCACCTCCCCCTCCCCACGTGTATAAGTGGATTTAGGGTGTTGGACCTTGACCTGGAATTTAAATGCTGCCTCAGACAGACACTCATTAGCCATGTGATCCTGACTCCATCAGCCTTAGTTTTCTCATCTGTAAAATGGGATTAAATATAGTATTTGTCACTGGTTTGTTGTATCAAAGGAGATAACAAGTAAAGTGCTTTAAAACATTTTAGCACTATATAAGTGCTAGCTATTAATTTTTTAATAAATGATAGTCATGTACTGTTGTACTAACGTAATAAAGCATTTTGTAAAAAATTAAAAGGATGGGATGAATATCAGCTAAATAATTTTTTAAAAATGCTTTTTTGTTATGAGAGCAAAGTTTTTTTTATGATGATGGGCATTAAATGAGCATTTTTATATGTGCATGTGTATAGTTTTTGATCACAAGCTTAGCTTGCCAGTTGTTACAGCTCCTGAACTAATATTACAAGTCACAACACACACCTAAAGTGTGGTTTGTCATTAATGACAGTGGACATAAATCCATATTTTGAATCTTCTTAGTAATTTTTAATTTTTGGTTGACTTAATCAGATATGATTGGATCATCATTTTTAGTCTCATAAAACGATTTAGAAGTGTCTCTTCTTCCGTTTGTTTTTTCACAGTTTGTTCTTGTATTATTATTAATCTTCCAGTGTTCTTCTGGAATATTTTTAAGCCACTTGCCCATTTTGTGAGGCTTAATTTAAAACTAGATAATATAGGCCCTAAGACTACTTAACCAAGCACACACACAAACCAAATACATTGCAGTACACTGTAAAGGAATGAACAGGTTAGGGCACCACTATCAACCTTTCTGAGTCATGAAATTTTAACTCTTCCCTCATGTAGTTACCTTGTCCTGTATCTGACTGTTTTAACATATCGACTGAGTGAAGGCACCAATGTCTATTGGTATTAAATCCTAGTAAAGCTTAATGTGCTAATTTTACTAAGTAAAAATATAAACAGGAGTTGTAATATTTTCTCCCTTTTCTCAACTCCATAGAGTTTATGTATCACATTTTGGAGACCACTGTGCTAAGGTCCTACACACCTTTATGAAGAGAGTGAAAAAAGTTTGGCTACAACCATAGGTTCTCTAAATAAGATGACTTTTATTTGTCATCTGTAGTACAGGTGGGAGCTTTTGTGGTTGCTTATATTCCTCTGATGTTGGTTAAATTCAGGTCATTCCATCAGTCAACAGATATTAAGATCCAGCTATGTGCCAAGCAGTGTACTAGATACTGGCATTAAGGAGCTTACCTTCCGTAGACGGAGACATGTATATTTATTTAAAAGTATATGAAAATTAACACAAAAGAAATACAGAGTATTTAGGGAGAGGGGGCACTAGAATAAAGAAAAGTTATGTATATAAAGGGAGGGCAGTTAGGTAGCACAGTGGATAGAGTGCTGGGCCTGGAGTCAAATCCTGCCTCAGACACCAACTGTGTGACCCTGGATAAGTCATTTAACCCTGTTTGCCTCAGTTTTCTCATCTGTAAAATGACCTGGAGAAAGAAATGGCAAATCACTTCAGTATCTTTGCCAAGAAAAGCCCTAAAAGGGTCGGAGTTGGACACTACCAAACAACAATGTATATTAGGTGGTACGTGGGTTGCATCTTGAGAAAAAAAGACAGATTTCAAAAGACAGAGGTGAGGATGAGGTTAATTCGAGGTTTGGCGGTGCAGTACAAGGGCACAGGAAAAAAAAAGTACTATTTTTAAGGAAGAACAAGAAGGTCAGTTTTTTGCTGAACCATTCAGTTGGGAAGGGAAATAATTTTTGAGGAGACTGGAAATATAGGTTGGGGCCAACTTGTGAAGTGTTTTAAAAGTCAAACAGTTTATATTTTATCCTAAAGGCAATAGGGTGCTATTGTAGTTTATCAAGCAACAAAATGTCATAGTCAGATTTCAAGGAAAATCACTTGGTCAGGTATGTGAAGAATGGATTGGATTGAGCAGAGACTTGAAATAAGGAGACCAATTAGAAGGCTATTGCAATAATCTTGGGAAGAAGTGACAAGGATCTCAACCAGGGTAGTAGTTCTATGAGTAGATAGAAGAGATTGGATGTAAAAGGTATATTGTTGACTTAGAAATGGCAAGATTTGCCAACTGATGTGGGGATGTGTGCAGGGAGGGACATTTAGGAATTGAGGGTGACACAAATGTTGCAGGCCTGGAAGACAGGAAGGATGATGGTGTCTGAAAGAAATAGAGAAGCTTGGAAGAGGTAAGGGTTTTGGTGGAAAGTTAAATGAATTCAGTTCTAGATAGGTGGGAGAATGTTTTCTTCTTGATGGAAATGTAACAGACATAGCAGGGTATGACCATTTATGGTGACTATTGTAGCCCATTTATTTCATGGCAGTATCCTACTGGAGTAATTCAGGCTCTTTCTACAAACAGCTTTGAAGAGCAGTATACATTTAAAAGGATAAACTGATTATTTCATTAAAATATAGTAATGGTTATGGAACAATGTTGAATAATAGAATGTGCAAGAGTATAAATTTTTTTAAAGTTTGTAAACATGCTTTGCTAATCCTGCTTAAATTAGCAAGAACAGATGATTACATTGAGATTTCCCTGGCACATGAAGTATGACCATAAGGCAATACCACTGACTTCACAAGTGACCTACTAAAGCGAATCTCATTCATTTGGTAAAACTAACAAAATCTTAAAACAGATGACAATTCCTTGCTTTCAACCTGAGAAATTGGATTTTTAAAAAATTCTATTCAGTATACATTAAGCACCTACTTCGTGCAAAATACTGTGCTAAGTGCTGGCAATACAAAGAACGATGATAGTAACAACAAGAGCATGTTTTAAATACTACGTTAATACTTCACCTCTATTTTATGAGAGATAACAAAATCCTAGCCGAGATACGATGGCATAATATGGTGTGCTAGAATGTTGTTTTTTAAAACCTGTTTATGTTTTATAATGGAGACCTTTTACCTTTGTAGAATTATATTCTAAAAGGTACAGGAAATAGGTGAAGAAAAGTCCTCATTTGGGAATAAAACTATAAGGTATCAGTGCTAAATTAACTGGAGCCCAAAGTTTTTAAAAGAAGGCTAGAAACCCACCAGACACACTCGCCCTTATGTAAGTTAATGAGCAGTTAGTGACATTTTACTCTATTTGCAGAAACTAATGCAGCCTAGCGAATATAGAGATTTTCTTGCTTTATAATAAAGACTTCCATGGAAAGAATTCCAGGGTTTAAAAATTTTTTTAGATTCTTATTCATTTTGGTATTTCCCATTAGAATGTAACAATAGGACTTTATATTTGCATGGTGCATTCTACCGTGGCCGTTTCCTATCTTTTCCTGAAATGGAGCTATTTTTCTTTTTCTAACAGTATTGGGATAATCAGGGAACAGATAAAGTTGACTTTACTATCCTGGAAATTGAGTTTTGAAGAGAAGTGTATGGTAGACCTTATTCTTGATGAGCTAAAAAAGTTTACAGTAAATATGTTAGTTACCTAGATTTATGTTTGTTTTTAGTTTGTAGGTTTCACAAGCAGCCAGGTTGTATTCTTTTTAAAAAAACAAATTATGCATATTTTTTCAATCTGCAAAAATCTGCCTTCTCTCCTATCTACCCACCCCCCTTTTGAGAACGAAAGAAAAACAAAACCCTCTTTACAAACGTGTATTCAAGCAAAACAAATTTCCACATTGACCATGTCCAAAAACAAAAAAGTTTCATTCTGAGTTATCAAGACATAGGTAACATGTTGTAACAACAGTTCAGGTAGCAGCAGCTATTGCGGTGTAAGACCCAACAAGAGCTGCCAGCACAGGTTCTTTGATGTGCTTTTCTAAGGGAAGCAACTTTAAGGGGTTAACAATCTCACTTTAATCAAACATACAGGTAACATTCACTTTGTTCAGGGGGAAAAGCCAGCACCCTGAACAAATACAAACAAATTACAGAGACAATACAAACACCAAATCACAATTCGTAGTTACCAGAGAAGATCCAATGGGTCTGGGTTAGCAAAAGGGGTGGGGGTGGGGGACAGTTACAATGGCTTGCCCAAAGTCTCAGCTTACCTTCTTCAGCACCAAAGGGTGTCACAACATGCCACTCGAAGCCACGTAAATTAGGTTTTCCCTTGGGGTAAGCAGGTCATCAGAGACTCCTGATTTGATCAAAGAAACAAAGGGCGGACTCATCAAGGACACTGGGTTGAATAAGTGCTCCAAAAGAGAAACCAGTAAAAAAAAAAAAAGTCCCACCTTGATTACTATAACACATGTTTAGTCTGGAATCATGGTGGGTCAGTAATTCATAATTCTTTCGAAGTTATTTGTCTTTACCTTTTTGTTGTCATTGTGCAGATTGTTCTTCTAGTTCTGTTCACACTGTATCCGTTCATACAACGGTTTCTCTGAAAACATTTCCCTTCATCATTTCTTATACAATGATTGTTTTCCATCACATTCATAAAACTATCACTTCTTCAGCTATACCCTTGGTGGGTACTCCCTGAGATTTTTATTCTTTGCCACCTCAAAAAGAATTATAAATATTTTTGTATATCCTTAGAGTATGTTTTGTTTAGAACTAATTCTTCCCTTAATCTGCCTTTTCTCAAATTCCCACTTCTCGCCTTTCCTTCCTATTTCCCTATTGAATGAAATATATTTCTGTACTCGTGTGCGTGTGTGTTCTTCCCTCCTTTGACCAGTTCAGAGGAAAGGGAGGTTCAAGTGTTAGCTGTTCACCCTGCTCCTTTCTCCCAATTAGTATAGATGTCTAGTACACCCTAATTATAGGAAACAATTTACTCTAACCTTCCTTTCCCTTTCCCCCTACTTCTTCCTCTTGTCTTCATTTCCATTCTTCTCTTAATATTATGAAGGCATGACAGAACCACTGCCAGACCTTGTCTGGTTAGACCACTGATGATTATAAGACTCATTCGATCAGTCAATCAGTAGACATTTATTAAGTGCCTACTATGTTCCAGGCCCTGTGCTAAGTGCTGGAGATACAAAAGAGGCAAAAGAGAGCCCCTGCTTTCAAGGAGCTTACATTCTAATGAGGGAGACAATACGCAAACAAATATTTACAAAGAAAGCTCTATATACAGGATAAATAGGAAATAATTAGGCACTTGAATTAAGAGGGGTTAGGGAAGGTTTCCAGCAAAAGATGGGATGTTAGTTGTGACTTAAAGGAAGCCAGGGAGGTCAGTAGGTGGAGCAAAGAAGGGAGAGCATTCCAGACATGGGGGACAGTCAGAGAAAATAGCCAGAGTAGAGAGATGGAAGGTCTTGTTCATGGAACAGCCAGGAGGCCAGTGTCAGTGAATCAAAAAGTATGTGGCCAGGGAGTAAGGTGTAGGAAGATTAGAAAGGTAGTAGGGGGCTAGGTTATGAAGGGTTTTGAATGCCAAAGTATTTTGTATTTGCTTCTGGAAGCAATAGGGACTAGAATTTGTTGATTTGGGGGGTGGGGGAGGAGGGAATATGATTGGAACTGTGTTTTAGGAAAATCACTTCAAGGTAGCTGAATGGATTGGAGTGGAAGAGAATTGAGACAGGCAGATCCACCAGTAGGCCATTGTACCACTGGCATGGTGGCAGTATCAGAGAAGGGGATATATTCAAGAAGTGTCACAAAAGTAAAATTGGCAGGCCTTGGCAACATTGGATATTGGGGGCGAGAGAGAATGAAGAATGCCGAATTACTCCTAATTGTGAGCTTGAGGGGTTGGGAGGATGGTGTTGCCCTCTACAATAATGGAGAAGGTGGGATGGATTTAGGGGGAAAGGTGAGTTTTGGATGTATTGAATGTAAGATGTCTACTGGATATGCAGTTTCAGATGTTTGAAAGGTAGTTGGAGATGAAAGATTGGAGGTCAGCCTAGAGGTTGGGGCAGGAAAGATAGATTTGAGAATCATCAGCATAGAGATAGTAATTAAATCCATAGGAGCTGATGAGATCACCAAGTGAATTAGTATTGAGGGAGAAGAAAAGAGAGCCCAGGACTGAACTCTGAGGGACATGTACAGTTAGAGGGCTGGAAGAGGATCTAGCAAAGAGGTTAGAAAAAGGTCAGAAGAACCAGAAGAGAGTGGTGTCTGGAAAACCTAGAGCATCGAGGAGGAGAAAGTGATCAACACTGCAGAGAGGTCAAGGAAAATGAGGAATGGGAAAGGCCATTGGATTTGGCAACTAAGAAATCATTAGTAACTTTGGAGAGAGCAGTAGAGAAAGCGGAGGCACCAGTTACAGACGGCCTTTTTGAGAAGCAAAAGAGACAGAGGATGATGGTTAGTGGACCTGGAAGGATCAAGTGAGGACTTTTTTCAGGATAGGGAAGACATGGGCATGTTTGTAGGCAGGAAGGATTGAGCCAATAGACAGGGAGAGATTGAAAATAAATGAGAGTGGAGATGACAGAGAGGGCAAGAGGAGAAACGACAGAATGGGATCACTTAAACAAGGAAAAGTGGTTAGCGTTGGTAGGGAGTAAGTCCACTTCATGTGAAACAGGAGTGAAGGAGAAGATGGAGACAGAAAGCATATCAGTGATAGGAGATGAGGAAGAAGGGAGAAAAGGGTAGGTTACAGTGATTCTTAAATTTTTTTCCTCCTAGATCTATTTTCCAGATCAGTTGTTTTTGCTCTGAGATATTTGACATTTTATTTTACTTTCATTCTTTTGACTTTGTTTTAATATAAATTGTTGTTTGATGGTGTAATTGGCTTCTGTTTGGTCCATTTTAATTTTCAGGGAGTTTGTTTTGCTTGGATGAGGTTTTGTACTTCTTGTTTCGAGTAGTTACTTTTCCACTTCTTCCATAGTTCTCATTTCTTTTCCAATTTTTTTTCTTTAGCACTCTCATCTCAAAAACATTTGTTAACTTTTAGTTTTAATTTTTGCTTCATTTCATTCTCAAATATTAGTTGACTTTGTGCCCAAGCTGTGATTTTCTTTGAGGCTTTGCTTGTATATATTTTGGAGTCCTTCTCTTCTGAGTTTATGCCTTGAGCATCTCTGTCACCATAGTGGCTTTTTATGGTGGAGTTCCTTTTTAGTTTGCTTATTCTTCCTAGTTACTTCCTGACTTTGGTTTTGATATTAGATCTGAACTTTTTCTGGAGGAAAGGTCTGGGCTGGTTCTATTGCCTGATTTCTTGGGGGTATTGAGTGCTGTATTATTCTAGGATCACAAAGACCTACAAGCTTTCACTGCTCCCAGAATGGTCTGATCTAGGGCAAAGTCATATCTGAGCTTTTGCAAGTTCTTGATCTGGTTTTGGCTTTCAGCTACGCTAGACTGCCTCTGGATTCAGCTCTTACTAGGCAGTTGGAACAGATCTGCAGGCTATCCTTGGAGATTCCTGCGCTGGTTATTTTTAGACAGGCTTCAGACCGAGCTGCAGCTGAGACCCCACTCTGTTTCTAGGGCTGGTGCCACACTGCTACCACTTGCTTCTGAGCTAGTTTCTCTCTTGGTCCACTGCATAGGGCCCATGACCACTCCCTACTCAGGAATGCCACCACTGGGCACAGGTGACCTTTTCAGTGTGCCCCAGAACTGAATAGTAGGTGACAAAGTTGCCAGTTAGCATCTCTTTCCATTGGTGCCCCCTGTATGGCTCTGGGAACTGTGAGGTCAGCCTAGAGGTTGGAAGAGCAAAGAGGTTAGAAAAAGGTCAAAGAAGAACCAGAAGAGAGTAGTGTCTGGAAAACCCAGAGCATCGCGGAGGAGAAAGTGATCAGTGCTGCAGAGAGGTCAAGGAAAATGCAGATTGAGAAAAGACCATTGAATTTCACAAGTAAGAAATCATTAGTGACTTTGGAGAGAGCAGTTTCAGTGATAAGGTCAAAAGCCAGATCTTCTTGCCTTGATGGACAGACCCTCTCCCTGTTCTGGAGGGCTCTCCTCAGTGAGATCCTAGCCAGACCCTATCCCGGTTTGTGGACCTCCCTGACCCCAGTGTCTGAAGACCTCTATGTTTATCTCCTTGTGTCAATCTGAGCTGGAAACATGATTCATTATAACTCCTTCTTGGATTTCCCCATCAGAATTTGGTTTGGTGCATTTTCTAGATGTATTTGGAAGAGGAGCTGTTGTTGTTTTTGAGGGTGGGGAACTTGTACTTCTGTTCCACTGTTTTGGCCCTCCCCTTGCGATAGTAGTCTTTTCAGATGTGTTTGTTTTGACCTAAAATAGTGAGACATCTCTTGGGTAAATTGATTATTCAATCTGTCAGGAACTAATTTTTCTTATTTTTTTTTTTTTTGGCCTTTTTAAAAAAAAATTGAGTTCCAAATTCACTCCCCACACCCACTGAGAAGGCAAGCAATATATCAGTTTTATATGTGAAATCATGCAAAATATAATTCCATATTAGCCATATTTTCAAAAAAAGAGAAAGCAAGACAAAGTGAGAAAATTGTACTTCAGTTTGCACTTGGAGTTTGTTCTCTGCCTGGAGGTGAGTAGCATATTTTCATCATGAGTCCTTTGGAGTTATCTTCCATCTTTTGTGTTGATCACAGTAACCAAGTCTTTCGCAGTTGATCATCATTGCAACATTGCTGTTACTGTACACAATGATCTCTCAGTTATTCTCACTTCACGTCGCTTCAGTTCATATAGGTCTTGCCATATTTTCCTGAAATCACCTCTGTCGTAATTTCTTTTAGCACAGTAGTACTCCATCACAGTCAATTTCCATCACAATCAATTTCCAATTCATTGCCATAACAAAATGTCAGTAACTTTAAAAAGTTTTACTGATTTAAAAAAAAGTATTGCTGACATTTACTAGTAATATCCTTCTTTCTCACAAAAGAACCTCTCTAGTAACAAAGTAGTTAAATAAAATACAATGACACATTAATCATAGCTGACAGCATATGCCTCATTCTGCACCTATATTTCACCATCTTGCACACAGCTGTCAAAGTTTAGAATGTGAGAGGAGCAAGGAATATCTCATCATTCCTATTTCTTGGGTCAAGATTGGTCAGTGCTTTAACCTGAGTTTTTAGGCCTTTTGGTATTATTTTCCTTTATATTATTTTGTTCATCTAATTACATAAATTTCCCCCATGTTTTTCTTCTCAGGTAGATTCTCCCTTCTTGTCCTCCCCTTCAACTCGTCCTGTTCATTAGTTTTTTGTATGTGTTTTTTGTGCCTCTTTCTAGAGAGGGTTTTGCTCACTCTTCATTATCCATTCTCTCTGTCTTAAACCCAATAATTATCTGGGCTTTCTCTAATTTCTGTATTCCTCATGTAATCAAAACTGTCACGGTATCTTATCCATTGTGGTCTCTCCCCTTTAGGTATTTTTACCCCCTGCCTTATGGATCTTGTCCCAAGGATTCCTCTTTTCCATTGTGCCTCACACCCAGACGGATGTCAGAGAGATCAGTGCCCCATTGTAGGGCCCCTCCTCCACCAGGTCCCTAAGTATACAGTCCCAAACTGATCTTTGCCCTCACCTGGGTACTTTTTGTCCACTATAAGTCTTCGCCTTGGGTCCATGTTCTCCCTCTCCCCTAGGTACCTTGGCCGCCAGGAGTTCCAACTCCCCACCTCACTAGGACAAGTGGGCTTGTCAAGCACCGTCTCCCGGACCACATTCAGCATAAGGTTCCTATCTCCTTCACAGGCCATCTTTCTTCACCCATGTATGTCAGTGCGACCCTCTCCCACCACCAAAGCAAGGTCTTCTTTCCCCCCTTCCTCATCACTCTCTTCTATGTAGGCTTTTCTCTTTTAGAGACAACAGAGGTCACCTTTCCTGTATTGCTAGCCCTCAGTTTGACCCTAGCACATTACATACTTCTCTATAATCCCCTGTTCTTCTCCCCATCATTTCATGTACCCTCTCATGTTGTAATGTAATCTCACCAAAAAAAATGTGATTCATCTGTAGGCAGTGCCCCAGACCCAACCGTTCACTGTTAATTTCCACTAGGCTTTCTCCTTTACCTGTTTCCTTGTAGAAGGAAGTCTCTTACTGATTTCTTCTGCAACAGGTTTGTTGCTGTTAGGGGCCTTGTCTGCCACATTTATTCACTCCTGCATTTCTGTCATTTAGGATGTTCAAGAATCAAATAATTTCTTCAGTGCTGACTTGTAAAAATGTGTTAAATGCCTCTTTTATTTTTGAACATTGGTCTTTTTTCATTTAATGTTAAGCTCAGATTGTCGGGGCATAGCATGTAGCCATTTCTTTTCAGAAAATGCTTTTCCATTGGCTTATGGTTTCTGGTGGGCTGGGGTTAGTCTTATGTTGTTTGAATTTCCTTTCTGTTGTATTTAAAGGTCTTTCTCCTGAAGTTATGGTAATTAGGGTGGGACTTTTTTTTTTTACTGTTTTCTCTTTGGTAATCACCTTTGATGAGTTTTGCTTTCCAAATGTAATGGCAAGCAAAGTAGACTTTTTGTTATCTTTGTTTTGGAGTGCTGCTTAGCACTAAGAAATCTTTGATTGAATGGGGAGTCTTTGATGACTTACTTATGTCAAGGGAAGGCCTAGTTCCACCAAGTCACAAGAAGGCCTAAGTCACCTGGGTTTGAGTTATGGGGTTGTGACGCCCTTCGACCCTAAAAAAGTGTATATAAACTCAGAGGTTAGCATTTTGCCTTTGGGGATACACTCATTCAAAGAGAATTGGTGATAAGACTCTGGGTGGATGTTGAAGCAGCACACCTCCCTGCCCCCCGCCCCCCATTTGAAAATCCAGGTATAAGTGCTTCTCTTTTTGGTAACTACATGTGTGATGTCTTGATCTGACAAAGCCTGTCTGTTGATCTGTTTGTATTTGCTCTGAAATTCAGGGTGCTGACTTTTTCCTCTGAACTAAGTGAATGACATATTTATGTTTGATTAAAGTGAGATTGGAAACCCCTTAAAGTTGCTTTCCTTAGAAAAGCAGATTGAGGAATCTGTGCTTGCAGCCCTCCTATGTGCTGGTGTTGTTGGTCTTACACAGCTACAAACAACATTATTGTTATACCTGGTCATTTGTAGAACTTGTTGCTTTTTAATTGAATTGATAAATTTAACCATTCTGTGTCTTTGGTTTGTTTGTTTTCTGGAAGTGATCTGTGAATTTTTTCATTTGGAATTTCATTTTCTATGTTAACAAGTTCTGGGTAGTTCTCTTCTATTATTTCCTTCATTCTGGTGTTAAAGGTTTTTATCTTGCTCTGTTCATCTGATGATCTGTGATCCTTAAGTTGTCTCTACACATCCTGTTTTCAAGATTAGTATGTTTTTCTTGCATAGTGAGCAATTTTTAAGAAATGTTACTGTTTTTTGCTTTTCTATTTCTAGATTGTTCTTCACTTTTCTATATTTGTACTCACAACCAGGACGACTGGGGATGAGCCATCTCCATTCATCCTGATGAATATCTGGCCACGGGATGGCTTTGGAGGAAAAAGTGAGGCTGGTGACCGTGCACAGCCCTCCCTCACTCAAATCAAAGTCAACCATAAGTCATGTCATCATTTCCTTGATGTCATGGTCCGCAATTTTTGAATGAAGGACAAACACAACAATTTGTTCTCTCAACCTATTCCTTTTGTTTCTTTGGTGAGACTTGCCATTTCAGATACCAGTTTTTCTATTCTGCCCATTATTGCTGCTCTGCAAACCATAAATTCTGCTCTCAGAATTCTTTTTTTTGGGGGGGGGGAATACTTTTTTTCCATATTTTATTATTTAATATTTTAGTTTGCAACATTGATTTCCACAAGATTTTGAGTTACAAAATTTCTCCCCATTTCTACCCTCCCCCCCACTCCAAGATGGCATATATTCTCATTGCCCTGTTCCCCAGTCAGCCCTCCCTTCTGTCACCCCCCCCGGTCCCCTTTCCCCTTACTTTCTTGTAGGGCAGGATAGATTTCTATGCCCCATTCTCTATGTATCTTATTTCCCAGTTGCATGCAAAAACAACTTTTTTTTGAGCATCTGGTTTTGAAACTTTGAATTCCAATTCTGTCCTCTCTTCCCTTCCCACCCACCCTCCCTAAGAAGGCAATCAATTTAACATAAGCCACACATGTATCATTTTGCAGAATACTTCCACAATAATCATGTTGTGAAAGACTAACTGTATTTCTCTCCATCCTATCCTGTCTCCCTTTATTCATTTTCTCCCTTGACACTGTCCCTTTTCGAAAGTGTTTGCTTTTGATTACTTCTTCCCACATCTGCCCTCCCTTCTATCTTCCACCCTTTTTTATCCCCTTCCCCCTACTTTCCTGTGGGTAAGATACCCAATTGAGTGTGTATATTATTCCCTCCTCTAGTCAAATCCAATGAGAGCAAGATTCACTCATTCCCCCTCACCTATCCCCTCTTCCCTTCCAACAGAACTGCTTTTTCTTGACACTTTTATGTGAGATAATTTACCCCATTCTTTCTGTCTCTCCTTTTCTCCCTGTCTCGATATATTCGTCTCTCACCCATTAATTTTATTTTTTTTAGATATTATCCCTTCATATTCAACTAACCCTGTGCCCTCTGCCTGTGTGTGTGTGTATTCCCTTCAACTACCTTAATACTGAGGAATGTCTCATGAATTACACACATCATCTTTCCATGTAGGAATGTAAACAAAACAGTTCAACTTTAGTAAGTCCCTTGTGATTTTTCTTTCTTGTTTACCTTTTCATGCTTTTCTTGATTCTTGTATTTGAAAGTCAAATTTTCTATTTGGCTCTGGTCTTTTCATTGGGAAAGCTTTAAAGTCCTCAATTTTATTAAAAATCCATATTTTGCCTTGGAGCATTATACTCAGTTTTGCTGGGTAGGTGATTTTTAGTTTTAATCCTAGCTCCTTTGACCTCTGGAATATCATTCCAAGCCCTTCGGTCTCTTAGTGTAGAAGCTGCTAGATCTTGTATTATCCTGGTTGTGTTTCCACAATACTCAAATTGTTTCTTTCTGTCTGCTTGCAGTATTTTCTCCTTGACCTGGGAACTCAGGAATTTGGCGACAATATTCCTAGGCGTTTTCTTTTTGGGATCTTTGTCAAGGGGCAGTGGGTGGATTCTTTCAATTATCTCTCCTGGATCTATTCTCCAGGTCAGTGGTTTTTCCATTGAGATATTTCACATTGTCTTCCATTTTTTCATTCCTTTGGTTCTGTTTTATAATATCTTGATTTTCATAAAGTCACTAGCTTCCACTTGCTCCAGTGTAATTTTTAAGATGGTATTTTCTTCAGTAGTCTTTTGGACCTCCTTTTTCATTTGGCTAATTCTGCCTTTCAAGGCATTCTTCTCCTCATTGGCTTTTTGGAGCTCTTTTGCCATTTGGGTTAGTCTATGTTTTAAGGTGTTATTTTCTTCAGTATTTTTTGGGGTCTTCTTTAGCAAGTCACTGACTTGTTTTTCATAGTTTTCTTGCATCACTCTCATTTCTCTTCCCAATTTTTCTTCTACTTCTCTTGCTTTTCCAAATATTTTTTGAGCTCTTCATGGCCTGAGACCAATTCATATTTTTCTTGGAGGCTTTTGATGTAGGCTCTTCAACTTTGTTGACATCTTCTGGCTGTATGTTTTGATCTTCTTTGTCACCAAAAAAAGATTCTGTAGACTGAGTCTCAGTCCTTTTATGCTGCCTGGCCATGTTCCTAGCCTACTATTTGACCTTTGAGCTTTTTGTCAGGGTATGACTGCTTTCAGAGTGAGAGCGCTTTGTCCCAAGCTTTATGGGCCTTGCACTGCTGTTTTCAGAGCTATTTCTACTCCACTGTCACTGCAAGCTGTGTCACAGCAGCTTTCCTCCTTCCCCAAGAACCACCAACCAGGATTGTGGCCCAGATCCAAGCAGGGCAAAGCAAGAGAACCTGCCCCTGCGCGCAAAGGGCTCCCTGTATTCCTGCTCTGATCTGCTGCTTGATTCCTCCCACTGTGTGGGCCTGGGGCTGGAAGCAGCTGACACTGGAGCTCTGGAAGCAGCCCTTGAGCCTCCTGCTGCTGCCACCTCTACCACCCCCAGGGCTAGGGCCAGACTGCCCTCACCCCGATCAAGCAGTTTTCCCACTAACCTGCCCTTTAGTGTTTGTGGTTTGAGAAGTCTGGTAACTGCCACAGCTAAGTGATTCATGGCTCCATGGCCTGTTCCATCCGACTCTCAGTCTGGTTGGTCCTGGCATGGCCCATGCTGGGCTGTGCTCTGCTCCCAGCTCTGTGCAATAGACCCTTCCCAGTGACCATCTAGGCTGTCCTGGGCTGGAGACTTGCTTCCCTCTGCTATTTTGTGGGTTCCGCAGCTCTAGAATTTGTTCAGAGCCATTTTTACAGGTGTTTGGAGGGATTTGGGGGAAAGCTTAAGTAAGTCCCTGCTTTCTAGCCGCCATCTTGCCTCCGTTCCTCTTATTTGTCTTTTAAACCACTCAGAAGCAGTGTGTTGTAACAGTTCCATGTTCTCACATTCCATAGGGTTCTTTATCTTATCATGTGTTAGATCATTTTCCTTTGTTTCACAGTATTTATTTATACATGTGGCCTCTTGGCCACATTTAACATTTTGTTTAACATTTTCCCTGTTAATGTATCTGATTATGTTCAAAGTCTTTAAGACTGCTTCTTCTTAAGATCATTAGTAATTTCTCTCCTTTTCTTTTCTCCTTGTTTCTCTCTTTTTGACTCTCCCTCTTATCTGTGGTTTTCTTTGGGGCTGAATCTCAAAAGCATCTCAGCCTTCTCCCACAGCAGGCAAGTCATGATTCAGCAGTCTTGTTTTTTGCGTGGGGATATGTTTGAAAAGAGCGCCTCAAAAAACATTGGGTAAGTGTAGTATGAAGGCAGAATTTATGATTTCAAAGAGAATCATATATATATCTGAACAGTTCAGAACCGCAGGATATAAGGAATTCTCTAAGTAGAAGGCAGAAGAATTAAAGCATTTATTCAGGCTCCAAAGTAATAGACCCATGAACCAGCCTCCCCATTTTGATATTTTGATCAAAAGCTTCCAGGCCCAATAAGTCCGCCTCACAAGAGTAACCAGGAGGCCACAGAAAAACATGATGGTATTAAGCCAAATCATATTCATGCTTCCCCTTTCCGGTAAGAAGATTACCCACTGGCCTTAGGTCCTTGCTCGGCACTCCTCGGTCCACACGCAGGTCAGCCCTGCTTCCGGGTCTGCCCTGCTTCCGCAGCTGCTGCTTCAGCTTCGGCTTTATCTTCTCTGTTCGGCTGTAGCTGTCTCTTGGCTTGCCTCTCCTCGCAGCCTCCAACCCTGATGGAGCGCCGGGAGCCCACCTTCGGGGCACCTCCTTGCCTCCTTCTTGGGTCCAAGGTCTAGGAAAGGCTGCTAGAGGCTGAGGCACCAGCGGGGGAAGTTTGCACACTCACCTTGTTCCAAGACTGCGATTGGCTTCGTGGCTGCCATGGTGGCGACAGTGCTGAGATGCCCTCCTCCCCAGCCGAGCCCCTGGCGTCATCAAGCGCCGCCTAAATGACCAGAGCCCATTGGTTCCCGAGTTGGCCCCTCCCCCTAGGACCCTGGGAGGCTCACATCCACATAGACACACCAACAGGGCATGGCTCTGGAGTTAACACCTCCCCTTAGCCAGCCCCACCTCAGTCATCAATCCACACCCACATAGGTTTTACATCTAATAGGGCTTTGGGCCTGGGGCTTAGCACTTAGCAAGATTCAATGAAATAGCTGAATCACTCAAAGCAAACAAAAGCCAAACTTCTCAAGGGCACCTGTTGAACTAAGTGCTAAGGAGCCCATTTTGCTTACCAACACGGTAAGCCATAGGAGTGAAGCCAGCAGAAGTGGCTGGCCTGGGCACCCTCCTTAAATGCAGATTTGGGGAGGAGCTCTCTGTTCCGCCCTTCAATCTGAGGTGTTGCAGAGCAGATACTGATGAGGTGCCAGTGCCAAGACTGATGTGGTCTTGCAGGACATAGAGGTTCCTGGAGGCATGATGAAGTCCAAATGAGTGCAGCCTGGTGGGAAATGTTTATATAGTTTGCATAATATTCCAGACCCAACCATGCCTACCTGGTTGTCAGTTATAATCTTTATTGTTAAGAAGATTAATATGTTATAGACTTTTTGCTAATATTGGTTCAATATTTTATCAGTCTTCATTAGTAATATTGGTTTGTAGTTTACTTTCTCTGCTTTCTTTCTCTTTGCTGTGGGTAATAGTATTGCATATTTCTCACATTCTGATAGGAATACCTTCTTTCTCTGTTTTTTGTTTTTGATGACAGTTTGTTTTATATTGGAGTTAATGGTTCTTTGAAGGTTTCATAGAATTCACCTATAAATTCATAAGGTCCTAGGGCAGGAGTGGGCCTTCTAGGTCCTTGGGTACAGCCTTTTTTTTTTAATTTTATTTAATATAGTGGAGAGGAAGAATAAAATCTGAAGAAAAGATTCAGTGGGGAAAACTGGCAATAACACTTTAATAGAGATTTATGAAAAATCTGGCTCTTCACCACCAGAATACACATTTATAAGCCATAAATAAAGCATACAAGAACCATAAATTAATCAGAGCCAAGTACTATATTTCACTCTCCCAGGAACATGAATGAGGGGTGGGTCAATTACAACAACAGACCCTCATTATTTCTATTTTCCTCTTTTCCCTCTATTTTTTTTTAAACAAAACAACAGGCACAATCTTTTGGTTTTCAGTTAAAACTACAAGTTTTTACACCAAAATCAGAAGGTTGTTTTTTTGTTTTGTTTTTTTGTTTGTTTGTTTTTTAATCACCACTCTCTCACAAAGAAAAAAAAAAGATAGGACTTCCCTGCAACAACAACAGCCAAAATCAAAATTCAAATGATGTTGGAAGAAGGGGGGGGGGGGGGTTGGGGGGTGTCTAGACAGTAGTGGAAAACTGGAAACTTGAAAAACATTTTCCTTTTCTTCCTTACAGAACCATGGGGAGCCAGGGAGTCAAAAGCTACAGAACAGGAACTGGTGTCCTCTGCAGATTTGGACACATAGCCTTGATTCCCCAACTCCACCCTCCTCTTAGAAAACAACTGAAAAGTCCATAGCCTTCCCTTTTCTTCTTTTCACATCTCTGTAGGCAGAGGTCCTCTTGCCCACCCCCAAGCACCAGCTCTTCGGAAGAGTTCATAATGGGCTGAGAATATACCCCTTGGTAGTAAGTTGTGTCTCCAGTCAGGGGCAAGGATTCTAAGCCCCCTTTGTTCATAATGGGGCCCATGGCCAGACTGCCAGGCATGGGGGAGCTGTAGCCAGAGTAGTGCATCGCCTGTTCATAGGCCTTAAGGTCCATTTTGTGGTGGCAGTGATGGTGATGATGGCTGTGGTGATGCTGTTGCTCAGATGACATGAGATTGTTAATGGAGAAGGGGTGATTAAAGGCGCAGTGGTGTTCCGGCTTCAAGTGTGCCTCAGGGGGCAGGCCTAGGTGGTGGGGTGGCCCCAGCAGATGTGCCTGCTGGACTAGGGATGGGGCAGGCTCAGGAGGACTCAGGGCTGCTGAAAAGCACTTCCCCAAACCACCTCGCTTGTGCTCTTGGCAGGGGGAGGTGCTTGAGTGAGAGGACTCTGTGCTGGCAGAACCGTCAGAGCCGCTGGGGGGGGCAAGCCCTCCCCAAGTGGTGCTTGCTGCCCTCCAGCTCCACCACTTCGCCCACCTGGTTTCTTGCCTCCACCCCCAGGACCTCCCCCTCCCTCCTTCAGTGCCAGCTGTTTCTTGCACTTGAATTCCTTCTGACTCTGCAGGTAGCAACCATTCTCAAACCTGTTACCCAAGTCTGGGTGCAAGGTCCAGAAGGAGCCTTTGCCGGGCTTGTCTGGTGAGCGGGGCACCTTGAGAAAACAGTCATTGAAGGAGAGAGAGTGGCGGATGGAATTCTGCCAGCGCTGCTGGTTCTGTCAGTAGAAGGGGAACAAGTCCATGATCCACTGTTAAATCTCTCCAAGTGTCATCATCTTGTTGGGACTCTGCTGAATGGCCATAGTGATGAGAGAGATGTAGGAATAGAGGGGCTTGGCATGTGTGTAACTCCAGTGGTAAGTCTTGGGGTCCCTGGATTGGTTGAGGCTGACCTGCCCATACATGGGACTCATGGAGTTCATGTTGGCATATGGAGCCAGGCTGTTCATGCTCCAGTGCACTCATGCTGGGGCTCGGGTGGGGAGCCATACCTGTAACCCCTGGGACGGCTGTGTCCTCCATCCCTGCCATAGCCCCAGCCCCTGGGGACATGCCTGCCAGGGAGGGACTCATTCCAGTTCCCATGTAAGAAGACATATTCATGGAGCTGGCACTCATGGTGGCCAAGCTGCTGCCCATGGCAGCCGACATACTCATGTAAGCGTTCATGCCGTTCATGCCCAGGCCTGCATTCATATTGCTCACCGAGGAGTAGCCCTTGGGTTCTCCATAATAGCTGCTCCAGTCTGAGTGCATCGTGCCCTTCCATTTTCACACCTCTCAGCATAACTCTCTCTCTCTCTGGTTAACTCCCTCTTTCTCCCTCTGTGGAAGGGGGTGGGAGGGGTGGGCTAGGAGGAAGGGTGGAGGAGGGAGAGGAGGAGGAGGAGGAGGAAGAGGGGGAGGGGGACGAGGGAAGTGGGAGGTGGGGAGTGGGGGAGAGAGTGTGCTGCTGTAGGTATTGAGGCTGCTGCTGCTGTTCTCCCAGCTCTTTCTGCTGCTGCCTGGGTGGGTCAGGTACAGCCTTTTGAATGAGTCTAAGTTTTATGGAATAAATCCTTTTATTAAGAGTATTTGTTCTGTGAAGTTAGATTCAGTCAGAGGGCCACACTTGAAGATCTTGAGGGTCACATGTGGCCTTGAGGCTGCAGGCTCCCCACCCCTGTCCTAGGGTATTTTCTTTAAGCATTCCTTTATAGCTTACTCAGATTCTTTTTTCTGAGATTGGGTATCTCTATTTCTTGTATTTTTTTATTTTTAATTTATTTAATATATTTAGTTTTCAGCATTGATTTTCACAAGAGTTTGAATTACAAATTTTCTCCCCATTTCTACCCTCCCACCCACTCCAAGATGGCGTATATTCTGGTTGCCCTGTTCCCCAGTCAGCCCTCCCTTCTGTCACCCCACTCCCCTCCCATCCCCTTTTCCCTTCCTTTCTTGTAGGGCAAGATAAATTCCTACACCCTGTTGCCTGTGTATCTTATTTCCTAGTTACAAGCAAAAACTTTTTTTTTTTGTTTTTGAACATCTGTTTTTAAAACTTTGAGTTCCAAATTCTTTCCCCTCATCCCTTCCCACCCACTCTCCCTAAGAAGGCAAGCAATTCAACATAGGCCACATGTGTATCATTATGTAAAACCCTTCCACAGTACTTATGTTGTGAAAGACTAACTATATTTTGCTCCTTCCTAACCTATCCCCCTTTGATCCCTTGACCCTGACCCTTTTTGAAAGTGTTTTTGATTACCTCCTCCCCCTATCTGTCTTCCCTTCTATTATCCCCCCTTTTTTCTCTTCTTCCTTCTCCTTTCCTGTGGGGTAAGATACCCAATTGAGTGTGTGTGGTATTCCTTCCTCAAGTCAAATCTGATGAGAGCAAGATTCATTCATTCCCCCTCACCTGCCCCTTCTTCCCTTCCTACAGAGCTTCTTTTTCTTACTACTTTTATGCGAGATAATTTTACCCCATTCTATCTCTCGCTTTATCCCTCTCTCAATATATTCCTCTCTCATCCCCTAATTTGATTTTTTTTTAGATGTCATCTCTTCATATTCAACTCACACTGTGCTCTCTGTCTACATATATATATATATACACATACATATATACATACATACACACAAACATACACATATGCACATTTCCTTCAGCTACCCTAATACTGAGGTCTCATGAATCATACACATCATCTTTCCAAGCTATTTCTTGTATTTTTAATCTAGTTTTATCTTTGTAAATATTCATCTTTTTGTATGTAATTCTGTGCAAAATACTTTGGGACAATGTGGTTATATTTTAGGACAGCAGTGGTCATGAATGTTTGTTTCTACTGACGTTAAACTGATGTTCAGTATCTTACCTAGACCAGATGAAAACAGATTGAGCTGGTTTTCCCACATTTAGTTGAGATGCAATGTGGAATAGCAGAAAGAGAACTGATTTGGGTATCATGAGCCCTATTGAAGTGATCTTGTACTTCACTTCCTTGGGCCTTGGTTTCATCATAAATGTGGGAGCTGAACTAAGGGCCTTTTAAAGTCCCTTTGATGGGATTTAGATTGTGGGAGCTCCCTTGAATTCTCCTTGAATCTTCCCACTTGCTGAGTCTTTTGCCTGAAGCCATAAGCCTTTCATTATAGGTAGGCCCAAATTTCTAGGTTACTCTTAACCTAGCCTAGCCTTCCATTGTCTGGCTAGTTTCCACCTTTAATCCTATCAAAGTGTCTGTACCCAAATCTGTTACCCTTAGACTAGCCTAGCCCTACATTTTCTGTTATTTCCAGGTAGCCTTCTGCTACTTCCCACCCTTTATCCCATTCTCTTGGTTCCTGGAGTCTGACCTCACCCCAGTCCCATCAAGACTCCTCTTCAAGAACCTCCCTAAACCCCTCCTCCCGTCACCCCAGCAGCATCCCACATCCCTTCCACAATCTTTCTGTATATAAGTTTCATCTTGCCTCCATGAAGGTGCTCAGATTCAATCTAGCTCAGCCCAGATTAATCTGGCCTGATGGCGTTAGCATCACAAATGCTTAGGCTCCCTAAGAGTCTACCCAATATGGCAATAAATAAACTTTGTTTTTCTTTGGCTGAGAAGGCTTGAGTCGAATTCTTTCGGCAGGACCCAGCATGTTGGTATCTTGTGGTCTCCAGTACCCTTCAACCCCAAACCTCAACATGTGAACCAAAATGATGAGGTCAGGGAACCATATGTTTTAGGGGTACTCGGGACCCCAGAATATCAACACCCCGGGTCCTGCTCAAATGAATTTGGCTCACGCCTTCTCTCAAAGAGAGAAACGCAAAGTTTGTTACAGATTCACCGTAATGAATAGTCTTAAGAAATCTCCCTGTTGAGGGTTGAGGCAACCAAGGTCCAGGAACCCCAATACTGGAGTTCCCAGATGGATTAGTTGAGGGGGAGTGCCCCTCAAGGACCCAAATACTGGAGAGGGTCAGGGCAATCTGGAATGAATTCACAGTCTCAAGCATTCTTTAAATCAAGATGCTTCATAGCAGGCAAGAGTTCTTGGGGAACCTGCAGCCTTACAGGGGTGCAGAGAAAGTTGAAATAAAAGATTTGAGGGTGAAACCTCTCAATTAGGTGTTTTGGGGTGGGAATAGGGAGTGGTTAAGGGGTGGTCAGTTCTTAAAGGAACATGCACTTTTTAATGTGCCGGTATCTTACATAGAGCTCACTGGGAAATAGCCCGGGGGGGGGGGGGGCACAAAACTAACGGTCAGGGCTGACTGGAAATATCCAGGTGGCTTCCATCAAATGTCTTGTTAGACAAGATAAGTGTTAAGAGAGTATACATGTGACTATGTCTAAGATACATATCAGTAAGGTCAGTAGGCAGTAAACACACAGTGCACAGCCAGTTAGCAATACATAGGGAGTTGGACCAATAAATTCTATATGTGCAGCTGGCCGCAGTATAAGGAGGAGAGATGAGTGTTTTTAAGGCATGCTGCCCTTGAACTGGAGAGAAACTGCTAGCATGTTTTGAAGCTAGGGAGAGATGTGATTTTGAAACTGGATATGATTTTGGAATTGGGGTCCAGGCACAGGCACCCGAGCAGAGGCTAAGGAGAAATGTAATGTTAGAATGTTAGATGATGGGGTCCAAGCACCCCATCATCACCATTTGTGATGCTTGAGAAAGCGGTCAGATTGAATCTACTGAGCTAGGCTAGTTTGAGGGTAACAGATTCTGGCATAGATGCTTTGATAGGATCAAGGGTGGAAACTAGCCAGACAGTAGAGGGCTAGGGCTAAATTAAGAGTAACCTAAAGATTTGGGCCTACCTATAAAAGACGTATAACCTCAGGCAAAAGCCTCATCAAGTGGGAAGATTACAGGAGAATTCGAGGGGGCTCCCACAGTGTAAACCCTATGACCTTCAAGCTCTATAGCTATGAGATCCTGTGACCTTTAGTCCTTTGTTAGTTAAGTACTGATTTTTTTTCATACATATGCATTTCATTGCTCTCTTTTGGGGAGCTTTAAGGAAAACAGAAAAGTTGTAGCTCTTAAATAAGACTACAGTCCAGTGGATGTGAGGACTGTGGTGCTGCCGACATGGGGAAGTCAAGCCTTTCAAGGATCAATCAGGCACACAATGAAACAGGATCAGTTGCACCAAAGTACAAAAGAAAGTGTGACCAAAAATGAAAAATTACTCCAAGACCAAATTCTAGCTACGAAACAGCTCAGTTAACCAAGCAATAGCCTTCAGAGGAACCCAGAAGCTGGAAGAATTGTTACTGATTTCTCTATAGATTGACTTAGATGTCATGAATTTGGAAGAGCTGTGGAATTCAATTCACCTTGTCATTCAAGATTATACCAAAATTATTGACAAAAGACCAAATGAGTCTGTAAAATGAACTGATAAATATATTGATATATTGAGAAGCATGATTGTTCCAGAATTACAGAAATTCCTAAATGGCGATGGCATACACTGCAATATAATCTTATATCATGCCATTATGAAAAGCTAAGAAACTTATACAACAGATGCTTCAGTGTCCTTGGAACTCAAAGATTTAAACCCCATTGAAAACCTGTCAGTTATATAATCAAAGTTAGAGGTTTTTTTATTAATTGACTTAGTCAAACGTAAGACGAGAAAATGTGATGAAGTATGGTTTTATGATGAATTTAACAAAGAATGTGTCAAAATCTTGTGAACTTTGGGAATGCCAAATCATAAAAAATAAGAGATTGCAACACAAGGAGAGAACATTGTATTTTAAAAGGTTTTTAAGTATACAAAAAGTTGTACGGTTTACTAAGTTAATGAATTTAATTATTTTATTATCTTGTTTGACTAAGTTAATATACACACAGCTGTAAGCTATCAGTTTTGTTGACATATTTTGAGCAACAGAATAGTTATTGATAGTTTTCTATTGCGAATTATCCTTTTAAATTTTTTATCTTGGCAATTTCTTCTCAGATTAGCTATTTTAGTAATATGAGTCATTAGCTCTTAGTGTTTTTTTAATTAATTCAATGGGGGTTTTTTTTACATTTTTTTAATTAATTTTTAATATGTTTAGTTTTCAGCATTGATTTTCACATGCGTTTGAATTACAGATTTTCTCCCCATTTCCACCCCCCCCACTCCAAGATGGCGTACACTCTGGTTGCCCTGTTCC
>CM053624.1:167033409-167058269 GCA_028646595.1 Phalanger gymnotis | reverse complement strand
AGCGGGCACAGGGTGAGTTGAAGATGAAGGGAAGATATCTAAAAGAAATAAAATCAAATTAAGGGATGAGAGAAGAATATATTGAGAGAGGGAGATAGGGAGAGATAGAGTGGGGTAAATTATCTCCCATAAAAGTGGCAAGAAAAAGCAGTTTTGTAGGAAGAGAAGAGAAGGCAGGTGAGGGGGAATGAATGAATCTTGCTCTCATCAGATTTGACCTGAGGAGGGAATACCATACATACTCAATTGGGCATCATACCCCACAGGAAAGAAGGAGGAAGAAGATAAAAAAGGGGGGGGGATGATAGAAGGGAGGGCAGATGAGGGGTGGAGGTAATCAAAAACAAACACTTTCCAAAAAGGACAGGGTCAAGGGAGGAAATTGGGAGTGGGGTGATGGAAGGGGAGGGCTGACTGGGGAACAGGGCAACCAGAATATGCGCCATCTTGGAGTGGGGGGGAGGGTAGAAATGGGGAGAAAAGTTGTAATTCAAACTCTTGTGAAAGTCAATGCTGAAAACTAAATATATTAAATAAATAAAAAAAAAGAATAAAACTTAAGTTCACAGACTAGGTAATAACAACCGTTTCAACCCGTAATGTTTCTGAAGTATAGTATTACAAAACCTAATCTGTATAACAGTGTTTCCATTGGGAAATGTGTCCTGAGTTTGAATTTGGGTTACTCCCTCTTGGTAGCATGATAGTTTATAGAGTGCAAGATTCGGAATCAGGAAATCCTGGGTTTTCAATCTTGCTTCAGATACTTACTAGCTCTGTGATCCTGGGCAAGTCACTAACTTCCCTGTGCCTCAATTTCTACTTCTGTAAAATAAGAGAGTTGGACTTGAGAACCTGGATTTTTTACAGCTCTCAGTCTGTGATCCTCCCCCTGTACTCTGCATGGCAGGAGGTGGAGGGTTGCAGTTACAGGAGCCACAAGGTAGTAGGGGAGCAGGGAAGGTAGAAGCGAAGGTTACTCTTGCATCCTTTCCCTGGTGCGATGATAAAGAATGAAGATAGAAATGAGCAGGTGATATTAAGGAGCAGCAAATCTCCCTTCCATACATTACAACATAGATAATGTTAATTTGTTGTTTTCTAAGCCAATATGCCACCTGCAGGGATTGGTTTTCTGTTTGAGTCTGACAACATTTCTGTAGATCTTGCTACTTGTTGAAGAATGGGAAAAGGTGAGGCTCCTATAACCACCCCAGCTGTGGTGGACATTTACTTTTAAGAGATGTAAATGTATGTCTTGTATATAATGTAGTTTATTTGATCAATGATGTCTATAGGTGGATATAGTCACCTAACTTTGAGTACCATTACTTCAGCAAAACCCTGTAATTACCCATTTGCTAGAAATTATCTTGTTTAAGTGTTTAAATGGGCCTCTGATCTGCAGTGGAAAAGGCATTGGAAAACAGATGAGAGGAAATTGACCGTTGCCAATTGCTACATTCTTCCTAAGGGCCTGAGTAGGAGGGAGATGAGGAATAGGGCGACAAGCCCCAAGAGATGTCTGAAACTTTTTTGGAGGCTGTCTTATCCTTGATTTAATTTTTAGAGAATAATTGCTGGATGTCATTGCTCTGTCAGATTCTGAGGGCCTTCTGAAAACTAAGGAAAAGAATCAGAAGCTGTTCTGTCGAGCCCAGCGCCACCAGGAGAAGAAGGAAAAAATCCAGAGGCACAACCGCAAGCTTGGAGATCTGGTGGAAAAGAAGCATGATGACTTAAGAAGTCATTGTGAACACCTGGCAGACCTTCGACGCTCTCATATTCTAGAACTCACCTCTGTCATTTTTCCCATTGAGGAAGTGAAAACTGGTATAAGGTAGAGTAATGCTTGCTTCCTTTTCTACCTTTGTTCATAGGATTTTAAATTCAGAGCTTATCTAGTCTGACACCTTCCACTTTACAGATGAGGAAATTGAGGCCCAGAGAGGTCAGGTGACTTGTCTACAGTCATACAGTGAGTGGCAGAGCCAGGCATTGAACTCAGAGCCAGTGATTCCAAAGGCAAAAACTGTTTCATTTAGTGGTGGTTTTTAACTGAAGTTTTGCTTCCCAGAGATTATTTGTAATTGAAATGACTCTTGATAAATGGACTTTCCAGATACTTTTCGACATAGCTCTTGAGTGTATAAATATTGTAAATTATATTGAGTATCATTTAACTTTTTCTTGGTGACTTTGGAGGAGGGGGAGTCATAATTAGTCAGTATACTAAGGACTCTCTAAGGTTCCTTCCAACTTAGGATTCCTTCTGGAATCTCTGAGTTTTGTGGGGCCCAGCTTTCCCTTCTGCTCAATTCTCCGGGATTGTTTGCTCTCCTAGTCAGTGCTTCTGCTTTCTCTCCGTTCTGACTGCTGCCGTTTGTAGCTCTCACTGCTGGGTCCATAACTACCAGCCTCCTTCAACTTCTCTCTTTTCTTTTCCATACTCTGGTATGACTCTGACTGCTCCAGAATTCCGAAGTTATTAAAAGTCTGTTGGATAAATGAGATTTACTTATTTAGAAACCAGAGTAGGATTGTATTTAGAGTAATGCTATAGTCCAATTGAATGAGTTCAACTCTAGGGAACAGTTCTTCACTTTAAAGCACAAGTCACAAAAGAATTTATTTTATTTCATCTTGTATTTTGTTTCCTAGTTGTGCATTGCAGTTGCTTTTGTCCTTCTCTTCCTTTAACAGCATTCTGCTGCCTTAGACAGCATGGTCATCTGATGTGTTTCCTATAATGTGCTGAACAAAAGGAAGGGCCTACTTTATCCAGATAACTTCTTTGGCTCACTTAGGTTACCTTCACCTAGGATTTACTTATTAATGGGGCAGAGAGGTAGGAATGACCTAACACAATCAAGAAGGAACCAAATGATAACATATTTGTTTTGGGTTTTTATAGTATGTAATTTTTTTCCAATTACATGTAAAGACAATTTTTAATATTCATCATTTTTTTAATTTTGAGTTCCAAATTTTCTCCCTCCCTCTATCACCTCCCCCACCTTTAACAGTAAGCATTCTGATAAAGGTTATGTATGTGCAGTCATGTAAAACATATTTCTATATTAGTAGTGTTGTGAAAGAAGAAAAAGACCAAGAGTAAAAAAACCCACCCCAAAAAAGTGAGAATAATATACTTCGATCTGCATTCAGACTCCATAGATCTTTCTCGGGATGTGGATAGCGTTTTCCATCATGAATCCTTTTGGAATTGTCTTGGATCATCGTATTTGCTGAGAATAGCTTAGTCATTCATAGGATAACACATACTTGTGCTTTTTTTTTTTTTTTGCTGTTAATTTATTTTAAAGTCATTTTATTTTTCTCTTTTTGAGTGACTGTGGCATCTATTGTATTGGTTTGAGACCAGCCATCAGATGAAGCTTAAAAAAAATACAGAGTAGGCTTCAACCAGGACAGCACCATATATTTTCCATTTCTGGAGGGTTACTTGACCAGAGTTAATTGGTACAAAACACTGGAGTGGTGTGGAGGACGGGGTACAGAAATGAGGCAATCTGATGTTGAGTTCATTGGTAGCCATCAGTAAAGGAGTTGACAGTGATGAATAGGTGGACTGGCTTCAAACTGTTTCCTTCTCATAAATCCTAATGCAGACTGCACTGTCATGGGTTAGTGTCAGAATGAGCTTTCCATCCTAGAGCTCCTGAATGAGTGTGGTCTCCTGCCCTTCTCACTTCTGGACATGGACAAGTTTGGCTCTGTCCAGAGCCAAAAGCTGGTGTCCTTCATTTTATCAAACATTGTGGTGCTAACAATAATAATAATGATAGTAGTCTTTACCGGGCCCTGATTGTAGCAAGTCGCTGGGCAAGTCACTCAACCTCTATTTGCCTAAATCCACTGGAGAAGGAAATGGTAAACCACCCCTGTATCTTTGCCAAGAAAACCCCATGAACAATACCAGCGTGCTATGGTCTGCAGGTCACAGTTCACAACTGAGCGATTGAACAACAAGAGAAGATCCCATCTCAAATTTTTTGCAGAAGCTATTCCAAAACTCTCATTCTTCCTCAGGCCTCCCACTGCATCCATTACCTCAATGCCCTCAGCAAAGGATCCAGAATCATACTTCATTGAAAAATTGAGGTCATTCAGTTGTCTCTTTTTCCCTACTGATTATCTCCTGTCTCTTCCTTGACCTTGTAACAACAATGTTGCTGTTTGCCGCTACTGTGGCTGTATAAAGCCAATAACACCAGCACACAGGAGGCTGCTATCATAGGTTCTTTGATATGCTTTCCTAAGGAAAGCAACTTTAAGGGGTTTACAGTCTCACTTTAATTAAACATACATACATATATATATAATTATATATATATATATATATATAATTAAACATAATATTCACTTAGTTCAAGGGAAAAAGTCAGTACCCTGAACTTCAGAGCAAATACAAAATATGAACAGAGCAAATAATACAAATCAATGGACAGGCTTCTAGCTGTCTGACCAAAGGTATACATACATAGTTGCCAGAGAGAAAAGCACCAACCTCTGGGTTTTCAAAGCCAGAGGGCTCCTTAACATCTACCCAGAGTCTTCACAGTAACACCCTCCCAAAAAGTGATCCCCAAACAAAATGTATATATACACTTCTTCAGGGTCAGCAGAGCTTCACGCTTCTCATAACTTAATTAGCAAAAGGGTGTAGGCCTTCCCACAAACAAAGGCGAGACTCAATCAAAGGCACTTGATTGCCTTAGTGCTGAGAACTCCAAAACAAAAGACAACCAAAAGACCTACTTTGTTTGCCCTTACAAACCTTTCTCACCTAAAGAAGTATCCTGACAGCTAAGGCAAACCCCTCTGCAAGCATCCCTGATCCTGCCTGTTCCATCACATTTTTCCCAGAAGATCGCCCCCTCTTATCATTCCCACTCCCTAAGGTTCAATTTCTCTCTCCCTATTAGCTGTTTCCCTACTGCCTACAGACACATCCATGTCTCTTCAGTCCTTAAAAAACCCTCCCTTGACCTGACCATACAACAATAGTTGTCATCCTACATTTCTCCTCCCTTACTTAGCTGAACCTGAGAGAACCACCTACAGTTGGTGCCTCCCCTTTTCTCCTCTCACTCTCCTCTGGATCCTGTGCAGTCTAGATTCCAACCTCCTTATTCAGTTGAAGCTGCTCTCTCCAAAATCACCAAGGCTCTCTTCATCTCCAGATCTTGATGTGCATCCTTCCTAACCTGTCTACAACCTCTGACATTGTTGTCAGACAGTAAGCAAACATTTTTTTACTTGCATTCCATAAATATATTTATATGCAATATAAAATATGCATAATATGCAAATAGAATTAGCAATGTAATCTTGTACATCTATGTGAATATGTAAAACAGCGTTAACTTCTTGTTATATATTTATATATAACAATATATAATATATATTATATATTTATGTGTCTTTTATACTTTTTTTTATTCTTGCATCTTTTCTTATTTAATATTTTTAGTTTTCAACATTTGATTTCCACAAGATTTTGAGTTACAGATTTTTTCCTCAGTCTGCTCTCCCTTCCGTCACCCCTTTCCCCCGCACCGTTACCCTCCCCATCCCCTTTCCCCTTACTTTCTTGTAGGGCAAGATAGATTTCTATACCCCATGTCAGCAAACATTTATTAAGTACCTGCTACATGCCAAGCACTTGACTGCGCTAGGGATACAAAGAAAGGTAACAGACAAGCCCTGCTCTCGAAGAGCCCCCAGTCCAATGGGAAAGGCAACATACAAACAACCATGTGAAAACAATATCTGTACATATGGAGCTTTTCTTTTTGTCATTGACCACTGGGCTATGTGCCTGGTAATGGAATTCTACAGTATAATTTGAGATCTGGACGTGTTCTCCTATCTTATTGCATTTGGTAACATTTCTAGAACTTTATGAGAGGCAAGGAGGGGCAAGATTGAACTTCCTTACTTTACTCCTGTATTTATGGCAAACCACTACAGTATCTTTGCCAAGAAAACCCCAACCAGGGTCACAAAGAGACACGACTGAAACAACTGAACAAAAATTTCCACCAAAGGGTACCTCCCTATAAACTCTAGTTATTGAATGTTAAGATGTGGAAGTAACTTAAAAGATTTTGTTTAGGGATATCCTCAAATATCCTGGTTCTGCCTTTATTACTTCAGAATTTTCATCTGATTAGACTGTATATGTGCTGATTTTAGGATTATACTTATCTCAAGTGGTGTTTTGGATTTTTTTTTGTTTTCAGCTTCAATCTACTTTCTGACCCCCCACCCCCTGACTCCGCTGTGGTTAAGACCATAGAAGGACAGGGTAATATCCTTTAGGACTTAAGAATTTGGTAGAACTTTTAACACTTTGCGTGGGGGTTCATGGAAGCAGACGGTCCAGGGCTGTGGGTGCTCCAAGGGCAACTCAATTCTATTCATTCTTGCAGGGATCTATATAAACATTACCTCCAGTCCAATATTGCCTTGTTATAGTTTCCTTTGCCTAAATCTCACTTTACCTCTCCCAGTAGATCCCATATGAACATTCCCCTTCTGCCAGTGTGTACTTGATCATTAATGAATGCATTCTACCTAGAGGCATAGACGTCAAATCCCCCTTGCTGAAAGGTTCTAAAACTTCTCCCCAGCTTCTCATTTACTAGGCCTGTCCAGTTTTCTTGCCTTCCTTTCTTCTTTTTAACTTTAACCTGTTTAGTGTTATATAAGGCAAGGGAGTGATGGATTTAAATAGTCACGGTACTTGGGTTCAAAACTGAACTCTGCCACTTACTACCTCTCTCACCTGGGAGGTTGAACCAGTTGACTTTTAAGGTCCCTTTCCCCCCTGTAGATACAGGATTCTATGATCCAGGCATTGACCCATTCTGAGGTTCACCTTTTTACTGTGTGATGTCTTTTTCAGTAACCTTGAGATTCACCATCTCTGTAAACAAAAGTTCTCATGTACTGTTTTACCTATAACTGTGCTTCCAGTTAAAAATTCCTTCTATCAAGACTTTTAATCCCCACTCCTTAAAGCAGTCTTCCTCCTAATCTTAATAAGGGAATCTTTCATTATTCAAATTTTAATTTCGACCGTCTCCATAAATTTATACATCAAATTGCTTGCGTTAGGTTGTACTTCTTTCATGAATTTTAACATTTTTGGTGCTTTTTAAAAAAAAAATATTCCTCAACAGAAAAGGTTTATGTCCAAGTAGGAGCCTTCTGAGGGACTCTACCTTAACATAAAAGGCACCCCCTAGGATACGAGTATAGATAAATCTAATAGCTCTCTGTTCAATTGACAGAATTATAAGTTTTCTCTCTTTTTAAAATATTTATGTGTACCTGAAATTTGATAGCATATCCAAAAGTTGAGAAAGTTGTAAATAAAACATTCATGGAATGTGAAATAATTCTTTATAACTCAAAGACTGAAAAGTGGGAATTAGTCTTACTTTTTTGTAAATGTTTAAATGTTACAGCATATGTCATTTTAACAGTATTTTATTTCTTCCCCAACTATATGTAAAAGCAATGTTGAGTTCCAGCCCCTGAGATGGCAAGCAATTTGATCTAAGTTATACATGTGCAATCATGCAAAACCTATTTCCATATTAGTCGTCCAACAAGTACTTTTCCTAATTTTCAGAGATCCTGCAGATATCGCTTCAGAGAGTGACACTGCCATGACCTCCAGCACTGTGAGCAAGCTTGCAGAAGCCCGGAGGACTACTTATCTCTCTGGGAGATGGGTTTGCGATGACCACAATGGAGATACAAGCATTAGCATTGCAGGGCCCTGGATTAGTCTCCCCAACAATGGGGACTATTCTGCTTACTACAACTGGGTAGAAGAGAAAAAAACAACACAGGGACCTGGTAAGAAACAAAATGTTTTCGCTTGAAAAACTTTAATAATTCTTAAAAGTTTCCAAACTTTTTAAGTTTGGAGAAGAAGAAGTGTGTTATTTGGAGAAGAAAATGTGTATTTCTGTGTTATTATGTAGCTTTTGCTCTGGTAAGGTAGCAGAATTATGAAGCAGGCCAAAATGGAGCTAAAACTATATTGAGAATGTCATTCTTAATATTTTAATTCTTCTTAAGATCCTGCAGTTTCTGTGATAGGGGAAAAAAAAACCCTAGCCCTTTAGTAAAAAGAACATTTGTGCTATGCACAGTTAGTTGGGGTTTTTTGTTTTAAAGAAAGACCTCAGCATTTGAAATTCAGTGTGTTATCCTTCATTTCCTGTTCTCACTAAAAAAAAAAAAATAGGAAAGGGCCATTAGACTCTCCACTTCTGTAAGGATTTGGACTCAGGAAAATCAAAGTTCAAATCGTGCCTCACAGACAGTTACAAGCTGTGTGACCACAGAGTAAGATAGTTTGACAGGTAAAAAATGTTAGAAAGCAGCAAAGAAGAGGACAAAGCCAGGCATACGGACCAGTCCTCACCATAACCCAGCCGTAATGTGCCTTGTGGCTTCCTGGGGCTCTTAGAACCACCTCTTACAATAACAAGGTGAGAATTGCTGACATTTATGGTGTTTCCAGGCTTAAACAGTGCTTTTTTTTTTTTTTAACATTTCTGTGTTCTCTGGCCTTTGATCTTTAACATGGCCCTGGGAGAGAGGTGCTTGTGTTATATCCATTTGATAGTTGGACAAACAAGCCTTGAGAATTGAAGTCAGTTGCTCATGGTCACACAACTTGTATCTGAGGGGCAGGACTCAAATTCAAGTGTTCCTGACTCCAAATCCAACACTTTATCCATGCTGTCACCTTAGAAACATGCTGGGGGATGGAGAGAGTCTAGCGCCCTTTTTCTGTGCTCCCCTTGATGCTAGCTTCAAATGATAGTTAACAGAATATGATAAATTCCTCTCAACCTGATAACCTCGAGTAGAAAGATGAAGGGGATAGAGCACCAGGTATGGAGTGAGGAAAACCTGATTTCATATCCAGCCTCAGATACTAGATGTGTGACCCTGGGCAAGTCACTTCTTATTCTACCTGCTTCATTTTCCTCATCTGTAAAATGGGGGTGATAATAGTACCTCCCTCCCAAGAGTTATTGCGAAGATCAGATGAGATAGTGATTGTAAAATGTCGAACACAGTCCCTGGCACATAGTAAGCTCTATATAAACGTTAGCTATTAAAAAGGAGTAAAAATGACCACTTTGCACCTGGATTGATTTAAGTTAGGTTGAATGAAATACCTTCTAAGAATGGACTTTCTCATTATCTCAGGGGTACTTAAGATCCTGAGAATACAAAGATCAAAACAGCACTTTCCTCACAAGGTTGTTGTGAATCTATCATGTGAAATATATAAAACGCTTTGCAGACCTTAAAATAATTACTTTCTATGTGAAGCCTTTACTGGTCACCTCAACAGCTTCTGCCCTCCTTCTCAAACTACCTTCTTTCTAACTCCTTTGTATTCATTTGAATTTATCATCTCCATGCAGGATATCCCAAAAGTCTTTCGTGTACTTTCAGGCACTTAGAGCTAATTCTGTACATGGTTACATGTGGTATTGTTTTCCTATTAGAACATAATATGCTCCTTGAGAATAAGGATTATTTCATTCGTTATACTTGTATCGCCTGGAGCATAGGCCCATTAAACTTTTATACCAGTCAGTCATTCAACAAGTATTCATTAACTAACAATTAGTAATCAATCTCTCATGCAGCTTGAGTGGTGGAGAGAGACCAGACATCCACTTCAGGGTGACTTGGATTCAGATCCTTTTGTTGTTATTCTGTAGTTTCAGTCGTCTCTGACTCTCCATGACCCCATTTGGGGTTTTCTTGGCAAAGATACTGGAGTTGTTTGCCATTTCCTTCTCCAGCTCATTTTACAGATGAAAAAACTGAGGTAAACAAGGCTGAATGACTCGCCCAGGGTCACACAACTAGTACATGTCTGAGGGCAGATCTGAACTCATGAAGATGAGTCTCCCTGACTCCTGGCCCAATACTATCCACTGAGCCACCTATTCACACACACCCCTCCCACACATGCCCACACCCTCTTTCCCCCCCCCCCCCCCCCCGAAATAACCAGTGACCCTGGTTAGATCACTGAACCTTTCAGCATGCCTGGGTGGCTTTTTAGAACTCTTAAGTGACGGAATAGCTCCTCACCCACACTGGTAGGAGGGGCTCCCTAGCCAGGTAAATCCCAGGTCTAAACCAAAGCAGATCAGCCTGATCAATGGATCACAAGATTGTTATGGATTAGGTAGTAAAACACGATGCCAATATTGTGATGACAAGTTAGAAGTCATGAATGCCAGATTTAATCAATTTATGCTTTTTTCCCTTCTTGTCATCTTCTTTACACTTTAGATATGGAACACAATAACCCTGCCTACACCATCAGTGCTGCCCTGTGCTATGCAACTCAGCTTGTCAACATTTTGTCTCATATACTTGATGTAAATCTTCCCAAAAAATTATGTAACAGGCAAGTAATTTGAGTTTGGATGCAGTCTGATACGCTTGTTTGTATACGTTTCAATGCTATAGTTTCTTATAGTTATTTCATGCAAGTAAGATTATAAATTTTCATTTCATTCATCTTGAATGTGGTCTAAGAAATTGTGAGACAGTGTTCTAGAATAATAAAACTGGTCATGCACAAGAACCAGTGTACACCTCATACACATAAAAGGTCTAAGGAGAATACAGATAGTTCTCTGCTTAAGAAAAAAATGGTATGCCTAAAAATAGAAAAATAATATAACAAAGATACTATAAATTTGAGACATGCTTTCATTCAGGGTAAGTAGGTTCTCAAAAGTAAGTGTAGTATTGCACTTTTGAGAACCTTGGTATGTTTCTGATTGAACCAAAATGGTCATTTTGTTTTGAGAGAGGTGCTATGCCTGTATTCATCCTCTCTGTTTTACAGTGAGTTTTGTGGAGAGAATCTCAGCCGGCGGAAGTTTACTCGTGCAGTCAAGAAGTTGAACGCAAACATTCTTTACCTCTGCTTTTCTCAGGTATAGAAACTGTATTCGTGGGGTGACCTCTGACGTTGGGGTGGCGGAGTTCGCAGATACTCATTTTTCTTCTTTGTATTGCTTTTTCTAGCATGTAAATTTAGACCTATTGCACCCACTACATACACTCAGGAATCTAATGTACCTGGTCAGCCCAGACACGGAACACTTGGGCAGGTAAGAAATGATGAACCTTTTCACCCGTATGCCAGGGTCAAAGTCTGTCTCCGTTTGCATAATGATGTCTAGCTTCAGTCTTGCCAAATTGAGAATAATAGCTAAACTGAAGTCTCTGCTTCTCCAGAACGCTTGTGGGTAACCTTTGTGCGGGTCATTCGCGTTCAGGCCATGCAGTATTCAGCCCCCATTCGGCCTTGCCCTAACATTATGTGGGTCCATAACTCACTTGAAAAAATCTTCATTTCTGAAGGAGTGGAAACTATGAAAAAAGATGGAACTCTTTTTTACTTTTCCCTTCTGAACATTTGGTTGGATATGAAAATCTACAACATAGGGCAAAGATTGAAAAGGTTTTCATATTTGCAGCATCTAGGAAAGGTAACTAATAATATTAGGTAAAAGAGTATCTAAGAGCATCTCACCAAGTTAGAACAGTGCAGTGAATCTAATAAGGTGAAATTCAGTAAGTCATACACTTGAGTTTTTAAGAAGTCAACCTTGCTAGCATGATCAAGTTACATGAACTTAGTAATTCTCCTTTAAAAGTTCTGGGTAGGCTACAAGTTCACCAATATGACACGCAGCCAAAAGAGCTAATGTGGTCTTTGGGAGCATGGAGAGACATAGAATCTAGAACACTCTAATGTGGCCTCCATTTTGAGGATAGACTTGGGACAGTCATCTTTCATTCTCTGGACTTCACCACCATGCCTCAGCTGCCTTGTCCCTCTGCCCCTATGGTCCCTTCCTCTCACTGCTAAGTCCTTCCTGAAACCTCAGTTTTAAGGAAGAGTGCAGAGATGTCATCTTTCATTCTCCAGATTTCTCTGCTATACCCTTTCCCAGGTACCTGTCACTGCCCTTAGCTCCCCTTGTGTGTATGGTCTTCCCATTAGAACATAAGTTCTTTGAGTGCCTACCACTACTTATTGACTTCCTTTACTCTCTTGGTTAGATCACATTGGGTAGTTGTTCTGGTACCACATTTTAGGAAGGATGTTGACAAATGAGTACACATCAGAGAATGGAAGGAACTAGCGATATTTACCTTAAAGAAGACAAGGGAAATATAATGGATGCCTTCAAGTATTTAAAATGCTCTCATGTGGAAGAGGGGTTATGAGACTTACTCTACTCAAGCCCAGGAAGTAGAACTTGAATAAAGGGTAAAAGTTGCTAAAATTCTTAATGTACAGAGCTGTCCAAAAGTAGGCTTGGCCTTCCTGAGGAAATCTCTTCTCTCATCCCCTTATGTGATTACTAACACCAGCCAAAGACTAACCTTGCATTACAGTAATCCAAGAAAAATAGCTTTTAGTTCAGAAGTGACCTGCGCTGTGAGCCACAAAGCGAGTGAGAATCTGGAGCTAACCTCGGTCTTATAAGACATTTTTTCTTTGAAAGTTGCCTAGTCTCATGATACTTCAGTTTCCTCTTCCATACAGTAATGGTGTGACTAAAAAGAAAGATTTCAGTAAGTAATTAGACGCTTTTCCCGTAAGAGTTGGGATGGCTAGTTTTTGGCCTTTGAGAACTGCAACAACTAACAAAATGGCACAATATGTAACCATTTCTTTTATCAGGACCAAGGCACTTAAATGGAGTTATTAAAATGCCCTCCCCCCGCCAAAATGACAATCTTAATAGTTTTCCTGCTCTTTTTTTAAATTAAAATTTCATAGTTAAACTGTATGGAAACATGGAAAGTGAAACTGTCTCTAAGAAAAACTTGAAATTTGGTTCAGTGTATCACTGAAACTTTACATACATCTCAAAGAAAATGAAATCTTTGTTTTCTGTTTCTGAGCTAAGGCAGAAAACACCTTCAGAAATACCTTTTTTTTTTAAACTTCAAAAAACTATGATCTTTCTTTATTGGACTTAAAAACCTACACAGAAAATTTAGCTGAATTTTTGTGTGTTCATTAAATAAAGAATTGAAAAACCAAGTGTCTAAGTACTAGAATAATTCTAGTATATTACTTTATGATACACCATGCATAAAGAAATTACAACAGTGTGAAAGAAGAGTATTGAAAAATTTTAAGATATATTTACTTGCATATCATCCCTTGTTCATTGCTCCAGTCTCTGATGAGGTGACTCCCCTGCCCCCTCTTTTTGCCAAGGCCATCCCCTCTGCATGGATCCTTCATTTGTCCCTTCCCACAACTTGCTTATCTCTCTCCCTGTCTATTAGCTCCTTCCCTGCTTGCTGCCTATAAACATACTCATGTCTACTCCATCACGGGATAAAAACTACACACACTAGGTCCTGCGTCCTAAACCTCCCAATTTTCACAGCCAAATTCCTTGAGGAAAAAAGCAAGCCATCTCCACCCATTGTTCCACTTCCTTTCCTCTCACCTTTCTTATCTCTGCTTCACATCCTATCTATCCGTGGCATCAGGTACCCAGCACAGAAAAGGTGAGCAGAGAGCTGCCATGGGGGATTGGGATGTGTATTAAAACTCTTCCTGAACCTTCATTATTTGTTATAAAATGTAAGAGGCAGTGTGGCTTAATAGATCGAGGGCCTGCCTGGCTGTGTGACTATCTTGCAAGTAAGTCACTTAATGTTCCAGAGCTCCAGAGTGTAAGTTACTGGCATTACCATCCTTCATCACTATAGGTATTCTTCCTTGCCTCCTCCTTTAAAAAATTAAAGTTGTTGAGTAGAATTGTATCAGGTTTTTGTTTGTCACTTGGGTGGAATGTGTTTATTTAGGTTTACCAATGCAAACCTCATTTAAAAAACAGCAGAACAAATATAAGATGATATGTAAAAACTACATTACGTAATCATTTCTAATTTTGCACATTTTCCAGAAGTTGTGCTGAAGGGGCATATATCTCCTCTGTTCCCACAGGTCTGGGCCCTTTGAAGTCAGCGCTGATCTTGAAGATTCCATGGAATTTTTAGATCCTGCAGCTGCTGGAGAAACAGATGAAAGTGGAGACGAGCATATAAGCGATGAAGAGACTGACCTAGGAACAGACTGGGAAAATCTGCCAAGCCCCAGGTTTTGTGATATTCCTTCCCAGCCGGTCGAGGTGCTGCAGAGTCACAGCACACAAGTATCACAGCCAGTCGCTAGCAGCAGTGCTGGGGGAATGATTTCCTCTGCTGCAGCTTCAGTGACATCATGGTTCAAAGCTTACACAGGACATCGCTAGCGAGTGTCGAAGAGACAGTGATAGATCTGCATAGTGAACACTTCTCTCCCACAATGTGTAGTTTTACCTATTCAGTTAAGTAGTGCCTGGAACACAAAATAAATTAATTAATTTTTTAAAAGCAGAATTCAATTCAACAAACATTTATTAAAGTTAAACATTTTTATTTACAAAGATTGACTGTGACGATAACATTTTGTAAATTAGGTAAATTCACCCTTATGACCTACTTCACAGCCTACGTATCCTTGGGGAAGCATTGAAGATGATGAACTTTGCACACGTGGCCACTTCTTCTGTATTGAAGGATAATTGGGGCACTTAACCACGAGAGAAGGAATTTGGGAAATTTGGTTTCTGTTTCATTCACAATACCGAGAGATGGTAGTTCTTAGAACTCTATAGTTTTAAAAAATAGTAACAGAAGGTTCTGTTACCTTCTCATTAATATGTAGGGAAGTGACTATATTCACACATATTTGAAAGTCGTTCTTTACTGATGAAAACTCACAACTTAAACATTTTTAACATACTTGCTAGTTCTTGTGCCCACATATTTTGTACAAAGAGCCAGTGTGTTAATTTAGAATAATTGATTGCTTTTAGAGTTTGCTTATCATGGGTTACCTTTTTTTTTTTTTAAATTGAAATGAATTCATTTGTGCTGCTTTCTCAGATTATCAGAAATTTTATGTGACAGAGAGCACTTGGTCGTCGTCTTTCTTTTATTACCCACACACCAAAGAAACACTGGATTTATTTTCTTTAGGACCCATAGCCACAGACAGAAGAGATAGACACTTGCAATAATGTTCTAGATTTTTCAAAATCTATTTTCTTTTATATGTAGTTGTTTAAGCTCAATTGGCTAGCTAAGAATTCAATTCCTGCTGGCCTCACTACTGTGTGTTTTGAAATCCAAGTTCATTGTTTGTAGTGGGTCTGCCTAGTTTGTGCACTAGCTAAAAGGCCCTGTCATTAGGTGGTCACTCTGGTGGTTTCTTCCACTGCAAGATTCATTTTTCAGTGATACAATCCAATGGCAAGTGCTCCCAAGGAGGGCCATCTCACTTGTCAAGTTTCTTAGAAATCTTTATTGCTTTGAAGATGCTCAGTGACACCTCAGAAATGTAAAGTGTGTCCTTCAGAACACTGAGACTTTTTTTTCCTCCATTATGGAGAAAGCAACTAAAAAATATTCTCTGAACAAGAGATTTTTTTTTTCCGGTGAAATTTGGCTTGTCATTTTCTCCATGGCAATCTGTAAGGAGATTGGTGAGGAAAAGCCTTTATTGACAAATGTGTATGTAGTTTTTAGATTTTTAATACACGAGGAAAAAAGATATCCATGAAATACCTAACATCGTTGTCTTTTTTGTTTTTCCGGTGTGGTTAGGCCAAGATGCCTCGAGAGAACTAATTTTGAGGCTTGCTCTTCCCATTTCTGTTCTTTCAGGGGGTAAAGGGGATATATATGTAGTGATACTTTGCCTCCAAACAAGAGGATGAGATGCATGATTTTTTTCTTAATGTTGATGTAATTGCCACTTGGTAGAAGAACCCAGGGTGTGCTATAATTCACTTCTGTCTAGGAGATCAGTCTCGGTAATCCTTTTGAGATTATTCATCCTAGGGAGCTCTGGGTGTTTTTATATAGCGGGTTTATCCACCTTTGGTTTATGTCAGAACTTGATGATTTAGGGTCTACTTTATTTTCTTTTTAATAACAAATGGCAATGGTAGACTTCTTAAGAAAAAAAACCAAAGACATTTAAATCTTGTTAGATGGGAGTCAAAAAGCTTTCAGACAGAAGGAACAGCTGATTAGGACCAGAGTGGAGTGAAGGATCAGCTAATTGGTGGAGTTTGGAAAGGAAGTTGACTTTAGTTGAGTACATTAACCAGTAGTCAATAATCATGGTCCTTTCAATTGAGCCTACAATGAGACCATGGATGAGATAAGGCTTAGGAAACCGATTTAATCTTATGCCCTTATTCAGAGCAATCAGCAAAACTTTAAAAACGGGGTTTATTGTTACTGTTAGCTAGAAGCCCTTTACGTAGTTACAGATGATCTGATCCTTTGGTGTTCGTTGAGCACCTGCTTGTTAGGCTCTCACTTCTGAGATTTTTTTTTCATTATTTTTCATTGACCCATCACCTAAGCATTCTCTTACATACACATGTTAACCACTGGGGTTTTTTTTTCCACCCTTTCTGCTTCTTTAAATCTTGTCTTATGAGGTGCAAAAAAATTTGTAAACAGTTTATTAAAAATCGAAGCTGGTATTTTTTAAAATGAAAAGCCATAGAACTTGGTATGTGTCATGTTTTTCCATTTTAAAATCATTTATTGAAACAATGTAATAGTAAAATCCACAGACACCAAAAAGGTTGTTTGAAATGGGCTGTGTTTGAGAAATTTTTTTGTAATAGAATATATAATTTTTAAAATGTTTTGCACATGTGTAAGTTAACAGGGAATAAAAATGGAGTGTCAATATTGAGTGTGATTGGTTCATTTTGGGGTGATTATGAGAACAGAACACTAAATTACTTTTTTGCTGAAAAATGCAAATAAGTCTGAAAGCTCTCTGCAGTGTCGTAATATAGAAATTACCATTTACTTTGCAACTTCTAAACTAATCACAACTAGGCACAAATGTTTTCTAAACTGATACTGTATCACTGCAATAAATCTAAATAGTATTCTATCCAGGTATTTGTCCTTTTTCAAGTCCTGACTGTTCTTTTTCTTTCTACTAAGATATAATGGGCAGTAAGGATTAAAATGAAACTTGATAACTCTATAGTAATCTAAGGGTTAACTATACATAATTTTCTAGCTAAGAAAAGCACAGAGCTCCAAAGCCCTTTATGGGAAAGCATTGTCAGAACAGTTGTGGAAGACCTAAGCTATTTCCCTGAGATGTATGGAGCCTTCTAAGGGTGCATGGGCCTTGAAACCTGGGCAGTTAGTTCCACATGGGCTAAAATTAGGAAGGGCTGAAGAAGGGTAACCAGAGATATGTCCATATTTATTAAGTCTTCCTGAAACCAAATACAAGAAACTCTTCCTAGGCTTGATGGCGATTCACACACAAACCCAGCTTGTGGGAGGTTAACAATGGGGGGACTCTACCCATGCCTCCTTATGCATAGAATTGTGAGGCATGTAGGCATTCATCAGACATAAATGCTCTGCTGAACTGAACCACTAGGTTGATGAGACAAGAGGTTGGGTAATGGGTCCACTGTCAATCTGGACATGGGGGCCATGATCCCACTAACAGCTAATTCTGCTCAATGGCTCCTTGGGCTATTTGCAACATCAACCTGTATCTTGTGTGGTCCTCCACCTGCCTTTGACTAGTGAATTAGCCGTCTTCATTTCTAGCACAGACCTACCTGTTCATAAACACTGCCAGTGATGCCCTCAGGCCTACTCGATAGGGCATGTGTTAACTGCTGGTGCCCATCCTTCATGCTTGCTATGCTGGGGAGCTTGAGTAGTTATGTCTGGGAATTATCTCATTTCTTCCCTTCCACTGTATGCCCAAGAATTTGATTAAATAAGGCTGGACCCTAGATTTTCTTAGGTGTCTCTTGACCCTCTCTTCAACATAGGGGCCTCTGCCATCATGGTTGTATCAGATCTGATTGACATGACATCATCACTGTAGTGGTGGACATCATTGTCCCTAGGAAGGAGAGCCTCACTGAGGTTTCCAAATACCAGACAGCCTTAGGGAAGGATGATGAAGGCAAAGTGGACTCCATTCTCAGGTGAAAATGAACTGCTCCTCCTGCCTGGCTCAGCTATAGGAAGAGAGAAAAATCATTGGCAATCATACTGTCACTGAAGCCTGGTGACTTGGTGCACCACATTGAGGGGTTTGAGAACAGATGCAGTGATCAGCAAGGCAACTTTGTCACATGGCTTTGCTGTAGGAGGAATTGGTGTCATGAAATACTCTGGCCTCTTGTTTCCATAATTAGGAAAGCTGTAACTCACCCTTCCTGCCTCTGGAACCTGGCCTTGTTTGGTGTCAACTACATGCCTTATCTTGGGCAATTCCAAGGGTCTCCATTTGGCCTTGGCCATAAGAACTGGTATAGAGATTGCTCCAAGAGCTGGTATAGGTAATGACTCCTAAAGAGCTCTTCCCTCAGTCATCCGCCTCCCAAAACATCACAGGAAAACTGCTCTGCTGACTGTCAGTTATAATGGCAGTTCTTAAAGTTGGGAAGAGGAGCCTAGTTCTCCCACATATAATCCAGTAAACATCTAAAAAGGTCATTGGGTTGAGTAACAATCAAGAAATCCAAAGAGAAGCAGCAATAAGTGCCTTCAGCTAGGCCAAGACTACAACTTCACAAGAAGGCAGTAAGGAAACTAGGGGCATTAGATCCTGTCAGAAAGGAGGAAGATATAATTTATTAAGTACTTAATACATGCCAGGCACTGTGCTAAACACTTAAATATTATCTCATGATACAACTGGGTAGGTGCTATTACGACATATACATATATTTGTATGTATGTATACATACACATAAATAATGCTATTATGATCCCCATTTTACAGCTGAGGAAACAAACTGAAGTTAAGTGACATGCTCAGGGTGGCACAGATGGTAAATGTCTGAGGCTGGATTTGAACTCCAGTCTTCTTGACCCAGCATTCTATCCACTGTGCCACCTAGCCACCTATAAGAAATAGAAGGCAGGCAGCACTCTGATTCCAGGGGCACCAGAAACCTGTATATTTCTTGTTCCAGTGGGGTGGAAATTGTGGGAGACTTTAAACCTGAAAGCCCAAAGCCCAGTCTCCTGGATAGGGGTGGAAGTCAAGAAATTGAAGTCAGGACAAACGGGGCATGTGTCAAGAGACGCACAAGAGGTAAGCCCAGGAGAAGGGAATAACTCCCTAACAACTATAACAGAGCCTTGGGAAAAAAAAGGTATTTTGGACACAAGGGCTACAAGAACACCTCAAAACAAAGATCAAAAAAAATGAAATAATGGGGGGAAATGGGAAGGAGAATAGCCTCAAACAAAAGGTACAAACTTTACCCAAGCAGTGAACTCTCAAAATCAGAATGAGGAGAACAGAACTCGGTGACTCCAGCAAACAAGAAAGAATAGATTGGGTGGGGCAGCGGGGCAAGATGGTAGAGTAGCAAGAAAGATTGCAGACTGAGAAAATGCAACCTACTAAATCTTAATTCAAGAAAAAGTCATTTTTCCAGCTGGTGCCCAGGGTACCAAAAGGAGGCAGAAAGTCCTGTGGACTCTGTGGATGGTGTCTAGCTGGGACTGCAGAACGCAGATGCTGCCAGCACAAGTTTGAGTCTTATGTTTCCAGGCAAGACAAGGTGCCATCCTAGACCTACACCAGACCACCACTGGGTGTGGGAACACCTGTCAACTGGCAGCTTTGTCTCACACTACCTAGGTCTGGGTCACAGATCTAGGGTGGTCTGGGGAAGGGACCTGTACGCAGAGGTGGCATTCTGGAATAATCCTATAAAATCCTGTCATATAATGAATCCTATCATATAAAAAGCTATTGTGGAGACAGGATTATCTGTCATATAGATGCTATGTTTCAAGAAATCTTAAAAGAAAACTGCCCCAGTCTCTTAAAAACCAGAGGATAAAGTGGAAATAGTAATAGAGGATAAAGTGGAAATAGTAATAGAATCCACCTTTCCCCTCTTTTAGGGGGTGGGGGGAGAGCAGGGGAGGAGTTAAAACTTCCAGGAACAAATTCCAGAAACTTCTAGGTCAAAGAAAAAACAATGCAATGCAGGTACATTAAAAAACAAGAATTCAAGTACCAGGAGGCCACAGTCAGGATCACAGTTAGCAGCCACCACCAAAAAAGGTGTCAAGAAACTGGAATAAAATATTCTAGAAGACAAAAGATAAAAACTTATGGCCAAAACTAACTCACCCAGCAAAGCTTAGAGTATAATCCTACAGGGGGAATATGGATCTTTAAAGAAACACATGACAAGACCAAAGTTGCATAGAAATTTTGAAGTTGAAACATAAGACTAAATTAAGAGAAACATAAAAAGGTAAACACAATTGAGCCATGATAAAACACTAAAAGGGGGATGGGGCGGGGGGGGGGGGACAGACAGGTGGGTGGCACAGGGGATAGATTGTCTGGCCTGAGGTCAAGTAGACTCATCTTTCTGAGTTCAAACCCAGCCTCAGACACTACTCTGTGACCTTGGACAAGTTACTTAACCATGTCTGCCTCAGTTCCTCATCTGTAAAATGAGCTGGAGAAGGAAATGGCAAACCACTCCAGCATCTTTGCCAAGAAAACCCCAAAGGGGGTCATTAAGAGTTGGATATGACTGAATGACAAGTATACACAATTACAAAGGGCTAAAGCATAGGTTCCCAAAGCAGGCAATGCTGCCCCCAGGGTGTGCTGGCACTTGGGCGGTGGGGCGCAGTAGTAGCTTTGGGTGATGGGGTGCTGCAAATTTTTTAAAAATTAAAGGATTAAAGAAAGTAGATTTGGGGGGAAGGGGTGCTGAGTAATATTTTTTTTTAAAGAGAGCAGTAGAACAAAAGTTTGGGAACTTCTGGACTAAAGGATGAACTGCTTATATTCTAATATAAGTCAATTAATAGTCAATAGACATTTGTTAAGAGTCCACTCTTAGGTACTGTGCGAAGATACAAATATGACAAAAGAAAAACAGTCCCTGCCTCAAGTAGCTTACAATCTAATGGGAAAAAGACAAAATACAAAAGAAAGCTGAAAAGCTGGAGGCATGAGAGGAGGGGGTCACCAGGGAAGGTACCCAACGTGAGGCATGATGAAGTCTGAGAAAGCCCAAAGTAGTGCAGCCAGATGAGAAATGAGATGTCTGAGCTTTGAGTGTTTCAAGTTCCCGGCCCCACCGTCCAATCAAAAACAGACGGTCCGGTAGAGAACCAAGGCTGATGAGGTTCAATGATGACCTGCAAGTCAGACAAGACCCCGGGCAGTGCAGCTGGCTAGCCAGGTGAAAAATGAAGAGATAATCCGTGTCCCCCTCTGAATTCTGCCATCCTCAGGGGTCATGGAGAGAATCTAATCAGACAGAAGGCCTCCGGGATGGTGTTGTTATATCTCAGTTATCTTACAAGAGGAATGGAAATAGAGGAAGAGGAATGCATGGAGGGAGGGGAAGGGAAAGGAAGGTCAGGGAAAACGATTTCATATAATCAGTGTACAAGTCAAAGCCTATACAAAAAAAGGAGCAGGGTGAGGTTTTGGCTGACACTTGAATCTCACTCATCTTCATATACTCAAAGGAGGGAAGAATATACACAGAGGCACACCAAGCTGGGTACAGAAATACATTTCACTCAGCAGGGAAACAAGAATAGGAAAAAGGGGAAATTTGAGGGAGGGTAGATTAAGAAAGGGGTTAATCCTAAACAAAACAAACTATCAAGACCTTAAAGGTCTTATTGAGGTCGCAAATAATAGTATTCTGAGAAGACACCACGGGAGATGGCTAGACAAATTTTGATATATGAATATGATGGCATCCTACTGTGCCATCAGAAATGATGAAGATCTTTCAGACAAACCTGAGAAGACTTGTATGAACTGATGTGGAGTGAATAGAATAGAGAACAATTTGTACAGGGATAAAAATACTGTAGAAACAAACAGCATTGAAACTTAGGAACAACCCAGCAACACCACTCGTTAGGGCTGGATCCCAAAGAGATCATAGAAGTAGGAAATGGACCCGTATGTTCAAAAATATTTAGAGCAGCTCTTTTTGTGGTGGCAAAGAATTGGAAATCAAGGGGATGCCCATCAATTGGGGAACAGCTAAACAAGTTGTGGTATATGAATGTAATGGAATACTATTGTGCTATAAGAAATGAGGAGCAGACAGACTTCATTATAACCTGGAAAGACTGACGTGATCTGATGCTGAGTGAGGGGAGCAGAACCAGGAGAACATTGTATACACCAACAGCCACACTGTGTGATGACTGACTTTGATAGACTTATCTCTTCTCAGCAAATGCAAGGATCTAAGACAACTCCAAAAGACTCATAATGGAAAATGCTGTCTGCATCCAGAAAAAGAACTATGAAGTCTGAATGTCGATTGAAGCATATTATTTGCTCTTTTTTTTCTTCTTTCTCGTGGTTTCTCCCATTGGTTCTAATTCTTCTGTACAACATGACTAATGCAAAAATAGGCTGAATATGAAGGTATGTGTTGAGCCTATATCAATTTACATGCTGTCTTGGGGTGCAGTGGGGAGAGATGGGCAGAAAATTTGGTATTAAAAATTTTATGGAAGTGAATGTTGAATGCTAAAAATAGATAAATTTATTTTAAAAAAAAAGCAGAAGTCAAGAGAATGAAAAAGTACATAAGAAAATGTAAGGTATCTACTACCAAAAACACCAAACAAGGATAACAGGTCACAAAGAGATCATCTAAGAATCAATCAAGAAACTTGCCAAAAACCATGAGGAAAAAAATACCTCTACACCATACATATGTCAATAAATCATTCAAAAAAATCAGCTGTTGGAAATAGAGGGCAAAGTGAAAACAGAATCCACAGTGAATTCCTGAAGGCAAAATTGGGGAGAAAAAACAAACCAAAACAAAACCATACCAAAATCCAGATTTTCTGGGTCAGCTAGAAACCAATTGGGTTCAATTACTAAAGAACCACAGTTAGGATCACATGTTACTTGCCAGCAACTACGACAAAGGAGAGGAAACTTTTTAATCTTTTCACATTCCATAAGGCCAAAGAGGAAGAATTACAACCAAGAATAATGTACCCTGCAAGGCTGAGTATAATCCTACAAGTAAAAATAAATGGACTTTTGAAGATGGTGGCTGAAAAGCAGGGACTGGCGTGAGCTCCCCGCCAAGTCCCTCCAAAAACCTATAAAAAAAATGGCTCTAAATCAATTCTAGAGCTCCAGGACACGCAAAATAGCAGAGGGAACCAGGGCTCCAGCCCAGGACAACCTAGACGGTCACTGGGTGAGGTCTTTCGCGCACGGAGCTGGGAGCAGAGTAGAGCCCAGCGTGGGCGCGGACCAGCCAGACCAGGAGCCAGGCAGAGCGTGCCCTAGCGACTTAATCAGTGAGCTGTGGCAGTTACCAGACTTCTCAACCCACAGACACCAAAGACAATAGAGAAGAACTGCAGAGCCCATAAAGTGGCAGGGGGAAGCAGGGTTCTAGCCCAGGACAGCCTGGATGGTCTCTGGGTAAGGTCTATCCCGCATGGAGCTGGGAGTGGAGGGGAGCAGAGCAGAGTCCAGCGAAGGCGGTGCGGACCAGCCAGACCAGCAGCTGGGCAGAGGGTGCCCTAGCGCCCTGAATCAGTGAGCTGCAGCAGTTACCAGACTTCTCAACCCACAAACAGAGAAGGTTAGTGGGAAAAGCTGCTGGGGACAGGGAGTTTGCAGTTCAGCTACCACCCCAGGGGTTGCAGAGGTGGGGCAGCTACAGAACTACAGCTGCAGTTGCTTCTGGCCCCAGGCCCACCTGGTGGGAGGAATTAAGTGGCAGATCAGAGCAGGAGTGAAGAGCCTGCTGAAGATCTAAGTCCAGTCCTGGTTGGGGGTTCTTAGGGAAGGAGGAGTGCTGGTGTGGCAGAGCTGGTGCATCCCTCCCAAGCTTGGAACATAGAACTCTATACTCTACCATCAGTCATACCCCGCTGAAAAACTCAAGGGTCAAGTAAGTTGGCTGGGAACATGGCCAGGCAGCAAAAATGCACCCAGATTCAGTCTCAGATTTTGGAATCTTTCTTTGGTGACAAAGAAGACCAAAACATACAGCCAGAAGAAGTCAACAAAGTCAAAGATCTTATAACAAAAGCCTCCAAGAAAAACATGAACTGGTCTCAGGCCATGGAAGGAAATCTTCAAAAAGGATTTGGAAAAACAAGTTAGAGAAGTAGGGGAAAAATTGGGAAGAAAAATGAGAAGGATGAGAGAAAACCATGAGAAACAAGTCAATGACTTGCTAAAGAAGACCCAAAAATATACTGAAGAAAACAACACCTTAAAAAATAGACTAAGTCAAATGGCAAAAGAGCTCCAAAAAGCCAATGAGGAGAAGAATGCCTTGAAAGGCAGAATTAGCCAAATGGAAAAAGAGCTCCAAAAGACCGCTGAAGAAAATACTACCTAAAAAATGAGATTGGAGCAAGTGGAAGCTAGTGACTTGATGAGAAATCAAGATATTATCAAACAGAACCAAAGGAATGAAAAAGTCAAAGACAATGTGAAATATCTCATTGGAAAAACTACTGACCTGGAAAATAGATCCAGGAGAGATAATTTAAAAATTATTTGACTACCTGAAAGCCGTGATCAAAAAAAGGGCCTAGATATCATCTTTCAAGAAATTATCAAGGAGAACTGCCCTGATATTCTAGACCACAGGGCAAAATAG
>CM053624.1:167005830-167032909 GCA_028646595.1 Phalanger gymnotis | reverse complement strand
ATGGGGGTGGAGGTAATCAAAAACAAAGACTTTCGAAAAGGGATAGGGTCAAGGGAGAAAATTCAATAAAGGGGGATAGGTTAGGAAGGAGCAAAATATAGTTAGTCTTTCACAACATGAGTATTGTGGAAGGGTTATACATAATGATACACATGTGGCCCATGTTGAATTGCTTGACTTCTTAGGGAGGGAGGGTGGGTGGGAAGGGAAGAGGGGTGAGAATTTGGAACTCAAAGTTTTAAAAACAGATGTTCAAAAGCAAAAAAAAAAGTTTTTGCATGCAACTAGAAAAAAAGATACACAGGCAATGGGGCATAGAAATTTATCTTGCCCTACAAGAAAGACAGGGAAAAGGGGATGGGAGGGGAGTGGGGTGATGGAAGGGGAGGGCTGACTGGGGAACAGGGAAACCAGAATATGTGCCATCTTGGAGTGGGGGGGAGGGTAGAAATGGGGAGAAAAGTTGTAATTCAGTGTGAAAATTCATTGTGAAAATCAATGCTGAAAACTAAATATATTAAGTAAAATTTAAAAAAATAATAAATGGACTTTTAACAGAAGACTTCATTTAAAAGACCAGATTTCAAAAGAAACTTGAAAATGCAAATACCAGAGGTAAATATTTGAGAAATTTGAAAGAGGTCAAATTGTGATCAAATGTTTACATTCAAATAGGGGAGAAGATACCAGTGGCCCTTTGGAATCCTACTATCTTTAGGGATCACCCAGGGAGTTAAATGAGACAAACACAGGGGTTGGGGGTGGCTTATTTTGTCTTGATGGTCTTAAGAGTAGAGAAAAAGGAGATGAAAAGGAAAACACTAGAGAAAAAATGAGGCAGAAGGGGGAGAAGGTTGCTATTTCTCATATTTAGGGTGCATGAGGGGACTATACCACTGTGCAAGAAGGGGCAAGGAGAATCAGCCTCACAAGAATTTCATCTGAACTGGACAAAGGAGTGTTCAACATACAGAATTTGGTATAAAAATACACTAAATTCAACAGCGTTTCAGGTGAACACAGGGAGAGGGGAATTCAAGAGAAAGGGTAAAATAATAAATATTGGAGAGAGGAGTTAAAATGAAAATAAAGTTCAGCCTCAGAGGAAACACAAGGCTGGTAAATTAAGAATATGAAAAGAAATTTTCTGGGGCAACAAATGGCGACATATCTCAGGGTCTTTCTTGTTCAGGTCTAGAAAGATGTGTATTCCAGGTCTGAATGTCCAGACAGGTAGGCAACCTTGCAGGATTAACCAGACACACAGATATTAACTGTTCAAAGGTCAGCTAGGTGGCCCAGTGAGTACAGCACCAGCCCTGGAGTCAAGAGGACCTGAGTTCAAATGAGACCTCAGACACTTGACACACTTACTACCTGTGTGACCTTGGGCAAGTCACTTAACCCCAATTGTCCTGCCTTCTCCCCTCCAAAAAAAAAAAGATTAATTGCTGAAGAGTTAATTACAAATGGAAATCAGATGGCAAAAAGGAATACCCTTTTATGATCTTTTATGTTCCCCACTGTTGAGAGTTCAGTCATTTATTCAAAGAACTCAGCTTGTAGTTAGTGACTGCTTTTGAACTCAAGAACTAACCAGCTGATTTTTATTTATCACCTTCCTTTTGCACTTCCAAACCTCTCCCAATACAATTCAAGTGAAAACCAGAGCAGCCCCTATTAGGTATTTAATGTGGTAGAAAAAAATAATCCTTAAGGAAGAGAAAGAAGTCAATTTAATAAGAGATTTAATTGCCTTTTTATGCATTTAGCAAATTTTTAAAACACCACTACTGTTAGGAACAGGAGGAAAGACAACAGAAATTTCATTCTACCTTCATAGTTGAAGGAAAAGCTAAAATTGTTAAAGGTTACTGAAAATAAAGAAAAAATCCACCAATTACCACTTGAAAGAGATCCTCCAAGGAAAACCCACAAGAATATCAGTCAAATTCCAAAACCCCAGAGCAAGGATAGAATTCTACAAACAACAAGAAGAAAAAACAATTTAAATACAGCAGTACCAAAATTAGAATCACTCAAGACCTAGCAGTGGTGACCCTAAAAGACTGCAGGTCTTGGAACTCTATATATCTAAGAGCAAAAGAACTGGGATTCTGGCCAAAAAATTCATATCCAGCAAAGCTAAGCATAATCCTAAATGGGAAAAAAAATGGACATTTATTGAATTGTCAGACGTTCAGGATTTAAAAAAAAAACACAACCAAACTTAATAGAAGATTTGGCATACGAGTCAAAAGAAAAATAAGGTACATGCCAAAGACTAATTACCTTTTATGTATGTAAAATGTATATCTAAGATTGTTATTAGTAATTGGGTAGCTTGTAAGAAAGATTGGGTAGACTTCAGTATGGTATGATTTTTAACAGTAAAATCATTTAGGAACAGCTAAAAAGAGTATCGTATACAAATGAGGCGCGAGAGGAAGAACCAGCACAGAGGAATTAGATCCAGGAGGAGGGCTGGTAGTTCTGGAAACCTACTTTCTTCAGGAATGGGTTCAAGAGGAAACAATAGATATATATTTAGAAGAGTAAAAAAGTCTTCTAAATTCAGAAAGAAATAAAATGCTAAGGGAATAGGGAGGGGGTAGAGGATAAGAGAGGGATCTTTGGAGGGGAGAGGGAGGGAATAGGTTAAAGGGTGGTACAGAAGATTGTTTAGATTAATGGGAATGGGAAAATAAGTGAGGGATCCTTGGGGCCATAGCAGATAGGTTAAGTAATAGGACAGCAACATATGGGGCAGGAGTAAAGTAGAGGAGTCATGAGGAATAGAAAATAAGAGATATGCAAAAACATAAAAGAAAGATCAGGAGTAGAATTTATAAGGGAAAAAGGAGCAGGGGTGGTAATCATGATCTTGGACAAAGTTAAGGCTAAAATAGACGTAATCAAAAGAAGAAAATAGGGAAACTATACTGTGTCAGCCATATTTGTCATTGTTATTTTTGACTATTTAAAACAACTAGATAGTACAAGGTGGGAATATTTCAGGGGAGTAGGAAAGATGAGTTGGTAGGCGTGAAAAAATATAGAAAGACTTGGACTATGAAGGAAAAGGTTATCTACCCTCACAGAAATGGAGGATAATTAAGTATAGTAGGGTCTTACACAGATGCATATGAATGTATGCCTTCATATGACTACAATTATCGATATCTAAGTAAATGTATGTGTAAGTGTATGTATGTATGGGTATATGTATGTTTATGTACACATCTTTGTGTGTATATGTATGTATATATACATATATATGTATGTATATGTGTATGTATATATATATGTACATATGCACTTAATTGTAGTGGGGGGAAGGAAGGGAGAAAAAAGAACAAAGTAAAAAGTGCACAGCAGAGAGCAAAAGAAAACTTACAAGGAAGCAAAGAAAGGGACTCTCAACACAACACGTAGTATTTATTATATTGGCTTTCTTGAAATGGAAATTTATTGCTGTACAATTCAAATCCTCATTCACATTCTGCTGTGCACATGGCAATGCCTTATTTTTTCCTTTCTTATTTTGTATTATTTTAGTTTTAGTATTTGTTTCTCTTTTTTTCTTTTCTTATTTTGCATCTAAGTTCAAAATTTTTAAAAATTTACAAATAAAAAAATTCATAGATTCCTTATGGATCCATAGACCCCATGGATCCATTCTCTAAACTAAGAGCAAACTGTCATGCCAAGGTTGGTTTATGAAGTTCCTAGAGGGCTTTTCTTGGTTCAATAGCACCAAAATTTTTACAAAGATTGTGGTATCAGGAAGAGAAGTCCTATTTTTCTCTAGCAGGAATCCAGGTATATATCTGGTGTGGTGTAATGATAGCAAAAGCATCTAATGGGCTTTTTTTTTCACTTTTTGGAAATTTTTTTTTAAACTTAAATACAAAATGATAAAAGAAAAAAAATTGCTATGTACTCAGCAGACCCTAAGATTCAATATAAAACAATAAATTTCCATTTCAAGAAAACCTATACAATAAATACTACCCATTGTTTTCAAAGCTTTTCTTTGCTTCCTTGTTGGTTTTTTTTGGTTCTCTGCTGTGCACTTTTTTTTTTCCCTCTCTCCTCCCCAACCCCCAAAATTAAGCCTGGATATACACACACATACACATACCTTTAAACATACACATATGTAAGACAGTACTATGCGTATTTCTATCTGTCATCTGCTTCTCTAAAGACAGATAGCATCTTACTTCATAGGTTTTTCTACATCCATGTTTTTCTAAATCAACCAGCTCATTTCCTACACCACAGCAATATTCCAACCCAATCACATCCTACCTAAGATTGTCTATGAAAGTTTTTTTTTCCCATTTTTCTGCATTCCTTCTATTCTTGGCTATGTAGGTTTTATTTATGCAAGAAAATTTTAATTTAATTTAATTTAAAATAATTGAAATTATCCTTTTTACACTTCAACAATGCTCTCTTCCTTGTAATATAGTTTAAGATCTGATACTGCTGATTCTACTTCCTCTACATCTTTTTCCCTGGTTTCTTTGAAGTTCCTGACCTTTCATTCTCCCAAAGAAATTTTATTTTTTTCTAACTCAGTAAAATAACTTTTTAATAATTTAATTGGGATGACATTGAATAGATTAGTTACATAAAATTATTTTGGCTTTACCTACCTACGAACAATAAATATTACTTCAATTATTTAGATCTGAGCTTATTTGTATAAAAAGTATTTATGTTTATATTCATATACTTTCTGTGTCTATTTTGGCAAATATATACTCAGGTATTTTGTACTGTCTAGGTATTTCAAGTGGTCCAAAATAATACTGAATAATATTGCAGATAGTGTAGTTTCTGTATTTTTTACTTTTCTTTAACTGAAATCATGATTACTCATTTTTACATAATAAATTCTACTCGTCCTTTAATCTTTGTGTGTATCTCTTCATTTTTATGTTTCCTGAAAGTAGCATATAGTTGAATTCAAATTTTTAACCTACTATCATTTGTTTTATGGGTAAATTTGTCCCATTCACATTCTAAGCTACAATTACTTGTGTATTTTCCTCCTTCCTATTTTTTCTCACTATCATTCTCATCCTATTTACCCTCTCTCTCCACACTCCTCTGCTTTACTTCTATCCACTACATTGCCCTCCTATTCCTTAACCTACCCAACCCTCCAAGAGTCTCTCCCTTAGACTCTCTCCCAACCTCTCTCCTTGCCCTCTTCTTTACGAATTTAGATTTCCCATTCCTGATGAGAGTAAGGATCCAGTACTACTTGTCCTCCCCCGTTAGCTTCTTTTTATGCCTCATTTGTATGATTACTCCTTTTTATCTCTCCCTACAGTTTTACTTTTTTAGAATGACTCCATCATACTCAGCTCAGCCCAAGCTTTTCTTTCAAACTACCCAAATAACAATAATCATAATAGTACTGTTAATATTTTCACATATACAAACTAAACAATTTGATGTTATTGAGTCCCTTAGAATTGGTCTTTAATGTTTATCCTTTATTTCTCCTGGATGTTAGTATGTCAAATTTTCCCCTTAAGTTCTTGGATTTTGTCATTAAAACCTTAAAGTTATTCAGTTTGTTAAATGTACATTTCTTTTTTTCATTCAGGATTATACTTAACTTTGGGGGGTAAGTTAACCTCGGTCATACACCCAGCTTTTTTGCTCTATGGAATATTGTATTCTAAAACCTACAGTCCTTCAATGTAGTAACTGTTAAATCTTGTGTAATCCTTATTGTAGCTCTATATTTTCTTATTGCTTGCTGTATTTTGTCCTTAACCTGGGAGCTTTGAAACTTGGCTAAGTTTTCCTCTAACTTTCCATCCTGGGATCTCTTTCAGATGGTGATTGTTGTTTTTTGTTTTTTCTATTTCTTTCTCCTTTGCTTACTCATTTTTAAAATTTTGTTTTTAGCAGCTATTAATCAAGTTGTGGTCCCAAAGTATGAAGAATGATGCCCCAAGTATCAGGTGCTTCTTATTGTTATTTTCTGAGGGCTGTCTTGGGGCCCAACCTTGGGCTCTCCCTTCTACTCCTAAGCAACAGCAAGGGCACCTAGCCACACTGTCCCACAAATGATCTTGTGGTCCCTCATGTGCCTGCAAACTACAGCTGTCCTCTCTGCCCTGGAATTGAAACCAGAGACTCTCCTCTCCTGCAAGCGCTCACAGCCAACAGGATCTTCAACCCCCATTACTGCACTCACCAGGTGTGTGCTAGGTCCTCCCCACAGCCACATCTGGTTAGCACAGCTGCACTTGGCAGCCCTCAAAAGTGGAATGGCCTTCAATCTTCTCCCACTCAGCTGTCACACCCCTACACTGTCTGCAAATTAAGTTTCCAAGGCTTAGGCTGCCTCTCAACTCAGCTGCCTGAGCTTACTTGTTGATTCCACAAGAGTTGGCCTGAGGTCTTCTCATATTAGGAGGACAATAGCTTTACCTTGTGTTTATTTCTGCCGCTCTGAGGTTATGTTCTTTTTTGGTGGAGGAAATTTGGAGAGCCAAAAGTTTTCTGACCTACTCCACCATCTTATCTCGTAAAATGGGCTTTTCAAACCATGCCAGCAGCGGGAGTTCATTAGGCTCATAGAGATCAATGATAGCTATGGTAACATGGGGTAAAGGAAGCTTCGTGCACTTCTGTTGTATTTAGTGGGGTTCAGAAACTTGAGGCATGTGTGCTGTTGATTCATTTAAGGTAACTAATAACAGACACAGCACTCTATGACAAAGTGTCTTTTTATTTGTTCTCATTTGCAATCTGAAATATAAAAAGTTTTCCATTTCTTTACAACAGCTCTGTGAAGCAGGAAAGGGAGGAATAAAGAGTATCCCCATGTTATAAACAAAGTAATGGCTTGTCCAAGGCAGACAGTAGGGAATGTAGGAGTCAAGGCAGGATATGAACAAAGGTTTCCTAATTTAAAAACCAGGATCCTTTCCACCACTGCTTGTCCCTATAGTATTGATCCTTATACCTTATGTTTTACATTCTCCACTGCCTGTTTCTTCTGCTTTGATTATGCCATCCTGATCTCATCCATAACTCTGCCTCAAAAGCATGTCTGCCTCCTGTATAACTAAGAAATGTTAGTGGGATGTCAAGTGAAGGACTGACAGGATTTAAAAGTAATTTTAATTTTTTCAATTTACTAAATTTTTAAAAACATACACACTTTCCATGTAGCCTTGACAACCACAGTCCTCCCATTCTAGGAGCTACTGCATTTAGTCAGTACTATATACAATGATTCACGTGTCATTAATATCAATAAGACTTAAGCTCCTTAAGGGCAAGGACAGTTGTCTATATTCTTCAGGGTCCTCCTCACCCCTGAATAGTAAATACCAGGCACTGCACATGGAACAATGACCAGGTTAATAGACAAAATTCTAACGAGTTCCATCTCTTCCAACTACTTGTAGTGTGTTATAACTTTTATAAGGTACAATTTTATCTGTAAAAGGAGACTACTGCCTTCAAAACAACTATTAAATGGCTTGTAAATATTTGTATACCTTAAAGCACTATTGTGCAATTATTAAGTACATGTGGACTGAATAATTTATTGCATAGGTTTTAAAAATAACCTATATCATGCCGGCAAATATACCTGGTTTTTTTGGACAAACTATTCAGTTGCAGCAGGGGAGATGTCCAGGTACAGTAAAACTGGTCTTGGATTTGGAGTCTAAGACCTGGATTCAAATCCCAGCTCTGCCATTTATAAGGTGTGTATGGTTTTGGGAAAATCATTTAAATCCTTTCTGGCCTGTTTCTTCATCTGCAAAATGAAGAGACTGATTGACTCCAAACATCCCTTTTAGCTCTAAATCTATGACCCTATGACCAACAACTCACCAATTAAGTTTTAAAGGGTTACAAACCTACTTACTCCCCCTTCCCTGCCCTTGCTTCTGAATTTAGTACCTTTCCCAACCAAAGCGGGCCACATTAACATTTCAGCAGAAAACATAGTCAATCCTCAACATTCACACAACTGCAAGCATTCACATGATTTTATTAGTAACCTCATTTTCACGTTGACAACCATACACATTCATGGCTATGCACAGTAGAGAACAAAGTGAGAGCCCAATGCCAAGTTTGTATCTACAAATAGGGGGAAAATATTCATAAAAATATTTTTGAATCCTCTCCAGAAAGTGCTAAATTAACCTCTCAATTGTGTAATGAGCTGAAGAAGTGGAAAAGTGGCTAAGTTTGTGGGTCATCCTCTACCTCCAGCTGCCCCCGACCCATGGCAACCTGTCGCAGAGCTCTAACCCAAGCATGTGCTTTTCTTCAGCCAACACTTCAACCATGGAGCTAAGAAGTAGATTAAAGATAGGATGTTCTATCTCTCCCCTTTTTAACCTCAGGGTTCTTCTAACATCATGGCCTGAGCCCTTCCCTGTCTAATCCAGGGTTACCTCTAGTATCCCCTGTATTTTATGGGTTATTTCATGGTTTCTACTAGGTAAATTGCAGAAGCAATGTTTTGTTATAAATAACTATGCAGAAAAGTGTTTTCAGTAATCTCTAGTGTAAGTTTTTGATGGTCACAAGAAACTAGCAACTCCGTTTCCCATAGGTTTAAGATAGCTCTGTATTTTTTACTTTCGTGCCACTTTCTAGGAATGTTACCCCCATGAAAGCTGACTGATTGTACACTGAAAAGACCAATTATAGGCCATGGTCTGGTCTGTTTTTATACAAGCCAGCTCTGGGCAAAGAATGTGTCCTACGTTCAGATCCACAGTGTAAAAAAAACAGGAAGGATTTCTTAAAACCAACTTCACCAAGGATATTTAGATACAAAACTCTTAATTTTACAGATGAGCAAACTGAGGTCCAATAGAACGACTTGCCCAAAGTCACAGCTAAATAAATCACAGAGCTGAGACACAATTTCAAGTCCTCTGACTCTGAGTATAGTGTTCTTTCCCCACAATTTGAAATCTTTTTCTTCTTGCCGCAACTGCCTCCCATTCAAAATGTTGGAAAAAAAAAATCTCCATAAACTCAGGTCCTACTTAGAATTTATATTTTATTGAAGTTAAAAAATAACCAGACAATATAAAGTAAAACAATTTTATAATTTGACTATACAGTACTTTTTATTCACTGATTTTCACTATTCTAACAGAGGGTTGTTCTTGTCTAATTTTAAAGTTGTCCAGTTAAGCCATCATGTTGGGATTTTTTTTTTAACAAGTTACCCCTCAGTATTTAGAGTTTCTTCCCAGAAACATTCATATATTATATTGGAAACATTCATATTTTATTCAGGAAACATTCGTGTTTTATACAGGATATACAAATCTGAGACAAGATACTTAGGCACACAACTATAGCTGCAACGCTTTCCAAGCTGCATTGTAGTGATTAAGTTGTTCAGCCAGCTGTTGATTATGTACAACAGTTTTTAATAATGCTATTTACAGAGGAGCTAAAAGTGCTCATCTACCAAGTAAAGGCCACACTCTGGTTTCACAGCCTGTGAAAACAAAACAATTATGTACATTGTAAACAACACAGGGCATGGCATTCATTTGCTAACCACAAACAAAAAAACTCGGAGAATCAAGCACACAGTGATGAGTGATTTCTTTAAAAACCATACACTAGAATTTATACATCTGAATGAGTGTCACTCCCTTCAAAGTAAGGAGACTATACACTTGTCCCAGTAATCTGCATTTGGAAATTTTCTCCTGTCATCAGTGCCTGCCATTCAAACCACTTTCAACTCAAACATTCTCTATTTATTCTCTCACTCCACTCTTATCCCACTGGCCTCTCTACAACATGGATGGCCAAGAATGCACAGTTTGCTGAGGTTAAAAAAAATAACTATAATTGTTTTAAAATAAAATAGCTCATTGCTCTACAGTTAAACCCCATACAGGATCCTACAGTATTCTACAGCTTCTTGTTTTCTTATGGACATCACAGTTTTAACCACGCAGATCAGGAACCCAATGATTGTCATGAAGACCCAGCTTACAGCCGGGGACACCTTTCTGGGACCGGTGACAGCACATCCAGTATCCAGGGCCATATGGCAAGGCTTGACAGTAGGGCTTTGGATGCCACCGACACAGTGACACGTCACCTTTAACGTATTTCTTTTTACACTTCTTACAGGGATCTTCTTTGTAGCGTGGATCTCGGACCCAGCGAGAATCTGCTGGCCTGATGTTATAGTATTCAATGATGAATTTAAAATAGCAGCACGTGCATTTGAGAGCTACCAAACTCTTGGTTGGAAGAAACCTGAAGATTTTCACCATTATATGGTGGGGCAAGAAGGCCATGTATTGCGGAGGCTCCAGCAGCTGTTGAATTTTAAACCTAGTCTCCAGAAAGTTATGAGACACCTGTTTCTTCAGGCAGGAACCCTGCAAGGCATTCCCCGTAGTACTTTCTATAGCAGCGTCAGCCAGTGCAAAGGGCTCTACTACTGAAACACTTTTTCCCCTAAATTCTGTATCATCTTCACAAGAATCCTCACTTGAGAGGGACCTTGAGGAATCTCTTGTGCTTTCACTTAAATTGGAACCATTTTTTTCAGGTTGATTAGGTGGAAGAAAGAATAGCATCCCTGGGAGTGGATCTTCACAAATGCTTCTACTAGAATCCTGGTTTTTCTCCACCCTGGACGCAGAAATACTAACATATACAGATTCTCTCATTCTTTGATCGGGATTCTGGCTAGAAAATGGCACAATCTTTTTACTCATACAATCAATAGTTATACTTTTGTTTTGCATAGCATCTGAGGATAACTCTCTAGGTGGGGAACAGGGGAGAGGAAGAAAAGATGACCCACTGAGTTCTTCGGTCATTTCCACATCACACCTACTCCTTGTTTTCACAGCAGTCTGGTGACTTGGCTCTAATGCCACACTGTCCATATGGAAATTCACACCTGTTGGCAGTGAAGTCAGGGAAGTACATTCCCAGGACTGAGTTCCCTGTAGAGAAGAACAGTGATCAGCTCTCACAGAGGCAGGATCTCTAGTCACAGCAACAGCAGGGTTTACTTGGGTGTCTGGGACCTTGGGCGATCCTTTCTCTGCTTTACTCTCATTCTCTTGAGTTCCATTTGCCAGCAACACCCGGCCCACATGCCTCCGGAAGCTGTTATTTCTAGAAAGTCCTCCCCCCATTTCACGTTCCCTCTGTTGTTTCAAGCATTCTGATTCCAGCCTGGCCACCATGTCAAGCACATGCACGGTTTCACCCTGGGGTTTGCTACCCTTGAAGTTTCCTCTAGGGGAAGACTCCTCGCAGGCTTCCAGGTCACAGAACAGATCAGATGCTGGGGGCACCTCTTTAGATTGCCTAGCAAATCTCAGGGTGGCAGTAGAGTTTATACAGTTTTTGGTACATGTAGCCAGCAAAGCACTTGCCCTCTGCTCTAGAAAAGCAACCATTTCGATTACTGATGCAGGCCTCCCTGGATAGAATCCATTTCCACTGTCACTCATATAATGCAAAGAACGATGTTCAGTATCACAAGCAAAAGACTCGGGCTGATAGGATCTAATGTTGCTGTCTTTCATCCTTTCTAACTGTATCTTGACTTTTTTAAGATCCACCGATTTCTTCCTTCGCTTGGTAGCTCTTTCATCTATATCCCAAGTGCTTTTAATTTTCATCGAGCCTGTCCTGCTGCTGCACTGATGAGCTGCAAAGAAGGCGATTTTCTCCTTCGTATTACCAGGTTTCACAACAGCCCAGATACACAGAGGTTCCTCTCCTTCTTCCGTCTGCTGGACTGCCATGGGTGGTGTATTGTTCTTATCTTTAACACTCAAGCTTTCGGCAGGACCTTTTCCATTCATGTTACACATAATATTTGATGAAGTAATCCCAAAAGAATCTACTCTAGAGGATACTTAAATGACCTGTGGTGAAGGAAGGACACTTAATCTTGTGTAGTTGTTTGTAAGTTCTTCTTCATTTATATATGCCTTTGGCAGCTCAAATGAGTTCTTAAAGTTTCATCACCAATTTCCAAAGGTCAGTCTTTCTTCTGCAGTTTATGATATGGCTTTACACTTATGCCAGATGCCCTACAGGAAAGAAATGCATGATTAGTGAGATGATTTCTTTCTAGAACAAGAAGTAAGAAAATTAAGAATAACCTGCATTTGTATGTAAATGTAATGTAATATCACTGTTAATGAGAAGTTATGAATATGAAGAAGCCAGAGAAACATGAGAAGACTTATATTAACTTATACATAGTGAAGTTATCAGAATCAGAAAATATACACAAATGATACAATAATGTAAAAGAAAATAAAGGCTACATGATTATTATGGATGGCCTGGTTTTTTTTCTTAAGAAAATTAGCAGGAAAAATACCTGACGTCAGAATCGCTTGATGGTTAGTTTTGTTGAATTGTTTCTGTTCTCCTCTTTTTTATTTTTATTACAAACGGATGGATGGCTCAATGGATGGGGAGAAGGAAGGCATATATTCACAAAAGTGATGTCAAAACAAAAATATATCAATAAGTATTAAATACGAAAGAAATCCGGACTTCCAGAATGAGTTTGTTTTCAGCAAAGTCTGACTTTGTCACAAAAACACACCAAATGAGATTCAGATCTCAGCTGAATAGAAACATCTACCCACCAGATGAGGGGGAAAGGAATGTAAATTTTAGATGCAAAGAGCATGTTTATTATAAAACTACGAAACAGAGCCAATGTAGAAGATGTGACAGTATGGGTACTTTTTAAAACATCTGGGGATACAAGTACCAAACATCTGCATCAATGACAAAAGTTACCCCTTTCTTCAATATCTTGTCAACATACACTACACATATACAGCTAGAACAGTACTTGATTCTAAACAGAGGGCTCAAACTAGTGAAACCTGTTGGTATTTTCTCATTCTCACCTGCACCTTTGGGCTTTAAGAAACATGATTTTATTCCCTCATGAAATAGTTCACTATATCTGTATTTTTTTTTGCACTGAACCTATCCTGTTGCAACAGTTTTATAAAAGTAATGCAAATTTCATCTTTTATTCCCAGGTGTGTAGAAATAATATACTAAGATGTTACCCTAAAACTAGTTTGTTTTTTTAAAGTATTGAAGCCATCCTCAACACAACTAGCCCAAGAGACTTAAAGGCTCAGACAATTAACCTAACTTCCTGATGCCTCTAGTACAAAAGCCAGGGCATGAGCAACTATGTGACCACTTCCTCAAGCTTTTGACCAGAAGACCAGCAACGAGACCAAGAACAGTATAGGAAAGCTCTACTCAGCTCAGTCAATACCATATCCTTGTTCAATAATCTTGCCCTGCTATGAATATCCTTCACTTACTATGGCTATCTACTTCGTCAGATATTTTGCAAGTATTTCATTCCAATATCAAATCTAAGATACTCTCCAGCTAGCCTGAGTCAGGCCTGATTTACCACATCAAATTTCATATTGGGGGAAGAGCCAAGATGGTGGAGAGAAGCCAGGAAGTTGCCTGAGCTCTCCTCAGCTTCCTTCAGAAACATTAAATAAAGGCTGTAAATATACTCTGATAACATAGGAGGACTTCAGGAAAGGTCTGTCTCACTTGGGTAAAAGGGGAGCGCAGCTCTGCGCAGATGGTGTCCAGGCAAGCCAGCAGGAGGCTCTTTAGCCAGAGAATAGATCAGCAACCAAGGCACAGTAAGCCAGAGGTGACACCTCCGGCCCCAGCACAGAAGGCAAACTGCCAGCCCTTGCACCTCAGCATGATAGGCACAACTAGGCCACAATAGGCCACAACTTGCCCCATGCTGTGGGCAAGCTGCAAGACCCAGAGGTCCTGGCACAGTCACCAGGCCCCTAACCCCCAGTACAAGGAGTTCAGGATAATGCCACACCCCCTCCCCACCCTAGCTCAACTTTAACAGTCACAATATAGGCTTTAAAATGAGCGAAAACCAGAAAAGAGCCCTGGCCACAGAAAGCTACTATGGAAACAGGGAAGATCCAAACACAAAACTCACAAGACGACAATGACTAAATGTAAAGCCTTAAAGGGAATATGGATTGGTCTCAAGCACAAAAAGCCTTTTTGGAAGAGCTCAAAAAGAATTTTAAAAATCAATTTAAAAAGGTAGAAGAAAAACTGGGAAAAGAAAGGAAAGTTATGCAAGAGGGAATCAACAGCTTGAAAAAGGACAAAAACTGACTGAAGAAAACAATTCCTTAAAAAATACAATTGACTAAATAGGAAAAAAAAAATTCTCTGAAGAAAATTCCTTAAAAAGTAGAAATGGCCAAATGGAAAAAGGAAGTAAAAAAGCTCACTGAAGACAATAATTCTTTACAAATTAGAATTGGGCAAGTGGGAAGCTAAGGACTATGAGACATGAAGAATCAATGAAAAGAAGGAAAAAATAGAAGAAAATGTAAACTATCTCATTGGAAAAACAACTGACCAAGAAAACAGATACAGGAGAGATCATTTAAGAATTATTGGACTACCTGAAAATCATAATCAAAAAAAGAGCCTGGACATCTTTCAAGAAATTATCAAGGAAAACAGCCTTGTTATCCTAGAACCAGGGGGTAAAACAGGTCACTGAAAGAATCCAATCACCTCCTGAAAGAGATCTCAAAATGAAAACTCCAAGGAATATTGTAGCAAAATTCCAGAATTAGCAGGTCAAGGAGAAGTAGCCAGAAAGAAACAATTCAAACATTAAAGAGCCAGAGTCAGGATCACACAATATAAAATATTTGGGAGTCTACCTCTACCTGCCAAGATAAACCCATATGAACACAACTATACAACATTTTTCACACAAATAAAGTCAGATCTAAGCAACTGGAAAAATATTAATTGCTCATGGGCAGGCCAAGCCAAAAATGACAATTCTACCTAAATTAATCTATTTATTCAGTTCCATGCCAGTCAATCAAAAGATTGTTTTATAGAGCTAAAAAAAAAGAATACAATTCATCAGAAGAACAAAAAGCTCAAGGATATCAAAGGAAACGTAAAAGAAGGTGGTCTAGCAGTACCAGATCTCAAAGTGTATTTTAAAACAATCTGGTACTAGCCAAGAAATAGAGTGGTGGGGTTTTTTGTTTGTTTCTTTTTTCTTGTAGTTTTTCCCTTTGGCTCTAATTCTTCTTTACAACATGACTAACAGTCTATATCAGACTGCATGCCATCTTGGGGAGGGGGAAGCAGAAAGAGGGAGAAAAAGTTTAGAACTCAAAATCATATAGAAGTGAATGCTGAAAACTAAAAACAAATAATTTTTTTAAATTTAAACGAAGAAAAAAAGAAAAGAAATAGTGGTGCATCAGTGGACTAAATTAGGTCCAAATTTACAACATAGTAAATAACCACAGTAATCTAGTACATGATAACCCAAAGATCCAAGCTTTTGGAACAAATACTCATTATTTGACAAAACCTGCTGGGAAAACTGGAAAAGAGTATGGCAGAAACTAGGTATAGAAAAACATCTCACATTGTATACCAAGATAAGGTCAAAATGGGTAAATGATTTTACACATATCATATAGGCAAGTTAAGAGAGCATGGAATAGTTCATCTGTCAGATTCATGAATAAGGGAAGAATTTAGGACCAAAGAAGACATAGAGAGCATTACAAAATAAAGCAGAAAACTGGGAATTCAATCTCTTGGAACTAAACAATTTAAAACGCCATTTTTCTTGAAAAGACTTCCCATTATGCCAATGTGCCAGTTTAAGTGAAAAATGGCTTGGATATTAGGTTAACGTTAAATAAATTGTTCCTGTTAGACATGCCGAAAATTCATAGGAGTTATTCTGCAACACTGTCACAGAAGGAGTTTGCTCCAAGCACTTTACATTCTCAGGTTTATCGAACATCTGGTTGTTGAGTTCAACAGATTTTGATTCATTCTATGAAGTGTGTTCTACTGATCTACTTGTCTAATTTTTTTAACTAATAGTAAATTGTTTTAATGATGACTATATTATTTGCATAAATTTGAGGTCTGGAGTGTGTGTGTGTGTGTGTGTGTGTGTGTGTGTGTATTTATTTAGGTTTTATAAAGAGTCATAAGTGCTGAGCTAAAATAAAATCCTGAAAGTAATTTCATTGATCTTTCATTTTTACATCAACTACATTCCTTCCCACCTCCCAGAAAGCATACTGTTGTTAAAAAAAAAAAGCTAACCTCCATAATGAAAAACTCTGACGCTAGATGGAATGTTTCATAACCATACTCTCTCCCACTTCTACAACAAAGGAAGTGCATTTTTTAAAAGGCCTGTTTGCCCAAGCCCTCGCATGGCCACACCTAGAGCCAGATTTTTTTCCATAACTTCAGGAATTTTTCACTGAGACTGAAATCAATGTCTCCCTAGGCCACTGCAAATTGACTTACGAGGTGGAGCTTGATTTGCCTTAACTATGCCAAATTCTGTATGTGTTACCCCAGAGCAAAATGGAATTCAAGCCCTTTAAAAAGGATTTGGGATCTACAAAATTCATTCATCTCAGTTAATTCTCTTTCGTGTAAGGCCCAAGTATAAGCAATAATCTTCAGGAAATAAATTACACTATGACACCCATTTCTAAGCAACTATTTATGATTCTGGGAGCAAAATTATCTCAAAGAGAATGGGACATATTTTTGTTAAGGCAATCAGACTTTTCCCAGTTCTTTCCTTTTGGGATGCTAAGACTATCAAGTCTCCCCCCTTTGTCTGAATTAGTGGGAAACCTTTTGCTGTCTTTGTTTTGAAATATTTCTCAGCTATTTCTCAGCACTGAGGCATTCAGGAGTCACTGACTTGTATTTGATATCATACTGGGGATGGGGAACTTTCACACACTCAGCCTGGGTGAGGTCAGGGCCCTCAGGGCTCTGAACACGTGGTGTTTGATTTTTGGGGCTCACTCATGGAAGAAGTGCTGAGAGTCTGGGCAAGCCACTATGACTGCCTCCCCGCCCCCCAGCTTTGCTAACCCAGACCCATTGGTACTTCTCTGGTAACTATGAATTGTGATTTGAATCAGACATAGTCTGCTTGTTGATGTTTGTAATTTCTGTTTGTACTTGCCTTGAAGTTCAGGGAACTGATCTTTTCTCCTTGAATTAAGTGAATGATATATGCATGTTTAATTAAACTGAGATTATTAACCCCTTAGAGTTGCTTTCCTTAGAAAAGCAGATCAAAGGACCTGTGTCAGTGGCCTTCTGTGTGCTGCCTGTTGGTGGTTTTACACAGCCACAGTAGCTGCTAGCCAGACTGTTACAATTTTATAAAGGAATTGAACATGAAGGGCTTAGATTTCAAAGGGTTGTGGTAGAATCAACAAAAACAAGAAACATCCATATCAAAACATCACAAAAGAAATTTAGTTGTGTCCACCAGAATGAATAGGATGAGGACAAGGGGAAACACAAAAATTTGTGTCCATTCATGTTAACACAAAAGGTGAAAGATTAAGTGCAGCCCCACCATCTTAAAAATGAAAAAAGCGAGTCCAAGCGAGGTTAAGCAATTTCTCAATGATCACAGACAATGCCTAAAATCCAATCAAGTGCTTTTTCTACTAACCTGCATTCTAAATGCATCATCTAATCCTGAGGGCCCTCACTGCACTCAGCAGACCTTTTCTCTTCACTAATTGGCTCTCTGAGGCACTATTCAATCATCCCTTCACTTAGACTCTCCTCCCACAATAAGAAAATAGAGGCCATCACTGTAACTTCTATGCTTCTAGTCTATCTCAATATCACCTCCCATTTTCTTCTCCTTTGTTTCAGTCTCTAATAAAAGGTAGGACCACCCCCCTTTTTTGCCCAGGCAAGTTCCCCTAACTCTGCTCTCAATGCTTTTCTGTTCAGTCTACTCTGGAAACTTGCTCATCCCAGTACTCTCTCTTCCTTAAACTACAATTTCTCTCTAGCTATGGGATCCTTTTCTGCTTCCTACAAACATGCCCAGATCACTTCTATCCCTAAAAAATTTTTACTTCGTCCTATTATCTCCTCAAGGTACCCTCCCTTTATGTGTAAGTCGAAATTTTAAAAAAGGTCAAGTTACACTCATTGCTTCCATTTCTTTTATAGATTCTCAAAACATGTTGCCTGGCCTTGTATTCGACAAACTCCTGGTTACCTTTTAGGTTATCTGCAATTCTGAGTATTCTACCAGTGTGGTGCTTCGTCATATAAAACCACAAAAGCATAACAAGCCAATATCTCATTTCAAAAAACATTGTGTATTGTGTGTGCTATGTACTAGAGATAGAAAAGATGCAAAGTGCGTCCCTAAGAGGACTCTTCTACTGGGGGAGAAACTAAGGTTTCACTAGGAGATAGCACCTGATCTGAGCACTGAAGAGAATTCTAAGAGATAAGTAAGGATGAGTACATCCCAGTCAAATGCAGGAGGCAGGAGACACAAAGTTCAAAGAGCAATTAACAAGAGGTGAGCCAAAATATTCAAACGAGTGACTGTAATGTGAAATAGTCTAGAGGCAGAATGTGAAAGAGGGCTTTAAATACCAGTATGAAAAGCTTACATTTTGTCCTAGAAACTAAAATGAACCACTGAAGACTCCTGAGCAATAACACAATAGGAACTGTATCTTAAAAATAGTAATCTGAGACCTGGATTAGAAAATGCAGACTAATAAGGCTATTACAATAGTTGAGAGGAAAGGTAAAAGGCCTTGAAATGTAACGGTGGCCATATGATGGGAGCGATGCTAGTGATTCACCTGAGAATATAGGATGTGGCAGTATGCAAGCTTGAATTCAATGTAAGTACCATACAAATTCCCAAATGCAATCGTCTTCAACTTTTTCTCCTATTCAATTTTGTCCATGTGAAGTACCTGTAAAACAAAACAAGTATTTATTAAGCACCTACTATGTGCAAGACATGTTCACATCTATAAAAACTTAAAGAGCTACTGATAAAGCTGCACATCACAATCAGGGAAGCATATTTTTCCTTTACTTTTTTTTTTTTCCCCAAGCAGGTGTTTAGGTCAATCTTCCTCAGTCTATAACATTTCAGTAAATAAAATGTTTAATTTTAAAATTGTTTGGATAATTCCTTCAAATTCAGTACCAAATATATGAGCAACAAAAAAGCAAATATGAGCAAATAAAGTTATATTTTAGTGTTCCTAAAATAAAGTGAATTACTGTTAACAAGCTACATAAATGAAGTCTCAAAGAAGAATTCTCACATCCAGATGGGCTTATAAATTAAATCACATCAAACATTCCATGTTTAAATTTCAGTGTTACATAAAACATAAAAAGGGGGGGTAGGGGGGGAAATGGACCCTTCGAAATTTTCTATGGTATAAATATAGTCTTGATAGCCAAACCAAGGAAGAAAGAACACAGCTAGAGAAAACTATAGACCAATATTCCAATGAACATCAATGCAAAAACAAATTAAATATCAGCAATAAGAATACAGTATACATATTAATAAGATCATAAACTATGACCATACTGGAGTTCTAGTAGGAAAGCAGAGTTGACTCATAAAGAAAAATTATAAATATAATTAGAACTGTACCTAATAGAAGATATAACTATATCAACAAATCTTAAAGAAGTTTTTGACAAATCCAGTATTTAAAAAACATGGCTATAACTGGACCTTCTCTTAATATGCTAAGCAGACTTATCTAAAACCAAGAGCCAACATGATATAAAATGGAAAAAGGCTAGAGACCTTTGCAATAAGATGTGGGTAAAAGCAAGAAAGAAGAAATCAAGGAAATAAGCATAGGTAAAGAGGAAACAAAACTTTACTTTTGCAAAAGGTAATAGCCTATATAGAAAACCCAAGAGTCAACTAAAAAAACTAAATGAAACAATACCTTCAAATTTTCAGGATATGAAATTAATCCATAACTAATTAGCATTACTCACAAAACTCAGTAGAGATAGAAAACATACAATTTTTGCAAGTCTCTCTATCAAGACACACAACTAAAAAGCACTCTATAGGAATAAACAGACCCAAAAAACTGGAGAAACGTTTGCTGTAAATAAGCAGGCTATGTCAATGAGTAGCTAAGTGGCACAGTACAGTGCACCTGGCCTGAAGTCATGAAGACTCAGGTGATCAAAGATCTTCCCCACCCATTCAATTGGCCTCAGGTGGGCATATGTGAGAAAGTTTGCTTTTATCTGTTTATAAGCAGACTTAAAACCCCTACTTACTATGTACTAATATTTGGGTGTGAAGCCCTCAGGACCTTAAGAGGAGTTGCTAAGACCAGAACCAATGGTATGTGCACTGAGTTCTAATCAATCATCAATTCAGTCAATCAGAGACTTGAGTTCTAGCCAATCAGATGCCAGCTAAGACTGTATAAAAGGAGCAGAGTGTAAGAGAATCAGAATTGAAGAGGAACAGAACTGAGAGGAAGACATTGAGGCAGCAGATATTAAGAGAGCCCTAAGGGGCAGACGTTGAGGGAACCAGTATAGACAGAGCTGCAGAAGAGAGTGCGAGCCAGGAATTAGGATTCATGAGTGACTGGCCCTAGCAGGAGGGGAAGGTTACAGAATGACTTGGTTCCTTGGTATAATATTGTGTTATAATTTCCTTGTTACTACATTGAGGTGAGGTTACTGGTTTTGGAATATAATTGCTATTATACTGAACTGGAGGTATTGGTTATTGGATTTGATCCTCTGGAGTCTAAATAAATGTTATACTTCCTCTGCCTTCTAAATAGTTTTTCATACTTTTGAAATTCTGAACCATTCAGGTATGTTCATGTAGTCATCCTCAAGGTCATGAATCTTGCCTTATCGGTACAGTGATCTTAGGCAAGTTACTTAACCCTGTTTGCCTCAGTTTCCTCATCTGTAAAATGAGCTGGAACATCTTTGCCAAGTATCTCTGCCAAGAAAACCCCAAACGGGGTCACTAATAACATGACTGAAACAAAAACAGATCATGTCAATAAAACATAATCAACAGTACTACCTAAACTACTTTACATATTCAGTTCCATACCAAACTACCAAAAGATTATGAATTTGGGATTAAGGATTTATAAAGCTTAAAAAATAATAAATTCATGTAGAATAGGTGCCAGCAAACTACTGCCAGAGGTCAAATGCAACCCTGGGTCTGTCTTTTTCTACAAGCTAAAAAATAGTTTTAGGTTTCTTAAATACAATAAAATTTCATTTTAAAATGTAAAAGCCTACTCTGTAGTCATGAAATCAACTCCAATTTGGAAGATCAAAAGATCAAGAAGAAAATAATGGAACAAAACTGAGAAGGGTGCCTAGTTGTATCAGATCTCAAACTATAAGGCTGTTAGCATCTAAATGATTTAATACTGGTTAAAAAAAATAAGAATTCAAAAAGAGTTTTGTCAAGTACACAACATAAAAAAGTAAGAGTTGTGTTCAACAGATCCCCAAACCCCAAATACTGAGGTTAAAGGACATACTGATTCAACAAACTATTGTGTAGAAAATAACAGCGAGACCTGGGTTCATGGTAAATTTAAGGTGTGGATTTATTGGCCAAGCCCGACTACCTAGAGTACACACTCAACGTACACTCAAATCGGGCAGTCCAAACTGAGGGACTACAATGCTCATGAAGGCAAAAACCACAATTAGGGAGGGTCACTAGCAGAAGCAATGACGTACAGAAGCAAAGATCAGCCATTGGTTGAATTCATCAGCTCAGAGATAGTTTGGAAATATGGCAAGATTCAGGGGTGTGACCATCCTATGACACAGGGTAGTCAGTTTCCTAGAATGGGTGGCCCTCTTAGGTTGTAATGGGTCTCCTATAACTGGGTGGAGGGTTCAGGGTGGAATTTCCCATAAAGTAACCTCTACTTGATCAGTTACGGTCTGAGTGGAGGGACCTAGCTTGGTTAGCAGAATAGCTGCACCATAACCCAGGGTGTGGGGCCACCTGGCAACCGGGGGCTCCTCCCCAAAATAAACCCATACCTTACCCTAGCAACTGATCCTTGCACATAATGCTGATGTAGAGAGAATATACAGAATACTGAATCATGAGGAAGTGGGGGTCAGGGGACTAGACTTGGGCAGTACCCAGAATTATGCCTTAAGCAGTTTCAAGCTATTTCAGGGTGTAGGGCAGATACAAAGACAAGAATATAAAGGGGATTAATGGTGGGCTTCAATTTAGGTGTAACAAAACCTTCTGGGAGAAGTAAATTTGTGTTGTATTGTTCTGTTAAAAAATGTACATCTCACTTTTACAGTTCATCATCTCTACTCCAAGAGACTGAAAGCATTAATCCCTCCAATTACTGTCATTTTCTTTTTTCTGTCATCTATTCCAATCTGGTGGGGGTGAAGTATCATATCAGAGTTGTTTTAATTTGTATTTGTCTTGTTAAAGACTTCGAAAGTTTTTCCGTATGACTGTTGGTTTTTTTCCTTGCAGGCTGCCTATTCATATCTTTTGACCATTTATGTATTGGGAACAACGCAAATTTACTTTGCTTCAACTAGGCTTGTTACAAAGCCAGGTTTCTTTTTTTTGGAGGGAGGAGTTGAGGATGAAAAAGAAAAGCACATCACTGAAACTTTTTATAAAAAAATACAGTCAAAAGAAGTTCAGAAGGAGACAAGAGAGTATTGGCAATGCTATATTAAATGTGACAGAGTTTTAAAGAGCTATACATGGTACATTCATAGTTTCATTCTTTCAAATCTTTTCTGTAAGGCAGAAATGTTGGCATTAGTTGACAGCTGTCCAGTTCATAGTAAAAAATTATTTTTTAAAAGATGCACTGATGAATCACCCATTGTGATAAGATCAGATTTATCTAAGTATAACTTTTGAAAATGAATCACCTTTGTGTACCATTTCAAAAGGAAGTGTCACTTGGTTTTGGTTTTTTGGGGGCAGGGCAATTGGGGTTAAGTGACTTGCCCAAGGTCACACAGCTAGTGCATATGTCAAGTGTCTGAGGCTGAATTTGAACTCAGGTCCTCCTGACTCCAGGGCCTGTGCTCTACTCACTGTACCACCTAGCTGCCCCCAGGAAGAGTCACTCTGAATTCCAAACAACAAACATACAAGCTAACTTTTGGAACATAGTCTGTTTATAAACTGAGCATATCCTTTATCTCAATTCAACATACGTTTATTCTATACCTACAATGTTTAAGGTATAATGCCATATAATAATGATACTACCGCAGCCAACAAAACAGTCCTTGTCCTCAAGGAACTATCAGTATCTGGAATTAAGAGAATCAGATCTAGAGTCAGAAGGGACCTAAGAAGGCATCTAATCCAACCTCTTCATTTTACAGCTGCAGAAACTGAGGTCAAGAAAAGTTAAGCAGCTTGCCTTAGGTAGCAATCAAGAAAACTGGGATTTGACTCTACATCCTCTTAATACAAACAAACCTAGTAAATGCCATATTACCACAGTAGGATAAAACAGGTATCTTATATTTGGGGATAAAGAAAGCATAAACAACTGGCTAGAGAAAAGAATGATCAGAGGAACAAGAAAACACTTCCTTTTCTAGGTAGCACCTGGGATAGGTCTTAAAAACCAAAGATTCTGGAGACAAAAACCAAGGTGTGAATTAGACAAGGGATTGGCTTATATGAACATATAAGATTATAACTGTAATGCTGGTTTTGGAAAGATGTTAGCCAAAAAAAAAAAAAAGGCTGGGATAGGTTGGGAGGATGACTCCCAGAAGAACAAAGAGCAAACTCCAACCACGGCAGGTCAGAGTCTTCTCTGCAATTTATTCTTAGAAAGTTGCTTTGAACCCTTACTGAGGTGACTAAAAACAAGGTCACCCAGTCAGTTAAGTGTCAGAAGCAGTGCACAAATCCATGTCTTCTTGGCTCTGACACAAGTTCTTTATGCACTACACCATGCTGTCTCCCTTTTTGTTGATATATCCAATGCAATACACAAACCTAAGGATGACATAAAATCAAAATATTCTGTGTTGGAGATGAGAGGCTTATGGAAAGAAAGGCATACTAATGTATTACTAATGCAGCCATGAAGTTTTCCCAAATATCTTGCAAAATTTAGAATTGTTTTTTTAAAGTAGCTATAAATTGCCCAGGGCAGCAATAGGTTAAGTTACTTGTCCACTGAGGTCACAGTATGTGTCAAGAGACAACAGAACTTGCCTTTCAGATACTAGGCATACAAAAACAAAGATGATGTAAAGTTTCTAACCTCAAAGACCTGGTTTGGGCGGGGGGAGAAGGGGGTTTGGGAGGGAAAAATTGCAGATAAAAATATATACACCTTGGAAGTCAAGCTCTGATAAGTGAGATTTAATCTTATTTTGGTGGAATTAGGTCTCCAGAACATTTCTGGCCATCTACACAGTAAAAAAGATGAAAGCTACAGTATGGAATGAGCTGAGGTTGGTAAGGAAGAAAGCTAACATGAACAAAGGGAAAGGAGGATCTTAGTGGGGAAAGGACCATCACTCAGGGCCAAGGAGAAAAAGTCTAATTTTTCTTACATGACACTGAAAGTCAAATTTATAAAGACAGCTATTTCTTCTCCCGGGTAAACATTTCCAGTTCCTTCGATGAATGGATCCTCATATGGCACAGATTCAAGGCCCTTTACCATCCTGTTTGTCTTACAGTTTATTCAATGTCCTTCATAAACTATGACATCCAAAACTGATCACAATACTCCAGATATGAACTAAGTAGGGCAAGAGTACAAAGCAACTACAGCCTCCACGCTCCTGCTCCTGGAAGCTGTTTCTCTCAACACAGGCCAAGCTTTTTGGCTGTCCTAGCACACTGCTGGTGCATCCTGAACTTGCAGAACACCTGAAACTGAACACTGTAATTATAATGGTCAAGTCTGAGCCCAAAGAGATATGAAAATATATCTTTTTTGAATCGTCCTTGGCCTGAATATGAAACACTGCATTTATCACAAATGACTAACGTATTACCTAATACTACTGAAGATCTGGTACTACTGAATGTTATATTCCTTTTCTTTTGTTATAAGGGGAGGCTATATTGGGAAATGAAGGTGATATAAAAACAAAATAATGTTTTTAAGCAGCTAAATTTAGATCTTTGGGGAACTCCATTAGAATGGCACAGTGACTGGAGCACACACCAGACTCAGGAAGTCTTCAGTTCAAATCCTGTCTCAGACACCTACTAGCCACGTAAGCATGGCAACTCATAACCTCTCTCTGTGCCTCAGTTTCCTCACCTACAAAATGAGAATAACCACCACCTACCTCACAGAGTTGTTGTGAGGCTCAATCGAGTTAACAAATCTAAATTGCTTCACAAATCTTACAGTGGTAATATTAATGCTAGCTTTTATTTTTTTTAATTTTACTGAACCTTTAATTCAAGCCATTTAACAAGTTCTGAACCCATCTAATCGTATTATTTTTTAAGCTCCATCTCTTGAGATTCTCCATAAAAACTGCATGATATGTTACCGAATCTACAGCACAAAAATAGGAAATCAGATGAGTTTGGAATGGCTGTTTTCTTGATGCAACGGGCATGCTGATGCTTTGATCAGCTGCTTTCCTTTCAACATGTCCACACACTTTAATGATTCATTGCAGAACGTTTACAGATATCAAACACAATGGCCTATACAGTTTGTTCTTTTCCAAAAAATATGTATCTCCTCCAATCTTGTGCCAATTCTCCTTTTTCAGGAACTTAAAAACATGACTAAAAGCGTTTTCACCACATCTACCAGTTCTAGCACTAGAGGAAGTACTTTATCTGGCCCAGGTAACCTCACCGTCAAAGGCAACAAGGTGCTCTCCCACACTCTGACTTATCTTGGTTACCAACTCCCCATCAGCTACTTTTGTTGTCATTTCCAGGACAAAGTTCATTTTCTCCCTTAGAGGGGCTGGGGGGAACCGCAAACAAAACAAGATTTGAGAAGCTCTTTCTGTTTTCCTCATCAGGTATTGCCCCATCAAGCAAAGGTTCTGCCCCTTCATAGCTGCAGCTAATTGCACAACAGAGCAAAAAATGACAAAAGCAGCCACGGTCTTCTTACCTTTCCTCACTGACTTTGATTCATTCTGAGCTTTAGCTTTTGTAACAAAAGCTCCTGTATTTATCTTCTGTTGCCTAGCTTGGCCTCCTACACCAGGCCTTGTGAACCATTCTTGTTTCACAGCACCCTATGGCAATAAACAGGGTGAGGCCTTATGGACACCTTCCTAGAATGATATTTGTAAATAAATGAAGGAAAGGTTAAGTTTCAATCAAAAGTTACTAAGAGGGAGGCGGAGCCAAGATGGCAGCTGGAAAGCAGGGACTAGTGTGAGCTCCCCGCCAAGGACCTCCAAAAACCTATAAAAAATGGCGGTGAACCAATTCTAGAACTGCAGAACCCACAAAATAGCATAGGGAAGCAGGGCTCTAGCCCAGGACAGCCTGGATGGTCTCTGGGTAAGGTCTATCCCGCACAGAGCTGGGAGTGGAAGGGAGCAGAGCAGAGCCCAGTGAGGGCGGCACAGACCAGCCAGACCAGGAGCTGGGTGGAGTGGGACATAGCGTCCTGAATCAGTGAGCTGCAGCAGTTACCAAACTTCTCAAACCACAAACACCAAAGACAACACGGTAGGTTAGTGGGAAAAGCTGCTGGGGACTGGGATAGAGTTTGTGGTTCAGCCACTGGCTGGGGCGGGGGGGCCAGCTACAGAACTACAGCTGCAGTTGCTTCTGGCCCCAGGCCCACCTGGTGGGAGGAATTAAGTGGCACATCAGAGCAGGAGTGAAGAGCCTGCTGAAGATCTAAGTCCAGTCCTGGTTGGTGGTTCTTGGGGAAGGAGGAATGCTGGTGTGGCAGAGCTGGCACATCCCCCCAGGCTTGGAACATAGAACTCTTTAGTCTACAAGCAGTCATGCCCCACTGAAAAACTCAAGGGTCAAGTGAGTTAGCTGGGAACATGGCCAGGCAGCAAAAACGCACCCAGATTCAGTCTCAGACTTTGGAATCCTTCTTTGGTGACAAAGAAGACCAAAACATAC
>CM053624.1:166982190-167005330 GCA_028646595.1 Phalanger gymnotis | reverse complement strand
TTTTTGCAGGCAACAAGAAAATAAGATACACAGGCAATAGGGCACAGAAATTTATCTTGCCCTACAAGAAAGCAAGGGAAAAGGGGATGGGAGGGTAGTGGGGTGACAGATGGGAGGGCAGACTGGGGAACAGGGCAACCAGAATACATCCCATCTTGGAGTGGGGGAAGGGTAGAAATGGGGAGAAAATTTGTAATTTGAACTTCTGTGAAAATCAATGCTGAAAACTAAACATATTAAATAAAATTTATAAGAAAAAGATGCCATCTCATTAACCAAATTATCTGTTTTGAATGTTCTACCTGCATCAAAATGAAAAAGGATAAAGAAAATTTGCCAGTTCAGTTGATTGCTGATACAATCTGTGCAACAGACCCAAAACTGCATTGTGTAGGTGGAAAATACTGTGAGAGGCAGAAAGACTGTGGAAAATAAAATGTTCTAGAAGAGATGAGTTGTTAAAGCAGCTCTACATTTATCTTGTTACAAAAATATGCAAGCTTACTTTTAGTATATCTGAATCAGGTCGCCCTTAATATATCTGAATCACTGTTCCTTCATGACATCATATTAGAACATTTTAGTCCTTTTCCATTAACTACCTAACAACAATTTTTGTGTGACTACTAAGAAAATATCTATAATGACAGTAAACAATTATTTGATAACATAACTAAGGTGATCTGTAATTGACATTTAGTTGCCCCTTCTTTTCATTTCACATCAAAATACCAACCACTAAATAAGTTAATTTACATATGCCCATATTTGGACAGAGCACCAGGCCTGGGTGAAATACAGACACTTACTAGTTGTGTAAACCTGGGAAAAATCACTTAACTCTGCCCATTTCCCCTCATCTGTAAAATAAGCTGGAGAAGGCAATGGCAATCTACTCCACTATGTTTACCAAGAAAACCCTTAATGGGGTCACAAACAGTTGGACACAACTTAACAAGAAATATTTAAGCACACTGCACAAACAACATTGGTAAAATGAGGAAAACAGCACACACCTGCCCTTATTCTCCACACACACAAAAAGGTAGTAGCACCTACAATACTTATTTTCATACCTGCGAACTTTTTAAAAACATCAATTATTAAACCGTTTATTGGGATCCAGACACACTTGAGCCTCTACTTTTACCTTTATTTTTATTGCAGAATTCCTAAATTTTAAACCCTTACTTGCATGGTTGACTCTTTAGAGTGTCAAACATAAGTATCATTTGACATAACCTGTTTACTTTATGATTTTCCTATCAAATCAAATACTCCATTTAACTGGGACATAAACAAAGTCTGTCTTCCTTTAAGGATACAAAAACAAAGTCTGCATTTGTTTAAGGTAGTATAGCATTTCTTCCATTTTTTGACTGACAAAAAAAGTAAACAATTTCTGATGAATGAAGCACATCAAGGATAGCAAGTCAAAAACTTCCTAGAGAGCAAAGAATCCATTACCTTTTGTGTTACTGTCAATTACAAAGAGTAAATTAAACAGAAGACAAAGAAAGCATAAAACTCCCAAGAGTTTACAAAAAGCCAAGATTAGTTAAGAAACTGGAAACAGCACCCATGATTTATACTCAAAGAATTCTCTAATAAACTATTTACACTGAGTTAAGGCCAATAAGCTCTAACATAATCCAAATATGTCCTTTTTACTAATAATTTTAACTTCAATTGTCTCTGCTACCAAATGCAAAGTCAGAGGAAAAAAAATTTTAAAGTCACCTTCTATCCCTATTCACTTTCTACGAGAATTCAACTAAATTACTTCATCACAGATGCCAGCCTCTAGCAAAGCAAAATCTTTCTAGATAAGCTTCAAGCTCCTCCCCTCTCAAGCATTAGGGCTCAATCCTCAGTTGCCTACAATTGTGGGAGGCAGTGAAGTATACTTGCGGTATCTCCAAAGTAGAACGTAAGCTCCTAGAGAATAGGGGCTGTTTCCTTCATCTTAGTACCTGTATACGGTCTTGCAGATATGCACTTAATAAACGTTTGTTAAATGGCACGGACCTCTGCACAGAAACAAAGAGCATTTAGCAGCAAATAGGGCTAGCCAGAACCCCAAATAGCAGTAAGCGCTGTATTTCTCTTAACACTTCTTCACACGCAAGCACTACAAGTTCGATTCCTAGACAAGGATTTGTACTTCGGATTTTCCCCTCACCAATTCTACCCAGATTTACCTTTTTATTTTGTAGGTGTGACAAGTCCAGTCAAGAAAGCAGCAGCCACTGCAACAAGCTGCTCAATATGACCTCTGCTTCAAAAAAAAATCTAATAAATTTCCACTTTCTGTATGCAATGTCTAAAGTGCAAAACGGTAACGTCTGCTATCCGGAACCATCTTGGGGATAAATTTCCAGCCAACAGGTCGGATTCAAACCCGTTTGCAAATGTGAGTTCACAAGAGCTGAAATGACCCTTTATTAAATGAATCCTTACCTCACCTGGGCCTGCAAATGACATCACAATCCATCTCCTGGAAACCCCTGATGTCACACACTCATATGCACATACATACATACATACACACACACACAAAACACACTCACGACTTTATCGCAGCCTGAGGTCACAAATCTTCTGTACCCAGGTAAACCGGGGGCGGGGGGGAGGAGAAAGGGGGTAACCGTCCCCATGACCCTATGGAAGGTTACGGAAAGAGGAGAAGGGAAGAGAAAGCTGGCAAGGACAAGGGCCAACTCACCTTCTCCCCACATCTGGAAGGGCTAGTCCAGTGGCATGCTAAATTCGGGACCCTAGTTTCGCTCTGCTCCTGGCCAGCGACCGGAAGACCTCCCCAAAAGGAGGGCCCTACTTACCCCTAAAAGCGCGTCTCAGCTACACAGGGGAGCCCCCGCTCTCCGGCCTAGCCGGGTCGTGGACTTGCTCATTTCTCCCCGCCCCTCCCCCACACGTTCACGTTCACGTCCGCGGGGGTTCCGGACGCTTCCCCAGCAGCAGCTGCGCGTGCGGCCAGGGGAGAAGCGAAGGCACAGGGCGGGGGAGGAGGAGGAGGGCTCCCACCCGCGAGAGGGAGAAAGGGCGGGCGGCCAGCCGCTTCCTCCTCCCCGCCCAGCCCAGAGGAAGGTGGAGGCGGGAAGAGCGCTCAGGGCAAGGGGACTCTCGGAAACGCACGCACCCCCTCTAACCGCGGCCCCCTCAACTCCATGACCTTCCTACCTTACCTAGAGGCGGTAGAAAGCGGGAAGTAGGAGGCGGCGGCGGCGAAGACGGCAGCGGCATCCGAAGGCCTCCTCCTCCCCCTACCCCCCCATCCGGACTCCACTGCGAGCGAGCGCCCGGCGCTGCTTGGGAAAGCCCGAAGCTCGCCCCCGAAACCCAGTTGTTTGGCTAAAATCCCGTGGCGTCATGCGTCGGGCCAATCGGCTGCAAGGGAGGAGGCGTGGCCTCGGAGCTAGGAAGCCGCAGCGCCCCCTGCCGGGGTTCCCTTTCAGCTGCCTGAGAGCTTCCAGGGCGGGCGGGCGCGGGGAGCCCGAGAGGGGAGAACGCGGAAAAGTTTTCTTTCTTGTTTTAACTCGGGCCACCCCCACCCCCACCCTGTGAAAGGGACTCTCTCCAAAGGAAGAAGAAAGCAGATGCAAAACCTGTGCAGAAGTTATGGATTCCATTTTTATTCAGCTTCAATCGTGACTGCATAGATGGAGGAGGAGGAGGAGAAGGGAGAGGAAGAAGTATTTTTGTTGCAGTTTCCAATCCCACCTAAAGATGACTGTGAACTCTCAGGCAGCCTTTCGGGGATGATCAGCGTGGGAGGCTCTTTGAAGCCTCCTGTTCTTCCACCAAAAAAAAAAATCATAAGATGTGGGGATCACTTATTTAGTCCTGGATAACACCGGATGGCAGTTAGTCAATAAAACACGCTTTAAGCTCCTACTAAGTGGTATGCAGTGTGTGCTGGGCATAAAACAAGGGCGAGACTCGGCGTCTGCCCCAGGCACTAGGTGCAGGACTCTAAGCCAGGGCTGGAGAGCCTTGGGCCACACGGCCACATCCCCACCCCTGCTCTAAGCAAAGTCATTTAACCTTTCCCTGCCTCAATTTTCTGTAAAATGGGGATAATAAGATCTAATAAGATAACGTTCGGAAAGCCCCTTGCGAACCTTTAAAGTACTGTATCAATGCCATTATTTTGATGTCACTAGCTAGGGATACATATATTTATTTCTTCGTTGCGCTCCTCACCATGGGGCCCCAGCTTCTAGGAAGCACCTGAGCCCCCCACCCCAAAAGTGAATGTGTGTGTAATGAGAGAAAGGTAAATTTTGGCCTGGAGCTGCTGGGGGCCTAGAGGAAAGAGGGAGTCTAGGTCAGAGCTCAAGTTACAGCGACCCGGAATAGGTGAGCTCTCCTTGGTGGGTCGACTGGATGGGGTATGTTATCTTGACCTAAAGAATTGAGAAATGATCACTCCAGTTTAGTGAATGCAGATGATCATGGAAGAAGGCATTTTTGTGTGTACTTGGAGTCAGGAAGACCTGAGTTCAAATCCTCCTTTAGAGCTTGTTAATTTTGTGACCACAGGCAAAATCTCTCTGACCCTCAGGAATTTCTCTTAAGACTATAAATTTTACGTGGGTTGGAATGAATGGAGGGAGTCCCTACACCCCAAAATCATGGAATTCTAACTTAATTCCCCCCCAGGTAATCAGTGTTAAGTGATTCGTCTGTGGTCACCCAGCTAATAAATGTCTGAGGCTGAATTTGAATTCAGGTCGTCTTACCTCCAGGGCCAGTCCACTGTCTACCACTTAGCTGCCCCAGTTCTCTAACTTTTTGAAGCATACAGATTTTATATGTTAAATTATACTGTTACTATAGTACACATAGTTGCTATGTCATGATTGTATAATAATAGTAACTAACGTTTATATAGCACTTCAAAGCTTGCAAATCGTTTTTTGCACATTTGGTCCTCACAACATCTCTGGGCTATTATCACTTCATCTTATGGATGAGAAAATTGAAGCAGACAGAACAGTTAGTGTTTTGACATCAGATCTTCCTGACTTCAGGTCTAGCAACACTGTCCACTGTGCCCATCCAGCTGCTTCCCAAGAAATAGCTCCAGGCAGTGAGTTAATTAACACTTAACAATCAAGGAGATCTTGTTTAGGTCCTATTGGCACCTACTGATTCTGACTTTGAGTGAGTCATTTAATCTCATAATCTTCCAAACAATACAGGTGCTCTAAGGTGCAAAGCATCTGCATGGGTGGAGGGAACTTTCTCCAGTTCCCCTTACACCAATCAAATCACAAGTCAAATCTTGAAAACAAACAAACAAAACCTTTCATCCAAGATCCATACCACCAAGTCCTATCTCTACCTCATTCTTTCAAGGTCCAACTGAAATAACAATCTTTTCCAAAAACCTTCTCCCTGGATTTTCCCAACACCATCACCAACCTGAAATGTATTTCTCATCAGATCTCATAGTATTTTTATTCACTTTTACAATTTTGTGGAATTTAGAACTATAACCTTTAGAGATCACTTAATCCAACCTTCTCATTTTATTACTAAGGAAACTGAACCAAACATTCTAATTTGTATTATATTTATATGCATTATTTGTATTATATTTATGTTGTATATTGTATTACACATGTCTTACCTCTCCTAGATTGCAAACCCTTGGAGAGCAGGGACGCCGCCTCTCTTATCTTTGTGATAAATCACAGTATACTACACATAGTGTGCTGCTTAAGAAACCTTAAGTAACAAAACAACCAAATCTATCAGATCGCCTTACTTGACACAACAAGAAAATGATAAATGTTGGAGAAGATATAGGAAAATTAGAACATTAATGCATTGTTGATGGAGTTGTGAACTGATCCAACCATTCTGGAGAACAAATTGGAACTATGCCCAAAGGGCTATAAAAATTTGCATGGCCTTTGACCCAGCAATACCACTTCTAGGTCTGCATCCCAAAGAGATCATAAAAATGGGAATAGGACCCACTTGTACAAAAATATTTATAGCAGCTCTTTTTGTATTGACAAAGAATTGGAAATTGAGGGGATGCCCATCAATTGGGAAATGGCTGAACAAGTTGTGATATATGAATGTAATGGAATACTAAGAATACGTAAGAAATGATGAGCAGGCATATTTCAGAAAAACCTAGAAAGACTTACACGAACTGAGGCAAATAGAAATGAGCAGAACCAGAACCTTGTACACTGTAACAGCAACTGATGACTAGCTTTGATAGACTTAGCTCTTCCCAGCAATGCAAGAATCAAAGACAACTCCAAAAGACTCTTGATGGAAAATGCTATCTACATCCAGAGAAAAAACTATGGAGTCCGAATGCAGATTTGCTGTTTTTTTGTTTTGTTTTGTTTTCTTCTTTCTCATGGTTCCTCTCATTCGTTCTAATTCTTCTTTACAACATGACTAATGTGAAAATATGTTTAATGTGAATGTATATGTATTGCCTATATCAGATTGTACACCATCTTGGGGAGGGGGGAGGGAAGAGAGGGGGAGAAAATTTAGAACTCAAAATCATATGGAAGTGAATGTTGAAAAACTAAACATAATTAAATAAATAAAAAGTTTATTTTTATACAGTCCTTAGCCGTCATCTGATTGACTAGAACTCAGGCCCCTATCATTGGCTCTGGTCTTACCAACTACCCTTAGGGCTTCCCTCTTCTCTCAAGCTAGCCAACTAGTTTGCTAACCAGCCTGAAGCCTCACACTTAATTAGTGAAAGGGTATGGGCCTGTCTCTAATCAAACCTTCCTTTGTTGGCCCCACCTGAAGCCTATTCAATGGGTGGGAGAGATCTTTTCCCTTTCCCTACTGATTGACTTTACATTTTTGTAGTTAATTTGGATATTTATTTTGCAATTATTTATGTAAATATACTACCCCTTCATCATAGTTTTGTGTCACCAGTGCTTAGCATAATACCTTGTATATGATATACATCTAGTAAAATGTTTGTGCAATCCAATCGAAAGACCAGGCTGAGAAGATTGTATTGCCCCCTTTGGGTCTTGGGGAACCATTGAAGGATCTGAACAGCAATCAGGAAAGAATTCCCATAGAATGTGGGAAGCTGAAAGTTAGGAAGATTATTTGGGCAAGTTTGTGATTGAAGTGATGAGGTCTGGAATCAAGGAGACAGTTTAGGAGGCTCCTAGGCTTAAGTGCAGAAATTAGTGCAACTCACAATGCTAAGGCAAACTCACCCACCCAAGACCACAGATTCCCTTCCCTCCCCTTCCTCACCCTCCTCTGCTTTTGAAGTTACTACTTGTTTCTCTAGAGAGTCATTGATGTCCCCTGGTGAGGTATCATCTGGCTACCATGTGAGTTGCCTTCCTCACTGAGCTGGATCTTGCAACTCTGCCACCCTAGGGTGTCTCCTGAGCTGATCTCTGCTGTTCTTTGTTCATGTTTATTGCTATCCCCTGAACTGTATGTCTAGCTGCTTGGATCTGGTTCTTTTAACTAGTGTGAACCCCAAATATTTTTAGTCCTTTAACCCTTCCAGACCCCACCCAGCAAGCTAGAGAATCTTAAGCATTTAAGTCTGTCATTTGAACTGAACTATGTCCTTTGCCTGATCTCCTTCAGTCTAAAATCTTAATTGAGTTATATAGTGGACAATTCTTTTTAACTCTTTTATTTCCTAGATTGCTACATTGTGTCCTTCCAAATCATCCTGTGGATTTCATTTAGCAAAGCTGTGAAAGATCTAGGTAGAGCTGTGGTGATGGGATTCATTTTGACTCCCACGGAGAGGGAGAAGGGGAACAAGGTCTACCTATGTGCATTAAAAAAAAAAACTCTAGAAGCAAGAAACTATGTGGAATTGATGAGGCTGATAGCCTTTGCTCAACTCATCCCCCCACCCCACCAAGCCAAGCCACTGTACTTCCTACATTACATGAATGAAAAGTATTAACACTAAACATAGTCCTATCACTACTAAAGTATACTTGCTACAAATGAACTTGGCATATACAGAACATAATTGCAACAAATTACATTGGCATGATAGATAATGGCAAACAAGACGGGAAAAAGTACGTTAAGAAACCAATAAAATATAACAATTATTCAACAAGACTGCAGATACAGAGCCATATGGAATGACGCAAAAAGACCAGCTGGGATATTTTGAAGTCGGGGAAGGAGTCTTTGAACAAAAGCATCAGACATTCTGAGTAATAGAAAAGATTCACAAACAGTACCAGGCTATTCAAGCGTAGGAGCTATACACCAAAGATGATATTGATAAGTATGCCACATGCAGAAGCCTCTGCATTGGACATCAGTCATCATTTTGAACATCAGTTATTTTATTGTACTTTAGATGTAGCTGCAGATTCAATTCAATAGACATTTATTAAACAGCTACTATGTGCCAGGCACCATACCAAGCTCTGGGGCTACAAATAAGAAAAAGACAGTCCCTGCCCTCAAGGAGTTTACAATTTAATGGGGAAAACAATACATAAAAGGAAGTTAAAAAGGATGCGGGTCCCAAGAGGTACCTGACCCAAGGGAATGGTGTTCTGTAGAATTTAAAACAAGTAGAGCAGGTGATGGAAAATGGAAAGCATGGTGATTAGTTTTCCAATGATCAGTTTTTTTCTGGGTGAGTCACGATGGAGTGAAAACCAGGCAGAGCTACTGATGGAAAACAAAGAGTTGGATGGTGTGGGGCAAGGCTTAAATGAGTACTTATTTTAGAAGACACCCTGGAACTTGCTTTCTTAAAAAGTCATTGATGTTGCGTTATTTTGGGATATTTATATATCCCTTATAAAGGTGGAGTGAATAATGCATGGTGCATGTCTTCCACAGTACAGAGACATTTTACCAGAATTACTGAGTGAAGGGCTGAGGCAATCTGGTCCAAAGTGATTTTCTGGCTCTCCAGAGAATCACTTTTTTTTTCTTTAATGTTGCCAATAGTATCCTTTGACTCGTCAGTAGGCTTCAAAAAGACTTTTATATTCTAACACAATGAACCACTGGCACCCTGTTGTCATTAAAAACAATTTTTCTTATTGACGTGTTTGAGTTTCTTACATCTTTTTGTTGTTCAGTAGTATCCTATAATTGGCAACCCCATTCGAGGTTTTCTTGGCAAAGATACTGGAACAGTTTGCCATTTCCTTCTGCAGCTTATTTTAGAAATAAGGAAACTGAGGCAAACAGAGTTAAGTGACTTTCCCAGAGTCATACAGCTAGTAAGTGTCTGAAGCAGGATTTGAACTCATGTCTTCCTGACTCCAGGCCTGGCACTCTATCTACTATACAACATGGCTGCCCTTTTTTATATCTTAGACATTCCCCAAAATCCTCCCTACCTGCTCCCTAGATTTCTGCCTTGTCACAAAGAAATATAATTAAGCTCAACCAACATAACCACATTTAACAGTATACACAATCTATGTTTATCTCATTTGTATTATTTTTTGATGGATCATAAAAGACAATATTGCTAGACCATTTGGAGGAAGACATACTGTAGAACCTATAGCTTCATCATCTGAAAATAATACTTCTACAGACAAAATTCCAAGGCACAATTTTCTCGAAGCCCCACAAATCACATTACAAATTGTATCTTCAATAGTATGAGATAGAAAGTGCAACCTGATGCCTGAATGACAGCTCTATTCACAGAAAGAAGCTATGTTTTTATGACTGGGCCATTCAATACTTTAAGGATCTAATTTATTTTAGTGTAAACTCCTTCCACTAAGATTGCAGCCCAAATTTTGATTAAGAAGATAGGCTTTAAAAGTTGCTATAGCCCCCAGAAAATCCATCAGTTAAGGCCATCCTAGCAATTAGCCTCTCCAAACAACTTAGTTGGTTGTCATACAACTAATATACTGCCTATCACTTAGCTATATTTTAATCCTTTCCAGTTTGGTAGGATACACCATAGTACAGTGCCTAGCATATGGTCGGTGCTTGACAGATGCCTGTTTATTGATAGTTTACAATCCCTGGGCATATCCTTGAAGTAAATGAAGGTGACCTCTAAGTATCAATAGAAGATCAGAATGTGATTTTAGCAGAGAAATGGGCCATCAGTTCCACTCCACCACAAACATTTGTCAATCATTTATATAGAAACAAGCTTAAACTTTTATCAAACTGCCACTGATTCTCAAGTTAGGGGTAACCTTTAAGTGTTTATCCTTGCCTCAGCAACTCCTTCTTTCCCCTTATTTTAGCAATACAAGAGTCTCAATCTCTGTCTGAAATCTCAGACATCTTGATACCCCTCTTCCCTTTTTGACTGATATATAAAATATACAGAATACCGAGACCATTGACAAATAATATACAAATATACAGAGATTGCCTCCAGATTGGCCAGCTGTCTAATAAAAACTTTGAGTCATCTGACCTGTCAAGCAATGGACTATTTCACAACCCCTCGTATGTGTAAGGCCCTGGAGATACAAACATTAAAAAAGGGAAAAAAATAGTCCATGCCCTAGAGAAACTTATATTCTATACATTCTGTTGGGGAGGGATGGTCAATGTACAACATTTGGACAAAAAAAAACCTGTAATAGAAGACAATTTGAGAGAGAATAGTAGTAAGCTAGGTGGTGCAATGGCCGGAGCACTGGACCTGGATTCAGGAAGACCTCAGTTCACATTCTACCTCAGAACTAGCTGTGTGATCCTGGGCGAGTTAAGTATGCTTCCTGCCTCAATTTCCTCATCTGTAAAATGAGGTTAATAATAATTATACTCACCTTCTGGGGTTGTCGTGAGGATCGAATGAGATATTTGTAAAGCACTCTGCAAACCTAAAAGCATCATATAAATGCGGGCTATTATTATTTACAACCGGCAGAGGGATGATCAGAGATCTGGTGAAGAGTTAGACAAGGGTTATAAGAGGTAGGGATGACGATGAAGTAGAGAATATCCCATGCAAATTCAGAGGCTGGAAGTGGACTGCTAAAATGAAGGAACAATTCCTATTTTGATTGAAATGTAAAGTTAACGAAGAGTGGTATGAAATAAGCCAAGGGAAGTAGATAGGAGTCATAATGTAGAAAAGGATTTCGATATCAGAGTGGGGAGTTTGTATTTCATCACAAAAGCAATGGGCAGGAGGATGGGGTGGGGTGCGGAGGGACCACTAAAAGGAAGGAACTGAAGGAAACTGGAGAGCAGGAGACAATAAAAGCAGGGAGTCCAGTTAAAAGGTTCTTAATCAGTTGAATTAGAGCCACTCCAACCATGTGAATGGGTGTTATTTTGTGATTATTTCTAGGAGTTATATTGTGTTATTTTGTTATTTTTGTGTTATGTTTGTTATAATATATGTTATATTTGTGTTATATTCGTTATTTTGTGTTTTTTTTCTAGGAGTTTTAAATCGAGATCTGTGATCAATTTCTTCTGCCCATTTTGAGTCCTACAGTGAAGGCCTCTACAAATAAGTGATTATTTGGTAAACTAACATCCACACAGGGAGGAGAAAAAGGAGGAAGAACTCACAAAACTTAGATGTCCCAATGAGATGTGTTAAAGGATAGTCTTTACAGGGATGTTATTTAGCTCTCCTCCAAGTGCGCATCCAGAGATTAGAATGGTGATATGACAGCTCCCAAGATGACTTATTAGCTTTCTCCTTTTCAATGGAAAAATTCCCATCTCTGATGGGTGTTAAGAATGTACTCCAGCTTTTCAGGGGTAAGAAGATTGTGTTGGTAGGGAAACAAGGCATTTTCTTCTTTCTTTCTTTCTTTTCTTCCTTCCTTCCTTCTTTCTTTCTTTCTCTTTCTTTCTCTCTTTCCTTCTTTCTTTCTCTTTCTTTCATTCTCTCTCTCTCTCTCTCTTTCACAATTGGGGTTAAGTGACTTGCTCAGGATCACACAGGTAGTAAGTGTGTAAGTACCTATTTTGAACTTAAGTCCTCTTTACTCCAGCGCCAGTGCTCTATCCACTACACCACCTAGCTGCCCCACAAGGTGTTTTCTGATCAGGTGTGCTCATATGACGCAAGCCCCCACACAGAAGAGACTGGAGCAGAGCCTGCTTCTGGAGAGGCATGATGACAAGTAATAATAAAAGTGTCTTGTTACCAAGTTAGAATACGTGTAGATATCCTGTAACCAGTCCCGGTCCGCTAACCATCTGGTGAGGACCTAGAAATGACTGACTGGCTATGTAGCAAGAACGGGGGTGCATTCAAAAAAGTGAAAATGATTTACCCAAGATTCCACAGGCAGAAAATATCAAAGATGGGATTTGAATCCCAATCCTCTGGTTTCAAAGCCAATGCTCGCTCTATTGAATTGTCTTTTTGATTAGATTTATCAGCAAGAAGATGTGCCCTGTCACAGGCCAGGGATTGATAATCCTTATATTTTAAGCTACAGCAAATTCCATTCTCAGACACTCTCTTGGCCAGCTGTTCACTTCTCAGATTAATGTTTTCTCTTCTATATCCCTTGCCTTCAATGTACAATAATAAAACTTACAACATTTAGATAGCGCTTTAAGGTTTACAAAGCACTTCATATATGTTATCTCATCTGATCCTTACAACGACCCTTCAAGAAAGGTGTTATTATTGTCTTTCTTTACTTTTAAACACGCTTTAGCCAGTTTTATTAAAGATTATAATTTACCTTTTACTGGTCTGTTCTGGCATGCTTCTAATGACACCGGAATTTCTCATTTCAACAATAGGCAGACTATACCCAATTTCATATTGTCATCACTGTGTTGTACAGTTTGCAGCCCAGATTGCGTTTGCTGCTTTTCATTACCAGCTGGAGCCTCAAGCTGATGGACTACAGCAACTTTTTCATCTTCTTTACAGTCGCTATCTTTCTGCCTGTGGTATGGGAGGTCCTTCAATCAGACGCCTCTGCCAAGCTGGCCAAGAAGGGAGAAAGAAGAAGCTATCTTGATATTGACATATTGAGAAAGTAAAACTGAAAAAGGTTAAATGAATTTCCCAGGGTCACACAACTACTAAAAATCTGAGGTAGAATTTTAATTCAGGCCTTCCTGGAACCTAAGTCCCCTTCTTCTAAGTACTATACAACCCAATTGTGACAATAATGAAAAAAGCATAGCCTGTATCCACCCCTTTGGTCTTCAGTTTCTTGCCCAAGACTTTATGATCATTAGCAATACTTTTTTAAAAATAATTTTTTTGTTATTATGTACTTGACAAACAATTAACATGAACATTTCCATATGCAAAAAAACAGGAAAAATATTCGTGTACAAAACTATGAATCTCTGTTACAAAAGCTTGGTTGTTTTGTTTTGTTTTGTTTTAATTTCAACACATTGGTTTTAAAGTTGTCTTCTTGCCTGTCTCCCTCCAAACCTTGTTCTTTCCTTGACTCAGTAAAGGATAGATATTATTATATATTATAACCAAAAGAGATGAAAGATAAAGGGAAAGGACCCACACACATAGTATCATCTTTTGTTGTAGCAAAGAAATGCAAACAAATTGGGTGCTTATCAATGTGCCATTTAAAGAGTTCTACAGACCTAGGTAAGTAATCATTTTATTAATAAAAAGCTCAGTGACACTCTTGAATGCCAAAGACCCCTGGAACCCACTCAATGCTTATATGCCTTGAAAAAGTGAGTATTCTTGAGGGTGGCTATTGACTCTGATTGGTTAACAATTAATGAGACAGAATATTATAGTGACAAATAGGCTTATTCCAATGAGAGTCTTGACTTATGTAACACTAAGCACCCAAACCTTGGTAAAAGAGAATTATCAATTTCCATATTACCCATATGACAACAGGCATCCATCCATTCACCTAAACTTAGAATTTCTTTACTGTCTTCGATTAGATCTTAACTTTCCTGGCCAGGTAAGTCTTGAGCAAAATTTTCAACACTGGTTGATTTCTGGATGAGTAAGTAGAAAAGGGGACAAACCTTGGTCCTAATTCAATAATTCGTTATCAAATACAAGACACAAATAATTATTTCTCTCATCAAGTAGTGAATGGCTAAAAATTTGTCATATGAAATGCTGCTGTTCCATAAGAAATAACAAAATGAATGGATTCAGAGAAATATAAGAAGATTTGTATGAATGAATATACATTTAAATGAGTTGAACCAGGAGACCAATTTACATGGTGACTATAAAATTGTATAGAAAAACAGCTTTGAAAGATGTAGGAACGTTGATCAAGGCAATATTCAGCTATACTATCAGAGGACCAATGATGAAGCATAGTTCTCAAATTCTAGAAGAAAGGTCATAAGACTGGAGATGCAGAATTAGATATACATTGGACATATTTGATAGAGATATTAGAAAAAATAAAGGTCATCGAAGCATTTTAAAAAGCACAGAAAAGAACAAGAGGAAAGCAATTTGGATCTATGTTTCAAAATCTATTAAACTCTCCATACTCTTTAACCTAGTAATGTTATTACTAAGTCTATAACCTAAAGAGATCAAAGAAAGAAGCAAAGTTTCCATACATACCAAAATGTATCTGGCAGCTCTTTTTATAGTGGCAAAGAATTAAAAATTGAGGAGTGCCCATAAATTCAGGAATGGCTAAACAAGTTACATTACATGAGTGGGATGATGTATACTTACTTGTTCTTTAAGATGATAAAGAGGATGGTTTCAGAGAAACCTGAGAAGATTTGCATGAATTTGTGCAGAATGAAACGAGCATAACCAGGAGAACAATTTATTCAAAACAACAATATTACAAAGACAAACAACTTTGGAACTCTGATCAATGCAATGACCAACCATAATTCCAGAGGACTCATGATGAAACATGATAATGTTGTTATGTTGTTCATCTTTCATTTTTCAAAAAGGACCATTAACATCATGGCTTGATATCTTGACTCGTGCATGAATTGATTTAAATGAGGCAGAGTTACATAAATCATCAACCTCACTCTCTCTTCCAGAGGCATCATAGGCTAGTGGCAGGACAAAAGTCAGGGCATCTGACAATGGCCCAGGATGCAGTGGATGACCTTGGTATCTTCAATGTCTGAACAAGCTCCAAGCGCTCCACACCATTTGCTTCAGCTGCTTTCATGGCCATTGGAACACATTGTTCTCGTCTACCCATTGTGTTGGGGAAGTCTCCACATGCTCAGGGTAGACATCCCCTTAACTCAACAACTGGTTTGAGGCCTGTCAGTTATACTCAACCAGGTTCAGCCTCTCTGCCAAGGGTGTGGCTGCTTTACATGCTAGAGCTTCTTGGAGCCACAGGTGAGAGTTGGGTGAAAGTGGACACCAAAGGTGAATGAACAGCGCTGAAAAGGGCTGGCAAGCCCTCACACCAGAGGGGCTGGTCCTCCCTGAACACATCACATACCCCAATGAAACACAGTACCTACCTAATCATAAGAGGCGATGGGCCCAGAGTGCAGATTGAAATTTTTTTTAATAACATGGTCAATGTGGGGATTTGTTTTGCTTGACTACATATTTTGTAACAAAGGAACTAGGTGTCACATTGGATAGAGTGGCAGGCTTGAAGTAAGGAAGACTCTTCTTCCTGAGTTCAAATCTTGCCTTAGACACTTACTAGCTGTGTGACCCTAGGCAAGTCATTGTACTGGTAATTAAGGAGGGCTTTTAGCACTTATTCAATCAAGTGCCCTTGAAGAGTTTGGCCTTTGTTTACTTGATTAAATTAGGAGTCCTTGATGACCTACTTGCCTCAAGGGAAAGCCTAGTTCACATGGGTTTGAGTGACATGTTTGTGGCATCAGAGGCTTTTAGACCACATGGGTTTAAGTCACATTTTTGTGACTTTTTTAGGTCACGTGGGTGAGTCTCATGTGTGACTCACCTTTGACCCTGAACAAGATATATACACCCAGAGGTTGTCGTTCTGCCTTGGGGGCTCTCACTCTTGGAGATGTGTTGATGTGGAGACTCTGGGCAGCTATAGTTAAGAGCCCTCCAGCCTGTAAACCCGGATGTTGGGACTTTGTTAAACCCTGGTAACTATGCATTGAGATTTGAATCAGATGAGGTCTGTCTGTTGATGTTTGTAATTTGTTTGTATTTGCTCTGAAGTTCGGGGTGCTGGCTTTTTCGCCTGAACTAAGTGAATGATATTTGTATGTTGGATTGAAATAAGATTGTTAACCCCCTTAACGCTACTTTCCTTAGTAAAGCAGATCAAAAGAACCTGTGCTTGCAGCATTCTTGTTGGGCTTAGTGTTGGTTTTTCACCCCCACAGCAGCTGCTAGCCGAATTGTTGATACAGTCACTTAACCCTGTCTGTCTCAGTTTGCTTATCTGTCAAATGAGCTAGAGAAGGAAATGGAAAAACACTCAGTATCTTTGCCAAAAAAGGGGTTGCAAAGAGTCAAAGATGACTGAACAACAATAGCAATATTTATTTTGTAACAGGGGCTTTGTTTTTCTGGTATGAGAGAGCCTGCCTTGCATATGCCCATTCTCCTAACATGGAGACACCCTTCATTTTGTATCTTCTTACCACATGGGTGGGAATAGCTTCCTTTGACTGATTATTTGATTAGAACAGGTGATGCTTTTAAAACTGGCCAGACTAGGCCAGTCTCTCTCTTTCCTACTGCAAAACTTTCACACAATTCATCCCCAGTGTGGGTGCCATGAACTGACTCAGGAGAGAGGGATACTTTCCCCCTTCCTCCTTTTTTATCCCCAGCTTGCAGAAATGGCCCTGTGAGTGTTTTTGTTTTGTTTCGTTTGTCCTTCTCAGTTTTAGGTGTTGGCTGTTGAGCTTGGAGTTCATGCTATGGTGACCTTGGATCCAGGTTTGCAGACAGGTTGTTACCACCAATCAGCCCAGCAAGGAAGCGCTGAGGAGCCAGATGGCCTGGGACTCCAGCCCAGGGGACTTGGAGGGGGGATTTGGGGGGAATTTTGGATCTGGAACTAAGACTGTGCTCTATAGGAACTGAGCTGAGCTGTTTATATGTGTTATTATCCTAAGTAAATATTCCTTGATAAAAGCTAATCCCATTATTAATGGTTAGATGGAAATAGGGTGCAGGAGACACCACTCTTTACACTTGGGAAAACATCAGTGGGGGTGGAGCCATTTACAGAGAGTCTAGACACTCCCCTCGGGGGGAAATGATAAAGATATTGAAGAAACTTGGGGAAAGGGATGTAATGTAATAAATGTGGCCTTCAGGCAATGGGGACCAGAGTAGTCAGTACTTTCTCAATGAAGCAGGGAAAGATGGCAGGTTTTCCTCGATTGAAAAAATTAATTTAAAAAAGGGGGATTTCAGATATGAGAAAGTTCTGTGCTTAGGTACTTGAACCCCAAGCCTATTAGCAACGGCAGAAATGATATCTCCCCCTTCTCTGACTCCTATTTGCTTGCTCCCATTGATGCTACTGCTTTTTGATTCTCTCAGGTTGTATTTGTTATAGGTTCTCCTGGAACCTACAATAGCCTTTTTTGTTGTCCTAGGGGTAGAGGAAGAGAAGAGGCTCCAGAAGAATTTCTCCATGATACCTAAACTGGGAAAAGCCAAAACAGAGAAAGAAAATTGTAGACCTATTTATCTAATAAATATAAATGCAAAAATTTTAAATAAAATATTAGCAAAGACACTATAGCAACTTATCATGCAGATAACACACTATGATGTAATAGCAATTTAGATTTGGAGATCTTTCCCGCCTATTAATAGGCCATGTGACCTGCTTACATCACAGGAAGCCTAAGTCACATATGGTGGGAGGAGCTTGCTGAAAGGAAAAGGAAATTGTGTCACAGGAAATGCTGAGAGATCAGTTACGACAGTTAGAGCTGAAGGAAACAGAGCAGACAGTGTGATAGCTGTGCTGTGGTGGCTGTGAGTTTTTGGGAAGGCCCCAGCAGGAGGTGGAGAGGTTTTGGGATGGAGTGGTTCTCTGTTGTGGTATTGTGTATTGAATTCTTTGCTGCTGTGATGGATTGGGCATATTAATTACGGGATCTAGTCTTCTGGTGTCTGAATAAATGGTCTCCTTCTTCTACCATCTATGTGGAGAGTCTCATATATTTTGCTATACAGAACTACATAGGCATTTTGACAATTTTCATTTATATTGTGATTATTGCCCTGCTGATGCATATGACCAGGTAAGACTTATACCAGGAATGCAGGGCTGGTTCACATTAGGAAAATTATCAGTATAATTGGCCATATCAATAACAAAAACAACAAAAATCATATGATGATCTCAGTAGATGCAGAAAAAGCTTTTGACAAAATACAAACCCCCTTCATTTCTATTAAAAACACTAGAGAGCATAGGAATAAATGGAGTCTTCCTTAAAATGATAAGTAACATCTATCTAAAGCCATCATGAAGCATTATATGTAATGGGGATAAATGAGAAGCATTTCCAATATGATCAAGGGTGAAACAAGGATGTCCACTCTTATTCAATATCCTACTAGAAATGTTAGCTTTAGCAACAAGAGAATAAAAAGAAATTGAAGGAATTAGAATAGGCAAAGAAGAAATAAAGCTATCACTTTTTGCTGAAGATATGGTAGAACACTTAGAGAATCCTAGAGAATCAGCTAAAAACTACTTGAAATGATAAACAACTTTAGCAAAGTTTCAGGATAGAAAATAAACCCACATATATCATCAACATTTCTATATATTACTAACAAAGCCCAACAGCAAGTGAAAGAAAGATAAATTCCATTTAAAGTTATCATAGACAATATAAAATATTTGTGAGTCTACCTGCCAATACAAACCCAGGAACTATATGAACACAATTACAAAACACTTTTCACACAAATAAATCAGATCTAAATAATTGGAAAAATATCAGTTGCTCATGGTTAGGCCAAGCTAATGTAATAAAAATGATAACTCTACCTACATTAATTTACTTATTCAATGCCATACCAATCAAACTACAAAAAAATATTTTATAGAGCTAGAAAAAATAACCACAAAATGCATCTAGAAGAACAAAAGGTCCAGAATATCAAGGGAATTAATGAAAAAAAATGCAAGGGAAGGTGGGCTAGCCATATCAGATTTTAAATTATATTATAAAACAGCAATCATCGAAACTATTTGGTACTAGCTAAGAAACAGAGTGGTAGATCAGTGGAATAGGTTAGGTACACAAGGCATAGTAGTCAATGACTGTAGTAATCTGCTGTTTGATAAACTCCAAAACTCGAGCTTCTGAAATAAGAACTCACTACTTAACAAATTTGCTGGGAAAACTGGAAAACAGTATGGCAGAAACTAGGCATAGACCAACATTTTACACCTTATACCAAGATAAAGTCAAAATGAGTACACAATTTAGGTATAAAGGCTGATACTATAAGCAAATTAGGAGAGCAAGGAATAGTTTACCTGTCAGATTTATGGAGAATGGAAGAATTCATGACCAAACAAGAGAAAGAAAACATTATGAAATGCAAAATGGATAATTTTGATTACATTAAATTGAAAAGTTTTTTGCACAAACAAAGCCAATGCAATCAAGATTAGAAGGAAAGCAGAAGGGCAGAGCCAAGATGGCAGAATAAAAGCAGGGACTTTCTTGAGCTCTCCCTCAAATCCTCCAAATATCTGTAAAAAGTGACTCTAAACAAATGCTAGAGCAGCAAAACCCATAAAATGACAGAGTGAAACAAATTTCCAGCCCAAGAAAACCTGGAAGGTCAATAGGAAAGGTCTGTTGCACCAGTCTGAGAGAAGAGCACAGTCCAACATGGGCCCCCATTGGCACAGACAGGATAGAACAGACCTCCGGGCACTGAATCACTGGCAGCTGTAGCAGTTTCCAGACTTCTCAACCCACAAGTGCCAAAGACAATTTAGAAGGTCAGTAGGAAAGGACTGTTGGACCTGGGTGAGAGAGGAGTGCAGTTTGCCCCAGTCCCAGCAGCAGTGGCTGCTTCCAGAGCTCTCAGCCCACAGATGGTGGGGGGATGGAGTGATTGATCAGAGGGGCATTGCAGGAATCATTTCCTGGTGCTGAGGCAGGATTCTCTTGCTTTGCCTGTGCTTTCATCTAGGTCATAGTCCTGGGTGGTGGTCCTGGGGTGAGGAGGAGTGCTGATGTAGCAGAGCTTGTGGCAGCAGTGGAAAGCAAATCCTCTTCACAGTTCCAAGGCAGAAAAGAGTACTTGTGGTCACTCACAGTCCAGAGCACAGACCAAGAGAGGAATGATCTCCTTTGATCATAGCACCTTGGAAGACCTGAAAATTTACAGGTCCCTAGAAGTATCTCCAAAAGTAGCTGCACAAAACCCCTGAAGAAAACCAAGAATCACTTACCCAGAAAAATTGAGTATAATACTTCAGGGGGAAAAGTAGATATTCAATGAAATAAAGAACTTTCAAGCATTCTTGATGAAAAGACCAGAACTGAATAGAAAAATCTACTTTCAAATACAAGACTCAAGAGAAGCATGAAAAAGTATACAGGAAAGAGAAATCATAAGGGACTTATTAAAGTTGAACTGTTTATGTTCCTACATGGAAAGATATTTGTAGCTCAGGAGAACTTTTTTTAGGTAGCTGGAGAGAAAATAAAGATAGATAGATAAATAGATAGATAGATAGATAGATAGATAGATAGATAGATAGATATAGATATAGATGCAGATAGATATAGATATGGATCTATCTATATCTATCTACATATATATGTATATATATATATACATATACAGAGAGAGAGAGAGAAAGGGCATAGGGTGAGTTGAATATGAAGGGATGATATCTAAAAAATAAAATTAAAGGGTGAGAGAGGAATGTACTGGGAGAAGGAGAAAGAGAGAGGTAGAATGGGGTAAATTATCTCACATAAAAGAGGTAAGAAAAAGCTTTTACAATGGAGGGGAAGAAGGGAGAAGTGAGAGGGAATGAGTGAACCTTACTCTCAACAGATTTGGCTTAAGGAGGGAATAACACACACACTCAATGGAATATGAAAATCTATATTACCTTACAGGAAAGTAGGGGGGAAGGGGATAAGAGAAGGGGGGATGACAGAAGGGAGGGCAAATGGGAAGAGGGGGTAACAAAAGCAAGCACTTTTAAGGAGGGACAGGGTCAAAGGAGAGAACAGAACAAATGTGGGGTGGGATAGAATGGAGGGAAATATAGTTAGTCTTTCCCAGCATGACTATTATGGAAGTGTTTTGCATGACTACACATGTATAACCTATATCAAATTGCTTGCCTTCTCAATGAGGGTAGGTGGGGAGGGAAGGAGAGAATACGGAACTCAAAATTTTAAAAATGAGTGTTAAAAATTGTTTTTACATGCAAGTGGAAATAAGATATACAGGCACTGGCATATGGAAATCTCTCTTGCCCTACAAGAAAATAGAAGGGAGTGGCATAAGAGAAGGATGGGCACGGGGGGCGGGGCGGCACCATGAATAGAAGGAAGGGAAGATTGGGGGAATGGGTAATCAGAATGCATGCTATCTTGGGGTGGGAGGAGGGGAGAGATGGTGAGAAAATTTGGAACTCAAAATCTTGTGGAAGTGAATGTTGAACATTAAAAATAAATTAATTAATAAAAGAAAAAAGATTAAAAAGAAGGAAAGAAGAAAGCTGGGAAACAATTTTTATTGCTAGTGTTTCTGATAAAGGCCTATTTTTTAAAATATGTAGAGAATTGAGTCAAATTTATAAGAATACAAGTCATTCCCCAATTGAGAAATATTCAAAGAATATGAATAGGCAGTTTTCAGATGAAGAAATCAAAGCTATCTATAGTCACAAAAAAAAAATGCTGTAAATCACTATTGATTAGTGAAATGTAAAACAAAACAACTCTGAGGTACCACATCGTTTGATGTGGTACCTCAGATGTGGTAGGTTTCTATCAGATTGGTTAACATGACAAAATAGGAAAATGATCAATGTTGGAGAAAATGTGGGAAAATTGGAACATTGATGCATTGTTGGTGGAGTTGTAAACTGATCCAACCATTCTGGAGAGTAATTTGGAACTATGCACAAAGGACTACCCTGTCACCCAGAAATACCACTTCTAGGTCTGTATCCTAAAGAGATTATACTTTTGAACATCTATTTTTTTAAAACCTTGAGTTCCAAATTCTCTCCTCTCTTCCCTTCCCATCCACCCTCCCTAAGAAGTCAAGCAATTCAACATGGGCCACATGCATATCATTATGTATAACCCTTCCACAATACTCATGTTGTGAAAGACTAACTATATTCTGCTTCTTCCCAACCTATCCCCCTTTATTGAATTTTCTCCCTTGACCCTGTCCCTTTTCGAAAGTGTTTGTTTTTGATTATCTTCATCTCCATCTGCCCTCCCTTCCATCATCCCCCCTTTTTTTATCTTCCTCCTCCTTCTTTCCTGTGTGGTAAGATACACAACTGAGTATGTACGTATTCCCTCTTCAGGTCAAATCTGATGAGGGCAGGATTCACTCATTCCCCCTCACCTACCTCCTCTTCTCTTCCTACAGAACTGCTTTTTCTTGCCACTTTTATGCGAGATAATGTACCCCATTCTATCTCTTCCTATCTCCCTCTCTCAATATATTCCTCTCTCATCCCTTATTCATCCTCAGCTCATCCTATGCCCACTCTCTCTCTCCGTATATATATATAATATATATATGTATATATATGCATATATATACATACACACACATAAACATATCTGCATACACATACATAAATATATACACACATATACATACATATACACACATGCACATTCCCTTCAGCTACCCAAATATTGAGGTCTCATGAATCATACACATCATCTTTCCATGTAAGAATGTAAATAAAACAGTTCAACTTTAGTAAGTCCCTTGCAATTTCTTTTTCTTGTTCTTTTTCTTGATTACCTTTTCATGCTTCTCTTGATTCTTGTGTTTGAAAGTCAAATTTTCTACTCAGCTCTGGTCTTTTCACTGAGAAAGCTTGAAAGTCCTCTATTTTATTGAAAATCCATATTTTGCCTTGGAGCATGATACTCAGTTTTGCTGGGTAGGTGATTCTTGGTTTTAATCCCAGCTCCACTGACCTCCGGAATATAGTATTCCAAGCCCTTCGGTCTCTTAGTGTAGAGG
>CM053624.1:166961356-166981690 GCA_028646595.1 Phalanger gymnotis | reverse complement strand
TTTGGTCTTCTTTGTCACCAAAGAAGGATTCCAGAGTCTGAGACTGAATCTGGGTGTGTTTTCGCTGCCTGGCCATGTTCCCAGCCAACTTACTTAACCCTTGAGTTTTTCAGGGGAGTATGACTGCTTGTAGACTAACGAGTTCTATGTTCCACGCTTGGGCAGATGCGCTGCCTCACCAGCACTCCTCCTTCCCCAAGAACCCCCTACCCCGACTGGGCTTAAATCTTCAGCAGGCTCTTCACTCCTGCTCTGATCCACCACTTAATTCCTCCCACCAGGTGGGCCTGGGGCCAGAAGCAACTGCAGCTGTAGTTCTAAAGCTGCCCCACCTCTGCTGCCCCAGGGGCGGTGGCCGAACCGCTAACTCAGTCCCGCAGCTTTTCCCACTAACCTTTTCTAATGTCTTTGCTCTTTGTGGGTTGAGAAGTCTGGTAACTGCCACAGCTCAGTAATTCATGGCTGTAGGGCACTCTCCGCTTGGCTGCTGGTCTGGTCGGTCCGGGGTCCACACCAAGCTGGGCTCTGCTGGGCTCAGCTCCGCTCCCCTCAGCTGGCAGCTGGGAGCTCCATGCGGAACAGACCTTACCCAGAGACCATCCAGGCTGTCCTGGGCTGGAGCCCTGCTTCCCTCTGCCACTTTGTGGGTTCTGCAGCTCTAGAATTGGTTCAGAGCCATTGTTTTATAGGTTTTTGGAGGGACTTGGTGGGGAGCTCACTCCAGTCACTGCTTCCCAGCTGCCATCTTGGCTCCACCCCCCCAAAGAGATTATAAAAAAGGGGAAAGGACCCACATGTACAAAAATATTGATAGTAGCTCTTTTTTGAGTTGGCAAAGGATTGGAAGATGAAGGGATGCCCATCAATTGGGGAATGGCTGAACAAATTATGGTATATGAATGTGATGGAATACTGTTGATCCATAAGAAATGATGAGCAGGCAGATTTCAGAAAAACCTGGAAAGACTTACACAAACTGATGCAAATTGAAGTGAGCAGAACCAGGAGAACATTGTACACTGTAACAGCAACATTGTGTAATGACTAACTTTGATAGACTTAGCTCTTCTTGTTGTCATTGTTGATGCAAGGATCTAAGACAACTACCAAAGACTCATGATAGAAAGTGCTATCCACATCCGGAAAAAGAACTGTGGAGTCTGAATGCAGATTGAAGCAGACTATTTGCTATCTCTCTCTGTCAGTCTCTTTTTGTTGTTGTTTCTTCTTTCTTGTGACTTCTCCCATTGGTTCTAATTCTTTACAACATGACTAATGTGCAAATATATTTAATATGAATAGCCTATAGTAGATTGTAAGCTGTCTTGGGGAGGGGGGAGGGCAAGGAGGAAGACAAAATTTAGAACCCAAAACCTTATGGAAATGAATGTTGAAAACTAAAAATTAATTAATTAATTAATTAATTTTTGAAAAGAAAGATTTCTCTGCTCCCCCTTCCTGAACCAGACTGGCCACCTGGGCCCATGGAGGGTCCCTCTTCTATCCCAGTATTCTACATAGTGTGCACTTGATTAGTCCTAGGTTATGGAGAACACATCACATCTAATCTTCCCTGTAGGTGAGACCAAGGAATGGTCTCTTCAGTGAAGCAATCTGGCTTTTTCCTAAGTGCTACCTGATCCCCACCAAGGTATAGGAAGTATGCCTTCTATCTGTCCCATAAATGGATTAAGATGCCCCAAAACACCCATCTTCTGTAGTTGCTGAGGCCCCAGAGAGATCCCCAGGGAAGTAGGGTCTGCTTACCTGTATAACAGCCTGGGCTCCAAAGAAGTTCAGGACGTGTCCCCTTTCTCTCTCAAGGGTAGAGAGGTAGGTGGATGGGAAGCACCCATCCCATCCATCTGTCTCTGAGCATGAGAGAGGAGAAAGGTTGCTGCTAACAGGAATGCCATTTGTGTCAAAACCTGAGCAAACTAGGAAACTGGAGACAGTGAAGAGAAAGGACAAGGTGATGTAAAAGATGTCCTCTATGGACATAGGGGGAGCAGGGTGGAAAGGACAGGCTGCTTCCCAACTGCATGCCTGCCCGCTATCTACCCGGGGGAAAATGCCTTTAAAAAAAATTTTTTTTTTGTTACATTTTGAGTTTCAAGTTGTCTTCCTCTCAACCTCACATTAGAGAAGGCCAATAATCTCTCTCTCTCTCTCTCTTTCTCTCTCTCTCTCTCTCTCTCTCTCTCTCTCTCTCTCTCTCTCTGTGTGTGTGTGTGTGTGTGTGTGTGTGTGCGCAACCATACAATCCATACTTCCATGTGTCAGTTCTTTCTCTGGAAGTGGATAGCATTTTCCTTCATAGGTCCTTCATAGTTGATTTGAATGTTCCTATTACTCAGAATGGGCAGCTAGATAGGTGGTACAGTGGATAGAGTGTCAGAACTAGAGTCACGAAGTCTCATCTTCCTGAGTTCAAACCTGGCCTCAGACACTTACTAGCTGGGTGCCCCCTTAAGTAACTTACTTAACTCTGTTTGCCTCAGTTGCTTCATCTGTAAAATGATCTGGAGAAGGAAAAGGCAAACCACTCCAGGGTCTTTGCCAAGAAAACCCCAAATGGTGTCACAAAGAGTGGAATATGACTGAAATGACTGAACAACAATAATACAGTTTAAGATATAGTACTTTAATTGGTAGTTTAACTGGAATGACACTGAATAAGGAGATTAATTTAGGTAGAATTGTCATTTTCTTGTATTGGCTCAGTCCACCTGTGAACAATTAATATTTCTCCAATTATTTAAATATAAATTTATTTTTTATAAAAAGTGTTTTATAATTATATTTATATAGTTCTTGGGTCTGTCTTGGAAGGTATACTCCCAGATATTTTATATTGTCTACGGTTATTTTAAATGAAATATCTCTTTGATTTTAAATGAAATATCAAGAGATAGTTCTCTTCTTGCAGGTAACATATGGTGACATATAGAAATGTTGATGATTATGTGGGTTGTTTGATATCCTGCTACTTTGCTAAAATTATTATTTCAAATAATTTTTAGTTGAATCTCTAGGATTTTTCAAGTATATCATATCATCTGCAAAAAGAGATAGTTTTATTTTCTCATTGCCCATTCTGATTCCTTCAATTTCTTTTTCTTCTCTTACTGCTCTTGCTAGCATTTCCAGTACAATATTGAATAACATTGGTGATAATGGGCAGCCTTGTTTCATTCCTGATTGTATAGGGAAGGCTTCTAGCTTATCCCCATTACAGATAACTCTTGCTGATGGTTTTAGATAACTGCTTTTTATCATTTTAAGGAAAAATCCACTTATACCTATGCTTTCAAGAGTTTTTAAAAAGATTAAGTGTTGTATTTTGTCAAAAGCCTTTTCTGCATCTATTGAGATAATCAGAAGATTTTGTTGCTTTAGTTATTGATATAATCAATTATATTAATAGTTTTACTTATATTGAACTGATTCTTCATTCCTGGTATAAATTCCACTTGGTCACAATGTGGCCCATTGATCATAATCTTTGTGCTATTTTGCTGCAGGCTCCTAGCTGGTATTTTATTTTTTCCCCACTCAATAGTATTTTATTTTTTCCAATTACATGTAAAGATAGTTTTCAACATTCAGTTTTATAGGATTTTGAGTTCCAAATTTTTTTTCTCCTTTTCTCCCTTCCCTCCTCCACTCTCTAAGAAGGCAAGCAATCAGATATAGTCTATACATGTATAATGATATTAAACATATTTCCACATTAGTCAAGGTTATGAAAGAAGAATAAGAACGAGAGAAAAACTATGAAAAAGAAAAAACAAAAAAAATTGAAACTACTATGTTTCGATCTGCACTCAGGCTCCATAATTCTTCCTCTAAATGTAGATAGCATTTTCCATCATGAGTCTTTTGGAATTGTCTAAGATCATTGTATTGCTGAGAAGAGTTAAGTCTATCAGAGTTGGTCATCACACAATGTTGGTATTGTTGTTGCTATGTATTGCTACAATGTTCCCCTGGTTCTGCTCACTTCACTCAGCGTCAGCTCAGTAAGGTTTTCCATGTTTTTCTGAAATCTGCTTACTCATCAACTCATCATTTCTTTTCTTTTTTTTTTTTTAAAGTAGAACCTAGCATTTTATTTAGATCTTCACTAAACTGTTGGAACTGAGAACTAGACATATGTAATAAACCTCTAAAAAATAGATCCTGAAAGGCACTTTCTCCTTAGGGCAGCAGCCATGCACTAGACATAAAAACAAGCTGGCTTCTCTGTACCATATCGGCCAAGTCCTGCTCATCATAGCACAATAGTATTCAATTTCATTCATATACCACAACTTGTTTAGCCATTCCCAAATTGACAGTATCTCCTAAATTTCTAATTCTTGACCACCACAAAAAGAGCTGCTATCAATATTTTTGTACATGTGGGTCCCTTTTCCTTTTTTATGCTCTCTTTGGGATCCAGACCTAGGAATGTTATTGCTGGATCAAAGGGTATGCACAATTTTATAGTCTTTGGGGCATAGTTCCAAATTGCTCTCCAGAATGGTTAGATCAGTTCACAACTCCACCAACAATGCATTAGAGTTCCAGTTTCCCCACATCTTCTCCAACATTTATCATTTTCCTTTTTTGTCGTATTAGTCACTCTGATAGGTGTGAGGTGGTGCCTCAGAGTTGTTTTAATTTGCATTTTTCTAATCAATAGTGATTTAGAGCATTTTTTCATATAACTATAGATAACTTTGATTTCTTCATCTGAAAACTGCCTGTTCAGGTCCTTGCTCTATTTCATCAATTGGGGAATGACTTGTATTCTTATAAATTTGACTCAGTTCTCTACATAATTTAGAAATGAAGCCTTTATTAGAAACACTGATGATAAAAATTACTTCCCAGCTTTCTGCTTTCCTCCTAATCTTGATTGCATTGACTTTGTTTATGCAAAAAACCTTTCCATTTAATGTAATCAAAATCATCCATTTTGCATTTCATAATGTTCTCTATTTCTTGTTTGGTCATAAATTCTTCCCTTCTCTCATGAGTTATTCCATTGGTGATGGTTCTTCTCCACAACTTGACTAGTGTGTAAATTAATTCAAAGCCAAGTTATACCTGGAGGTTATATGGCATTCCATGCCTTCTTCGGGAGGGAGGGGGGAGGGAGGGAAGAAAATCTGGAACTCAAAATTATGTAGAACTGTTTGTTGCAAACTAAAAATAAAAATATATAGAAAATAAATGAATAAATAAATAAATAAATTCTTCCCTTCTCCATAGATCTGACAGGTAAACTACTCCTTACTCTCCTAATTTGCTTATGGTATGACCCTTTATGTCTGAATCATGTACCCATTTTGATCTTATTTTGTATACTGTGGAAGATGTTGATTTATGTCTAGTTTCTGCCATACTATTTTCCAGTTTTCCCAGCAGTTTTTGTAAAATAGTTAGTTCTCATCCTAGATAGCTAGTATTTTATTTAGGACTTTTGCATTAAAATATTCACTAATGAAATTGGTCTTTAATTTTCTTTTTTGCTTTTGCTCTTCCTGGTTTAAATATCAGCACCATATTTGTTTCATAAAAGGAGTTTGGTCGGATTCCTTCTTTGCCTATTATTCCAAATAATTGATTTAATATTAGCATTAGTTGATCTTTAAATGTTCAGTAGAATTCACTTGTAAAAAATCCATCTGGTCCTGATGCTTTTTTTCTTAGGAAGCTCATTGATGGCCTGTTCAATTTCTTTTTCTAGAATAGGTTTATTTAGATATTTTATTTCCTCTTTTGCTAATCTGGGCAGTTTATATTTTTGTAAGTATTCTTCTGCTTCACTTAGATTGTTAAGTTTTTTGACATTAAATCAGGCAAAAAAACTTCTAATAATTGCTTTAATTTCATCTTCATTAGTGGTATGTTCACCCTTTTCATTAGTGATAATAGTGATCTGGATTTCTCTCTCTTTTTTAATTATATTAACTAATGGTTTATCTATTTTATTAGTTGTTTCATAAAACCAACTCCTAGTTTCATTAATTAATTCAATGATTTTCATGCATTCAATTTTGTTAATCTCACCTTCAACTTTTAAGGATTTCCAATTTGGTGTTTAATTGGGGATTTTTAGTTTGTTCTTTTTTGTAGTGACTCTTCAGAGAAGCCTGCAATGGGCACAGGCAGCAGGACAGGAATTGAATCTGCTACGCACAGGCAGGGAAGAGAAATTCGGAGGCAGGTGGGAGCCATAAGCTCACTAAAGACTTACGTTGCTCTTGCCAGTTAATACTTTCTTCATGGATTGTTTTTGGACACCCCTGGTCTAGACAACTAGACAAAAATAGCAGGAAACACATCGTAGGGAAAATGCACATAGGAGTTGGACTTTTTCATTTGGTGCTTCATTTTTTTTTTTACAGGAAGACCTTGTTTCTCTACTCTCTAGATTAGAGCCTATGGGGACATATATAGTGGTATTCTTAGATGGGCAGAAGAAATATAATCTACTTTCATACCATTTGTAGGAAGGTTATGTAATAATGGATTGTTGCTGCAAGCTTTGGTGATCAGGCAGGCAAAGCTTTCAGTAACTTTACTCCCCTTCCAAAGCATTACCACTTTTTGTGTGTGTGTGGGATGGACTATTCTTCTCTTGGGACCAGACTTTCTCTCTAGCCACAACCTTATGGGCATTTAATTGTACTTAGCCCCTTCCAATTGCTCAACTATATCTACCTATCTAGGTGTCTTTGTTTCATAGGCTTGCATTCCAAAGATGCTATCCAATTATGATTTTTTTTGCTTGAAAGTTTTCTGTTCTACCTGAAAAACAATATATACAAAGAAAACAACATTATAAAGGTAGACTACTTTGAAAGATTAAAGAACTCTGATTAATTTAATCACAACCTATGTCTTCTCCAGAGGACTGTGATGAAATATTACCCACCTCTTGAAAAATAAGTGATAAATTCAAAACTACAAAAAGAAACACATATTTCTGGATGTGGTCACTGTGTGGATTCATTTGTCTTGACTAACTGTGCATATTTCTTACAAGAGTTTTTTTTCTTCTTTTTTTCAGTTGGGGAGGGTTAGAGAAGGTAGTTTAGTGATAATGATAAGAAGAAAGAAAGACAGCCATTGAAACCTATAAAAAATGTCCAGAAAATAATAGAAGGAAGGACCCACAACGGCAGTTTTGAAAGTACTTTAAAAAAAGCAAACAGTATGAAATGGAGACTCATGGCTCCATATGCAATTAACTTTTTGTGTTCTACTATGTATATAGACATGCTTTTTGTGTGTTTAAGTTTAAAATAAAAAATAAAATTTAAAGTAAAACCAAAGAAAGTATTCCAGTAAATGTTCATATTTTTCCCTGTTGGGTTACACTCAGTTTTACATGGCAAATTATTCTTAGTGTGTAGGATGAAAGACCCTCACCAATTAAATTTATAATAAGGAGCCATGTCAGGGTGGGAACAGAAATAAATTTTATGCAATTCTCGAGAATAGGGCGTCCTCTGCCAGAACAGAGCTAGCAAGGGAGGCCGAGTACAAAGGGCAAAGCTCCAATAATTATACCTAAGGCAAGAGAATTCCCGCCCACCTCTGATCCTTCTCACCATTGGCTGGGAGGTAGGTTTACAATCTAAGCATGAAAAACTAGACAAAGAACTGGGAAATTGAGGTGCAGAAACTCCAATTCCCATTCCCTTAGTTAATGATTACAACTGAGGTGACATCTATAAATCTGAAGAAGGAGAATAGGATAAGGGGAGGGGGAGACCCTCTCCATTCTTCTACAGCACTTTTACAGTAAAGGAAAGCAGGTCACAGTGACCCTATTCTTACTGAGCAAATCTCTAAACCAGAACCATAATAAAGAACAAAAAGTTTCAGGATGAACTTTCCCAGAGGCTGAGCCATCAGACTCTCGTGGCCTCAGAATTTTTCCATTTCCTATTTCCCTATTTCTTGATTTTTAAACATTTCTTAGTATAGATATAGATATATATTTGTACATATCTTCCCTGTGAAGTCTTCACATTTTATTTATCTCACACATTAGTTATAAGCCTTTTGGAATATCATATTTCTGTGATATCCTCTTCATTAACGTAGTTGCAACAGTCATGTGTAATCCTGACTGTGGTTTCTTGGTACTTGAACTCTCTTTTCTGGTTGCTTGTAGAATTTTTTGTGACCTGGAAGCTCTGGATTTTTAGTTTTGACATTCTTGGGTATTTTTTGTTTGGGGCTTCTTTCAGGAGGTGACTAGTGTATTCTTTTTACTTTTACTTTGCTGTCTTATTCTAATAGATCTAAGCAGTTTTATGATTTTTTGAAATATAGAAGCCAGGGTTTTGGGGGAGAAAAGGGGCATCATGGTTTTCAAGGAGTGTAGTGATTCATAAATTATCTCTTTTTGTCAGTTGCTTTTGTTAGAAGATACTTTGCATGTTCTAAATTCTAAATCTCTTGACATTGTTCCCATATTCCTTATTTTCTCATTGATTTCTCTTTTTTTTCCTGATTAGCGGGAGCTTATTTTCTTTTTTTCTGATTCTACCCACCCCAGGCCAGGTTGAATAATAAAAGAAAAAGAAGAAAGCTATCATAACAAACATGTTTAGTCAAACAGAAGAAATTTCCACATTGGCCATGTCAAAACAATGCATAGCTATTCTGCATTTTAAGCCTCTCAACTCTCCGGTAGAAGATGAGGAGTGTGTTCCATTTCGGTCCTCTGGAATCATGATTTGAAAGTGCATTGATTAGAATTCTAGAATCTTTCAAAGTTGTTTCTATTTATAAAATATTGTCATTGTACCAACTTGTTCCCTTAATTCTGCTGATTTCATTTTGTATCCTTTCATAGAGGTCTTCCCAATTTCTTCTGAAACCATTTAATCATTTCTTATCAATCAATACTTTTTTTTTTTAGCTATTCCCAAATAAATAGGCACTTCCCCCATTTAGTTTCCAGGTTTTGGCTACTACAAAAAGAACTGCTGTGGGAATTTTTCTAAATATAGATATTTTCCTCTTTTTTTGATCTCTTTATACCCAGTAGTCAAATCAGTGGATTAAGAGGTATACACAGTTTAATGACTTTTGTGATAGAGTTCCTAATTATTTTCCATAATAGCTGGACCAATTCACTGCTCTACCTATAGTTCATTCATGCTCTAGTTCTGCTCACTTTATTCTGAATCAGTTCATTAGTCTTACCAGCTTCTTCCCAAGAAATCCTGTATTTGGGTCAGGTTTTTCACCTCCTGTACTAAGTTATTTATTTTCCTTCCTCAAATTTTCTAACTCTATTTTTTTTAAATTTCTTGCTTCTTTCTTCTATCCCCTCTTGGAGCCCTAGTGGCCAAGCCATTCTTTTCTTCTGAGGCTCTTGTACTTACAGCATTATTCTCTCTTTTCTGGATTTAGCTGTTGGACTTCTTTTGATCTGTTGCCTATTCATTTGTTCCTGGATTGGGACTTTGTACTCAGTCCTGCTTCCACCCTCTCTCATAGTCTTCAGTGGGGTAGGCTGGCCCTACCTAATTCTGTCCCCTCTGTAATCTGGATATTACTGATGCTGTCTTGTCATACTCTTGGGTTGGGAGCTAGAAGTGGGACCCACCCTCTCCTATAATTCCAGCCTTCTGCCTCCATGTCTTTTGTGGCTCAACTAGGGTGCTGCCCGTAGCCACATCTCTTTCTCTTTCTCTTTCCCCAATCACCAACTGAGAGTTGGCTCTGTCTCTTGATTTCAGACCTCTTTGAGTGCACTTGGCCTTCTCCCTCCCATCAGTCTCCCATTAGTGTTAGCCCCATCTCTTGCTGTGCCTCCGACAGAAGTTCTGACTTTAGTCCTCTGGAAGTTTGAAAGGTGTATCTTCGTCTTGCAAGTTCCTAACAGATTCTGTCCTCTGTAATAGCCTTCACATGAAAGAAAAGAGATTCAACAGCCTTCTGGCTTCATTTATTGGAAACCAGACCGGCTTTCTGCCCCCTTGAAACATCAACAGAGCACTGGCAGGCTTCGGTCTCTGTGTAATCCTGAACCAGATGGAAGACCTTTGTGGTGTTTACTTTTGATCTTATTGTTGAGTGTTTGGTACCTGGTGATACCATGGATAGAGCGCTGGGCCAAGACTCGTGAATTCCTACGTGCAAATCCAGCTTCAGAGACTTACTAGCCGTGTGATCCTGGGCGAGTCACTTAACCTGCCTTAGTTAATAACAGCATTTAGGGGCAGCTAGGTGGTACAATGAGTAGAGCACCGGCCCTGGAGTCAGGAAGACTTGAGTTCAAATCCGGCCTCATCCACGTGACACGCTTACTAGCTGTGTGACCTTGGGCAAATCATTTAACCCCAATCACCTTCCTTTCCCTCCTCAAAAAAAAAAAAAAGAATAGCATCTAACTTTGCAAGATTGTTATGAAGATCAAATGAGATATTTGTAAAAGCTCTTAATGTAGTGCCTAGCACATGGTAGGTGCTTAAAAAATATTGATTATTCTTTTCCCTGGTACCCTTTTAAATTTGACTGGGGTGCTTTTCGAATGAGCTGGGCTCCACTAGGATCTGTCATGGCATCAACAGCCAGAAGCAAGGTTATTTTTATTATGGGAAGTCAGCCCTACCTGGACTCTATCTTGGTATCTTAGATGATCTTTTTATGTAATCTGCTTCCATTTAATTATCCTGTCAAAACCCAAAGTGGAGGTGAATAGGCAGAGGAGCTGGTAGGCCTTCAGAGAGGAGAAACCAGGTGACCCATAATGTTACAGTGAATTGCTATCCCCAGAGGTCAGCAAAGTGTGTGGCAATATAGTAAATACTTAATAAATTCTCTGTGTGTCACACACTATGCTAAACTCTGGGCACAGAAGTACAAGCAAGCAAGCAAGATAGTCTCTACTCTCAAAAAGCTTATAACTTAACATGAGAAGACAACACATAAAAGGGAACTAGAAAGTGGAGGAGGGGAGAGGGTCCCCAGGAAGGGAAAAGTTTACTAGTGAGGAGGCAGGGAAGTCTAGAGAGTGAGTTGAACTAAGAGAAGTGAGCATGGTTGAGGCTTCTCATGGAACGGTGGTCCTGGCATTCAGTTTCAGCTGATTTTTAGCTGTGTCCAACTCTTCATGATCCCTTTTCTTGGCAAAGATACTAGAGTGGTTTACCATGTCCTTCTCCAGCTCATTTTACAGATGAGGAAACTGAGGCAAACAGAGTTAAGTGACTTGCCCAAGGCAACATGGCTAGTAAGTGTCTGAGGCCAGATTTGAAGTCAGAAAAATGAATCTTCCTGACTCCAGGCCCAGTGCTCTGTCAACTGCCTCCAGCTAGCTGCCCTATGGACTCACTAATTAGGGGAGAAGTTGAAAGGCAAGGTATCTCTGGGCGAAAAGGCTGCTGGAAAGGAAATGGAGAACTAAAGAATAAATTGAGCTGGGAATGAAGTGCACTGACACTCATGCCCATGAATATCCTCCCAGTCTGAAACATTGTGACGAAAAACTCCTCAAGAACGAAAGAGAGCTATGATCCTATGCCCATGGGATCCTTAGACAAATGTGCCATCTAGCTGTCCAGTTGGTAACTGTCCTGAAAACATTTTTTGAATGCCTTTCCTCCAGACCATTTATTTTAGTGTTATAATATATTGGCAAGAATCACATTCAGGGAGGTTATGAGATCTCCTTCTCCCTTATGTGTATGTGTATGTATAGGTACATATACATATAGACATATATTTATATACACATGTATTAACATTATATAGGGCAGCTAGGTGGTGCAGTGAATAGAGTGCTGGGCCTGGAGTCAAGAAGATTCATCTTCTTGAGTTCAAATCTGCCCTCAAACACTTACTAGCTGTGTGACCCTGGGCAAGTCACTTAACCCTGTTTACCTCAGTTTCCTCATCCATAAAATGGTCTGGAGAAGGAAATGGCAAACTATTGCAGTATCTCTGCCAAGAAAACCCCAAGTGGGGTCTCAAAGAGTCAGACATAACTAAAATGACTTAATAGCAACAACAAAAATATTATATATACTTGGATAACATATCTATTGTACAATGGATAGAGAACCAGGAAGACTTGGGTTGAAGTTGCCTCTGATACATTCTTGCTATGTGATCCTCTTTACTTTTCAGTGCTCTAGGAAACTCCCTAAGTCTGTAAGTTGCAAAGAAGGTGATAACCTGTATTGGTAGTTTTTCACCAGGGACTTTTCTCACCAGGGAGTTGCTTAAACCAGTGAAATCATAAGGCTAACACATACACATACATATAGACTGTAAAATAGACATATACATACATATATACATGTGTGTGTGTTTATCACAAATATATATCTATATAGAGAGAAACTGTAAAATTCATCCTAGAGGAAGAGGTGAGTGGACATCACAAAAGAAATAAGAAGGGGCAAGTTTGCTTAGGAACGGTCAAGGGCTGAGAATATAAAACCGCCACAATAGGAAAAATTTGTGGCTGTCACAGTAAGTGGAGGCAATGGTATTATTGCTGGCTTTCCCTTGCTCCTGGCTTCATGCTCACTTAGCTTTAAACATGGGACTGACCAGAGACGGAATGGTCATCAACTTTTATGTGGCACAACCAAGATAGAGAGTTAGGAGGGACACTTGGGTTGGAGCACCACCCATGTTGTCATATCCGCAAGAATTATGGACAGGAGCAGTGAGACCACCTGGAATAACTGCAGAAAAGACTGTAGCTGTGGTTGTTTGCCAGGAAGTACAAATGGTGAAATTCCTGTCTCCCTTCTCCCTTCTCCCCAGTGCCTCCTGGGGAAGTTGTATCTATTCCAAAGTTTATCTGTTCTTTAAAGTTTATGTTTTACATTACCTTTTACCTGGTCACTAAAAGGTGGTATTGGGGTATGTGCCTCTCTGCTCAAGGGCAGTTGAGAAGGGAGTTATGGTCACACTGAGAGACAGAAACTCTAAATTCATGGAGTTTTCTTAGCTCAGGGCTCTAAAAAGAACCAAAGAGATTTTATAGATAAAGATTATAACTCCCCAAAAGCAAAGTATGGTAGGTATGCTCTGACTCATTCTTGCAATGCCAAGGGCTACATCTCCCCTTAGGGTTCCAGGGTGCCCTAAAGCTGCTTTTTTCTCTATTGCAATCAACTCAAGACTTCACTGTCCTGAACCTGAGGTCAGGAAGACCAGAGTTCAAATTTGACCTCAGACACTGTAAGAACAATGCTGCTTGCAGCTATTGTGGAGGTATAAGCCCAGTAACACCAGCACACAGGAGGGCTGCTAGCACAGATTCTTTGATCTGCTTTTCTAAAAGAAAGCAATTGTAAGGGGTTTATGATCTCACCTTAAAAAAACATATATATATATCATTCACTTAGTTCAGGGGGGAAAATCAGCACCCTGAACTTCAGAGAAAACACAAACAGAAATTATAGGCAGAAATTATATAAACGGAGCAAATAACACAAATCAGCAGACAGGGCTTCTAACTGTCTGTCCATAGCAATACATACATAGCTACCAGAGAGAAAAGTGTCAACATCTGGGTCTTCAAAGCCAGGGGCCTCCTTAATGGCTACCCAGAGTCTTGTCTGGCCAAATCACAGGAACAGATTTCCAATGAGTGAGCCCCCAAGCAAAATGCTAACCTCAGAGTATAGATACACTTCTTCAGGGTCAGAGGGCATCACAACCATGTAACTCAAACTCATGTGACTTAAGTTTTCTTGTGACTTAAACAGGTCATCAAAGACTCCTGATTCAACTAAAGACTCTTGATTGAAACAAAGGAGAGACTCAAAGGCACTTGATTGCCTTAGTGCTGAGAAGCACTCCAAAACAAAAAACAGCAAAAAGTCCCACCCTGCTTGCCATAACATAAGCACAGACAAAAGGGAAAATTTTATCACTTTTTGCAGATAATATGATGGTACGCTTAGAGAACCCTAGAGAGTTAACTAAAAATGATGATTAATTGACTTGTGTGAGCTCCCACCCAGGTTCCTCCAAACACCTATAAAAATGGCTCTGAACATATTCTAGAACTGCAGAACCCATGAAATAGCACAGGGAAGCAGGGCTCCAGCCCAGGATGGCCTGGATGGTCGCAAGGTAAGGTCTATCACACGGACCTGGGAGAGGAGCAGAGTACAGCCCAGGATGGGCCATGTGGAACAACCAGACCAGGAGCCAGGTGGAACAGGCCCTAGCACTCTGAATCAATGAGCTTTGGCAGCTACCAGACTTCTCAACCCACAAAAACCAAAGACCACAGAGGTTAGTGGGAAAAGCTGCTGGGACAGAGTGAAAAGAGTTCACGGTTTTGCCACTGTCCTGGGGGCAGCGGAGGGGGTGCAGCTACAGAACTACAGCTGCAGTTGCTTCCAACCCCAGGCCCACCAGGTGGGAGGAATTGAGTGCCAGATCAGAGCAGGAGTGCAGAGCCAGCTTAGGTCTGAGTCCTGTCTGGGTTGGGGGCTCTTGGGGGAGGAGTAGTGCTGGTATGGCAGAGCTTGCTGTGTAGCTCTGAAAACAACAGCACAGCCCCTCAAGCTTGGGACAAAGTACTTCCTACTCTACAAACAGTCATGCCCCAACAAAAAACCCAACGTAAAGTAAATTGGCTGGGAACATGGCCAGGCAGTGAAAACAGACTTAGATTCAGACACAGACTTTGGAATCTTTCTTTGGTGACAAAGAAGACCAAAACATACAGCCAGAAGAAATCAACAAAGCCAAAGAGCCTACATCAAAAGCCACCAAAAAAAACATGAATTGGGCTCAGGACATGGAAGAGCTCAAAAAGGATTTGGAAAAGCAAGTAAGAGAAGTAGAGGAAAAATTGGGAAGAGAAATGAGGGTGATGCAAGAAAACCATGAAAAACAAGTCAATGACTGGCTAAAGGAGACCCAAAAAAATACTGAAGAAAACAAAACCTTAAAAAATAGACTAACTCAAATGGCAAAAGAGCTCCAAAAAGCCAGTGAGGAGAAGAATGCCTTGAAAGGCAGAATTACCCATATGGAAAAGGAGGTCCAAAAGACCACTGAAGAAAATACTACCTTAAAAATGAGATTGGAGCAAGTGGAAGCTAGTGACTGATGAGAAATCAAGATATTATAAAACAGAACCAAAGGAATGAAAAGATGGAACACAATGTGAAATATCTCATTGGAAAAAACACTGACTCGGAGAATAGATCTAGGAGAGATAATTTAAAAGTTATTGGACTACCTGAAAGCCATGATCAAAAAAAGAGCCTAGATAACATGTTTCAAGAAATTATCAAGAAGAACTGCCCTGATATTCTAGAGCCAGAGGGTAAAATACAAATTGAAAGAATCTACCAATCACCTCCTGGAAAAGATCCCAAAAAGAAATCTCCTAGGAATATTGTCACCAAATTCCAGAGCTCCTAGATCAAGGAGAAAATACTGCAAGCATCTAGAAAGAAACAATTTGACTATTGTGGAAACACAATCAGGATAACACAATATCTAGCAGCTTCTACATTAAGGGATCAAAGGACTTGGAATATGATATTCCAGAGGTCAAAGAAGCTAGGATTAAAACCAAGAATCACCTACCCAGCAAAACTGAGTATCATGCTCCAAGGCAAAATATGGATTTGCAATAAAATAGAGGACTTTCAAGCTTTCTCAATGAAAAGACCAGAACTGAATAGCAAATCTGACTTTCAAACACAAGAATCAAGAGAAGCATGAAAAGGTAATCAAGAAGGAGAAATCATAAGGGACTTACTAAAGTTGAACTGTTTTGTTTACATTCCTACAAGGAAAGATGATGTGTAGAATTCATGAGACCTCAGTATTAGAGTAGCTGAAGGGAATGTACATATATATAGGGAGAGAGAGGGCACAGGGTGAGTTAAATATGAAGAGATGATGCTTAAAAAAATAAAATCAAATTGAGATATGAGAGAGGAATATATTGAGAGAAGGAGAAAAGGAGAGATAGAATGGGGTAAATTATCCCAAATAAAAGTGGCAAGAAAAAGCAGTTCTGTAGGAAGGGAAGAGGGGGCAGGTGAGGGGGAATGAGTGAATCTTGCTCTCATCAGAATTGACCTGAGGAGGGAATAACATACACACTCAATTGGGTATCTTACCCCACAGGAAAGAAGAAGGAAGGAGATAAAAAAGGGAGGACGATAGAAGGGAGGGCAGACAGGGGGTGGAGGTAATCAAAAACAAACACTTTTGAAAAGGGACAGTGTCAAGGGAGAAAATTGAATAACGGGGGATAGGATAGGAAGGAACAAAATATAGTTAGTCTTTCACAACATGAGTATTGTGGAAGGGTTTTACATAATGATATGCATGTGGCCTATGTGGAATTTCTTGCCTTCTTCAGGAGGGTGGGTGGGGAGGGAGGAGTGGAGGGAATTTGGAACTCAAAGTTTTAAAAACAGTTGTTCAAAAAAAAAGTTTTTGCATGCAACTGGGAGATAAGATATATAGGCAATGGAACATAGAAATCTTACAATTACAATAGAAATCTTCCCTTACAAAAAAGTAAGGGAAAAGGGGATGGAGAGAAGTGGGGTGACAGAAGGGAGGGCTGCCTGGGGAATGAGGCAACCAGAATATATGCCATGTTGGAGTGGGGGGGAGGGTAGAAATGGGGACAAAATTTGTAATTCAAACTCTTGTGAAAATCAATTCTGAAAACTAAAGATATTAAATGAATAAATAAATAAATAAATGACACACCCCCCCAAAAAAAAAACATAGCAAGACCTGCATGACCTGATGTAAAGTGAAGTAAGAAAAACTGGGAGATCATTGTGCAAAGTAAGAGCAATGTTCTAATGGTGATCAACTATGAAAGACTTGGCTACTCTGATCAATACAATAATCCAAGACAGCTCCAAAGGACTCATGATGAAAAAATGCTCTCTACCTCCAGAAAGAGAACTGATGAACTTTAAGTGCAATTTTCTCACTTTTTTTATTTTCTTGCTATTTTTGAAATATGGCTGATATGGAAATGTTTTCCATGATTTCACATGTAATCAATATCATGTTGCTTGTCTTCTCGGTAAGGGAGGGATGGGGAGAGAGAATTTGGAGCTCAAAATTTAAAGAGAGAAGAATGTTACAAAACAAGTAATATTTTTTGAAATGATGATTATTGGCTAATAATTGATAATTTCAGCAAAGTTGCAGGATACAAGATAAATCTATATAAATCATCTGCTTCCCAATGTACACCAAGCACAACTCAAACCAGTAGGAGACACTGGGACATCAATGAGCAAAGAAGCACACTAAACAGACTTAGAGGTAATAAACACCTTTGAAGAATGGGACTCATGACAATGAAAAGAGCTGACTATAGAAATAAGTAAACCCTGATAACTCATTTGAGTAATGTGCCCAGCAGAGATACTATTCCTCAGAGCAGCTGTATGAGAAATCTAAAAAGAGAGAAAGGACTTCCAAGTCCAGCAGTATGAGGAGAAACATGTACCCTTGGACATTTGTATCCTACGTGTGTGTGTCACAAACATTGCAGCCTAAATTTGTGTCCTCTTTTCTCAGGGATGCTCCAAGGTTTATGAGGAAAATATTTTGTAGCTACTGTTTTTTACTATGCATTAGTAGATACCTTTGTTAAGAGTTAATTGTGAGGGGGGTGGAGCCAAATGGTAAAGTTGAAGCAGCAATGCAGTCAAACTCTCCCAACATAACCCTCCGAACAATTTTAAAATAATTCTTAAAATCAAATTCTGGAGTGGTATAGCCAAAAAAAAGGTAGGGGAGAGACTTTTTCTGGCTTAAGAAAACTTAGGAGGTTGACAGGAGAGGTTTGTGACACCAGGGTAGAAGTCTGTCCAGAGTTCATACATGCAGTGGCAGTAACAGCAATCAAGCAATCACAGAAGTAGCAGCAGCAACTTTGGGAGCTCTTAGCCCAGAGGCAGTAAGGGGGTCACACAACTGGTCAGAAAGAGATGACAGGAGAGAGACCCTTTGATGGCACTAGATATAGTTGATATTGATTGGCAACTCTATTATCCATACACAGTTCTAGGTCATAATTCCAGGGCAGAAAGGAGTACTGGTGGTCAGTCACAAGGAAATAGGGACTCTGGTCACAGTTCCAAAGTAAAGAAGAGTACTGAGCTTATACAGGGTACCAAGGCCCCTTCCTGAGTAAAGACCAGAAAAGCGGAGACCATGCCTCTCCCAGGATCATACCACTTTGTAAGCACCAAAAACTGGCAGACCCCCAGAACTAGTTCTGAAAACAGCAGTATGAAAAAGCTTAAAGCTTGGGACAGTGCCTCTCCACCTCCCAGATAAGCAGAACCCAAGTTTAACATAAAGTTAGGCAGCACAACTGAGCAAACAATGAAAAAAAAAAAGAATTTGACCATAAAAAGCTACTATGGTGGCTGAGAAGACCAGAAGACCAAGACATAAACTGAGAAGAAGACAATGATGTGAAAATAGCAACCAAAAAGACTCAAAGAAAAATGGCGATTGAACCTAAACCCTGAAAAAGTTAAAGAAAGAGATAAGAGTAGGAGAGGAAAAATTGGGAAAAGAAATAAGAGTGATGCAAGAAAATTATGAAAAGAGAATTAACAATTTGGTAAAAGAGGCAGTTAGGTGGCACAGTGGATAGAGTGCCCGGCCTGGAGCTAGGAAGACTCTTCTTCAAATCTAGCCTCAGACTCTTACTAGCTGTGTGACCCTGGGCAAGTCACTTAAGTCCATTCCTCAGTTTCCTCATATGTAAAATGAACTGGAGAAAGAAATGGCAAATCTGTCTACGATGGGGTCATGAAGAGTTGGACATGACTGAACAACAACAATGCAAAACAAAATAGGCATAAAAAACCAAGAAAATAACACCTTAAAAACAGAATTGGCTAAATAGAAAAGGAGGCACACTATCTCACTGAAGAAAATAATTCCTTAAAAATTAGAAAGGGGAGAATTTGAAACTCAAAGTTTTAAAAAATAGATGTTCAAAAACAAAAACAAAAAAGTTTTTGCATGCAACTAGAAAATAAGATACACAGGCAATGAGGTATAGAAATTTATCTTGTCCTACAAGAAAGAAAGGTAAAAGGGGATGGGAGGGGAGTGGGGTGACAAAAGGGAGGGCTGACTGGGGAACAGGACCACCAGAATATATGCCATCTTGGAGTGGGTGGGAGGGTAGAAATGTGGAGAAAATTTGTAGTTCAAAAATTAGAAAGGGGCAAATGAAAGCTAATGACTCCCTGAGACACCAAGAAACAATAAAACAAATCAAAAAATGAAAAATGGAAGAAAATGTGAAATATCTCATCAGAAAAACAACTGATATGAAAAATAGATTGAGGAGAGATAATTTAAGAATTATTAGACTACCTGAAAGCCATGATGAGAGAGAAAGAGAAAGAGAGAGAGAGAGAGAGAGAGAGAGAGAGAGAGAGAGAGAGAGAGAAGAAATTAAATAAGAGAGCCTAGACATCATATTTTAAGAAATTATCAAGGAAAACAGCTCCAATATCTTGGATCCAGAGGGTAAAATAGAAATTGAAAGAATCTACAAATCACCTCCTTAAAGAGATCCCCAAATGAAAACACCCAGGAACATTACTGCCAAATTCCAGAGCTTCCAGGTCAAAGAGAAGATACTTCAAGCAGCTAGAAAGAAACAATTCAAATATGGTATAACCACAGTCAGGATCACACAAAATTTAGTGCCTTCCACATTAAAGGAATGTTGGGCTTGGAATGTGATATTCTGGAAGGCAAAGGAGCTAGGATTACATCCAAGAATAAACCCAGTAAAACTTAGTGTAATGCTTCAGGGGACAAAATAGATATTTAATGAAACAGAAGACTTTCAAGCATTCCTGATGAAAGGACCAAAGCGGAATAGAAATTTTGACATTCGAACAGAATATTCAACATAGCATAAAAAGGTAAACATGAAAGAGTAATCATAAGGGACTCAACAAAGTTACATTGTTTACATTCCTATATGAGAAGATGATATGTGTAACTCTGAAGAACTTTATCAGTTAAAAGGATTTTAGATAGACAGATGGCATGGGTGTTAGTCGAATATATTGTAATGATCTCAAAAAAAAAAAAGAAGGGGTGAGAAAAAGAGGTGCCCTGGGAGAGGGGGGAAGGGAACAATAGAATGGGGAAAATTTTCTCACAAAAGAGGTACAGAAGGGGCGGAGCCAAGATGGCGACTGGAAAGCAGTAACTGGCGTGAGCTCCCCACCAAGTCCCTCCAAAAACCTATGAAAAAATGGCTCTGAACCAATTCTAGAACTACAGAACCCACAAAGGGGC
>CM053624.1:166943117-166960856 GCA_028646595.1 Phalanger gymnotis | reverse complement strand
GAATTTGGTGACAATATTCCTAGGAGATTTCTTTTGGGGATCTATTTGAGGAGGTGATCTATGGATTCTTTCAATTTCTATTTTGCCCTGTGGCTCTAGAATATCAGGGCAGCTCTCCTTGATCATTTCTTGAAAGATGATAACTAGGCTTTTTTCGATCATGGCTTTCAGGTAGTCAGATCAGTCTGACAGATTTGTCAGACACTTGTTATAAGTAAAACAGCTTGTTTTTTTCTCTACTGTAGTCTTTCTCTTACCCCATCCTTGATCCCAGGTTTTTATTTTCTTCCTTTCCTTTTAATCTCCCCTCACATTCTTCTCTCCAACATATGAAATTGTTTTGCTTCTATTACCTCCTATACTCCCTGTTAGATCTTTCTCTATCCTCCCCATATTATCCTCTTCTATTTCCTTTCTGAGTTCATTGTATTTCTATAAGGATATTCCTATGCGTGTGTCTACAATTTGTTGTCTTCCATTATGTAATGCAGATGAAAGTGAGGTTCACAGGATGCTCATTTCCCCCACCCCCTCCTCCATGGTTATGTATGCTTCATGTCATACACCTCTATTATGCAGTTGTGATTTCCTTACCTTTTTCTTTTCTTCCCTGTGTAGTCCCCCATCTCTATTTTTGTCTTCTCCTAAGACCATTAAAGCACAACCATAAACTATCATTTTAACATTTTTCTGTGACCCTCAGAGATATCGGGGTTCTGAGAAGACTTGTCTTACCCTCCTATTTACATGTAAACAATTCATCCCCACATGGATTCCTTCGATTATACAAATATGGGTACCTTTATATGCTTCTCTTGGCTCCTGACCTTCCATTTCCAAATATCTACACAGTTCTGGTATTTTCATCAAGAATGCTTGAAAATCCTCCATTCCATTAAAGATCCCTTTTCTCCCTAGGAGGATTATGCTTAGTTTTGCTGATTGGTTATAAAACTTTTATCTCTTGCCTTTTTTAATAGCATGTGCTAAGCATTCTTCTCCTTCAATTACCAACTGCTAAGTTTTGTGTAATTCTAATTGTGTTTGCTTAGTATTTGAACTTCTTTCTTGCCTTTTTATAAAATTTGACCTGAAGCTCTAGATTTTTGGGCATGATGTTCCCTGAAGTCTTTCTTTTGAGTTTTTCTTTTTCTTCTGGAGGTAGTCAGTGGATTCTTTTTATTTTCACTTTATCTTGTGGTTCTAAAAGTCCTGGGCAGCTTTCACTTATAAATTCTAGAAATATAGCATCCAGATTTTTGTTTTTGAGCATAATTTTCAGTCTAGTAATTCTTAGTATTGTCTCTCCTTCATTTGTTTTACATATCACCTGTTTTTTTGGATATTTCTTCATTTTTAAAAAATGATTCTTATTATATTCCAAGTTATTGTCTTTCTGATCCATTCTAATTTTCAGGGCATCCAGTTCTTGAGTGAAGTTTTCCATCACTTGTCTATTACAAAGTGTTAAATATCCTTGCCATTCTTTTCCTCCCTAAGTATTCCATTCTATCATCTCATTTCCTCCAGTTACTCCTGTGATCACTGTGGCTAGGTCGATTTTTTCTCTGGGATTTCACTTGGGCTTTTAGTAGAGTCACTATGATCTTTGGAGTTTACTTCCTGGGCATCTCTCAGACCAAGGTACGGTCTCTGTTTTCCTTTGTTTGCTCATGCTGGGGCCTATGCTTAGGTCAAATTCCACAACTTAATGATACATGCAGAACCTGACTAGATCACACAAAGCCTTTCTTTCAAGGGACTCTGAGGACCTGCCTGGGAGCTTCTTCCTGCTATAAGGCTCCAAAACCTCTGCCCTGATGGTGCCATCGGGAGTCTTTCTCCTGTGGGCTCGGCTCAGTGGTTACTCTCTGTTGGCTTCCCACCAAAGGCTTCGGAAAAAGCCTGGGCTGCATTCTACCTAGGGCCCTTTTCCTACATATTGGCTGGGGCCACCATTGTGCCCCTGGATATTGTACAGAACTCTCTGCTAGGCTAGGGCTAGGTTGAGGCCCTGTTGGGACTGTACTGGCCTCAACTTCTGTTTCTCACAGTGTTTCCCTAGACTCTGATCACCCAGCCCCATAACGTTGCTCAGGTAGCTAGCCATGGTTTCAGGAAATCCTAACATTTGTCTTTGGCCTCTACAGGACTCAGGGAGTCCCTCTATCAATTCCTAGGTTGCATTGGAGATTCTAAAGTTGATTTTTTTCTTTCTATGGCATCCTTTGTCCTAGCATATTCCTATAATCCTCTCAATGAGTATCTCTCTTACTGATTGAATAGCTTCCCTCAAGTGAGAGAAACCCCACTAGCCCTAAGCTTTGATTTTTTCCTACTGTGTAACTCTTGACATTGGTCGAGGGCTTTGCTATTTAAAGCACATACAGGTATGGCTAATTTGTTTGTCCCGCCAATGGAATTGTTATCTTCTTGACTTAATCAGAAATGTCTTCATACTTCATAAAGGTATCACGGGGTATGGCCAAAATTTTACAATCAAGCACCTGGTTAACACCTTTTGATTACATTATGGGCTTTCTGGGCAACCAGGTTAGAATTTTAATGGTAGGCATGGTGGTGGGCATGGAGGCAGAGGAAAGCACTTAAAGCCCCAAAGGTGTCTCTTCAGCTGGGTTCTATAATGACGGAGGGGTGGAGAGTAAGGAAGAAGGCCTTATAGGCCACCCTCCCTGCCCCACTCTGCCCCAAGCAGTCACCTGGTCTAATGGGTAAATTTAACATTCTTAATGACAAAAAATAATTTTTTCAAGTAGCCAGGAAAAAAAGACCCTCAGATATGAAGCGAAGGAAATTAATCCAAGATAATTCTACATTCATTAGAAATCCTAAAAGGAAATGGAATAGTATCTTCTGAAAAGCAAAACAGTGTAAGTTGCAAGCCCAAATGGCATAACCTGAAAGCCTAACACGACTTACATTTGAAGATTTTGTTTAGGAAGGTAACCTGGTGCCATGGAAGAAGTACTGGATTTGGATTCAGGGGACTTGGGTTCAAGTGCCAGCTTTACCATTTACTACCTTTGTGAGTTGGGGCAAATCGCTTGACCTTTCCAGGTTCATCATCCTCATCTGAAAAATGAGGAGATTGGACTTGACGTCCACTAAAGAGTCTTCCAGGTCTAAATCAACAATCCTTTGACCCTCTACATCATGGCTCTGTCTCGTGTTGCTTCTTCGCTCTGCCTTCTACTTAGCCTTAGAACTGAGTTGTTCTGGAACTCCTCCACTGTTTGGTCTTCAACTGGATTCAGTTCTTCAATTCATGTGCTTTCCTATAGGGAATTCACAGATGTGAAGGTACTCCAAGGTACCGAGTCTTGATCAGTATGTAGGCACTCTCTTTTTCTATGTCCTTAGCTTTTCGACTTCTTACTTTTTGAGTCTGCCTGTATAGTCTGTGGGTATTATAGCTCCTGTGTATGAACCAGCGGTCAATCAACTTCCAGGCAGCGTTGTTGTTGTAATAAACCCCTGAGAACAAGATAAGTTCCTAACTTGCTAACCGATTAACATTTTTTAAAAAGTTCTTATACTTTGTTGAGGAGATACTGGCGGGGGGGGGCTTCCTCATTCTTCCTGGGCTCGAGCCACACAATTACATATTTAGGTAAGAATTTGGTACGTTAAGCTAGCTTATGGTGATACACTGAATGTAAAAGTGGATACTACCTGCTAACACAAATAACAGAGGTTAGTAAAAATAACATTGACAGGCAACTTTATATCATACCTACTTCTGTATTTAGACTTCCAATTCCTCAATCTGATTAAGTGCATATGATCTTATATTTTCAATCTTACTGTGGCAGACAGAACATTGGCTTAACATCACAACTCTTAACATAAAAAATAATTTTAAAAAATCTTAAAAAATTTGGAACTCCAAGTTCTAAAAACAAATGCTCAAAAAAAAAGTTGTTTTTTACATGCAACTGAGAAATAAGATATACAAGCAATGGGGTATAGAAATCTATCTTGCCATACAAGAAAGTAAGGCGAAAGGGGATGGGTGAGGGGGGGAGTGGAGTGACAGAAGGGAGGGCAGACTGAGGAAGGGCGCAATCAGAATATATGCCATCTTGGGGTGGGGAAGGGTAGAAATGGGGAGAAAATTTGTAACTCAAAATCTTGTGGAAATCAATGTTGAAAACTAAAAAATATTAAATAAAGAAAAAATCTTGACTAAAACTATACAGACCTTAAATTACATCTTCATTATTATCTGAGGTTAAAATGATTTACTCGGGGGCACATAGCTAATAAATCTCTGGAGGCTGGGGGCAGCTAGGTGGTGCAGTGAGTAGAGCACCGGCCCTGAAGTCAGAACCTGAGTTCAAATCTGACCTCAGACAGTTGACACACTTACTAGCTGTGTGACCTTGGGCAAGTCACTTAACCCCAGTTGCCCAGCCTTCCTCTCTCCAAAAAAAAAAAAATCTCTGGTGGCTGGATTTGAACTCAGGTCTTCGTGACTCTGTGCCACTGAGCTGACAGGATACAGATCACTTTAGAGAGTAACGGTAAAGAGCTGGCCGAGGAATCTGGGAAAACTCAGGAATCCTGGGTTCCCGTCCTACCACATAGCTAAGTCACTTAACCTATGAGTGCCCCAGGCAAGTATGAACATAAGTTACAGACTATTTGTAGGTGTGCACTGTTGGAGAGAATTTCCACGCTGGAAGTTCCTCACACCCATAAAATTGCAGTTCCAGACCCTTTTTTCCCCCTTTTGAAAAAATCACTTTAATCCAGAAGTTGAGACCGTCTCAATTCCATTGCAGGGCGTTGATACCATCCGCACAAAAGAGCGTCTAACACCGACAGAGTGAAGTATTATTTCCAGTACTGAAGCGGCTTGTCCTCCAAACCCCACCCTCTGCACAAAGCTCCGCCCCCCTCTCCGTCGGCCCGTCACTCTCCGTCTCCATAGCCACACCCCTTCAAGCCTGGCCCTGAGGATCCCCCGGACACAACCCGAAAAGTCTTTCCCCTCGGGACAGAACGCAGCTCGCCCAGGCCGGGCCTCGCGGTGACGCCACCTCAGGCGCTTGCGCAACAGCCCCGCCCTAGGGGCGGAAGGCGGGGGAGGGGGGAGCTCAGGCCGAATCCCCCTCCGTAACAAGCGACGTGCTCCGCGGCTCAGTAGCTCCTCCCGCTAGTGCTGGCGGCGCCGAGGCTGCAGGAGCGGCCGCCGCGGAGCCTGTCATGGAGGTCGTAGCGGCGCCTGGCACTCGGCGGCGGGGAGGCCCCGGGAACTGGCCGCGTTAGTCGATGAGGAGCCGGCGGAGGCGGCGGGGGCGGTGGCGGCGGCGGCGGCCAGGGCTCTCCATGCGCAAGCGGCGGCGGCGGCGGCGGGGGCGGCACCGGCGGTTTCTCCTCCCGGAGGAGGTAGGAGGAGGAGATATATCCCCCCCACCCTTGCACCCCCGGCTCTGTCTTCCTACCGGGCGTCCCCTTCTTTACAGCCGCGGCTGGAAACGTCTTCCGGAGCCGCCTCCTCTCCCACCGCGCGGGGCGGGGAGACGACGCCTCCGCCCGGCCCCCCCCAGGCCCGCGCCCTCCTCTCCGCTCTCCACCCCTCAACCCGAGGTCTCCCCCTCCCCAGCCGCGGCTTGGGGGGCGGGGACGCTGGTTGCGAGCCCCGGATGGACTCGGGGTGGGCATGGCGGGGCGGGGAGGAGGTAGGTGGTGTCCTGCCCGCTGCCCTGCAATAATTCCCAAAGCCAGAAGCCATTTCTGGGGAGAAGACACGCCCTGCTCCGGGTGCGGCGCAGCTGCAAGGGTGGGCACTCGGGAGCAACAGGAGGCCCGGCGGAGCCCTCCGTTCATCCGGCGCCTGATGCCTTTGGGTAGGAACGGGCTCTCGGGGGGAGGGTGAGGGGGGAAGGTCACTGACCGGGAGACGATCGTGAGTTAGCCCAGGGGGAAGCGCAGGGGCAAAGGGCTGTCCGCAGGTCGAGGAGGCCGGCCAGTCGGGTGAGCGTTTCTTAGGCTTCCCCCTTCTGACGGGGCGGCGCAGAGACCCCCTGTGCACGCAGCCCCCCTCGTCCTCCCCGGCTCGGTTCCACTTTGTTGGTAACAAGTTAGAGCGAAGCTGCATTAGCGCCCGGACCCGACCGCGTTCCTTCCTCCACGTTCTTCCCCCTTCGGATTCCAGCTGAAAGGGCTTTGCCTTCCTTGCCGTACAAAGATGATACATTTAACTCGGCCAGAATACAACCGCTGCTTTATTCTCGAATTGTTTCATTCCTGGGGCTGCGATTAGAGGATGCTGCTCAGAAGGGGGACGACATCCAAGTCGGGGGTTAAGCTTCCTTTCCTAATACAGTATTAAGGGATCTTAGGCTGGTCGTTTGAAATACACATTCTGAGTCGTTTGAAATGTAACACAAACGAAAGCTACAAGGCTGAAGTTACTCTCGATCTTAAAATAGACGGACCCTTGATTTTTTAAAAAGTTGTTGCTAAGTAATAGTTGGGCTAAGTTTGGGTCATAGCAGGGGACTGCCTGACTAATATCAAGGCTCAGAATGTGGACTGATTGAAAGAAGCATATTTGGCTGTTGAAGTCTATAGTCTTTAATATTTAAAAGAATCCGAAGAGTCGTGCTCCAAGTCAGTACTGAGTTGTCATGCTTGGTCAAAGTGGTCTTAACAGTATTAAACTTATTTTACTAAAACACAAATAAGCCCCAATTATCCGCAGAGCGCATTTTATTTAACTAGAGGTTCTAATAGTACCGGGGTTTACACTTTGTAAAAACTAACAAAATTACATAATTGCTTATTTTAAGGAAATTCGAATTTGTCATATGCTTTATCATTATTCATATAAATACATTTTGGAGGAATTAAGAGGACAATCCCTAATTATTTTGGCCGGGTAGAAGGAATTTGAGTTGAAAAAGATGTTAGTCCTACCCCCATGCCTGAAAAAAGAATCTACAAGATATTGACAAGCAGCCGGCGGTCTTGCATAAAGACCTTCCAGGAAAAGGAATACACTACCTGTCCCCGCAGCCCATGCCCCTCTGAGACATGTGTCTGGAAGTTTTTCCTTTCATCCGGCCAATATTACTTCTTTGCATCATCCACCCCTTGCACTTAGTTCAGCTTCTACAATAAAGCTGAACAAATATGATCCCTCCTCTGCTTGACAGCCCTTAAAATAGTCCCTCTCTCTACTTGTGGTGTACTGTAATCAGCTCCACTCTGTAGAGTCCGTTGTTAAATTTTCAGTGTGAGCGTTTACACCCTAGAAATGGGCAAACTACAAATAAGGACTTGGTTTTACTATTCTGTTGATTGTCTAGACTTGAGCGTGTGAAAGAGAAAATGTTAAAAATGCAGATTAAATTTAAGCGTTCAGAGAGCTGATTGTTAAGCTCCCAGTGGGGAGACTATGTTCTTAGTTCCTTCAAGTAATCCTCCTGCCATCAACTCAAAGCCCTTCAGCTTTCTATTTCTCCTTCACCTTTCTCTCTCTAGTCTTTTCAATGGTTAATGGCATTCCTAAACTGTGATTTTCTAGACCTAAGTAAGCATGACATGGTGGGTAGAGAACTAGCCTCCAAACCAGGAAGGACCTGGGTTCAAGTCTAACTCAGATGGAATTCCTGGGGGCTACATATTGCCTCAGAAACCATGGATTAACATTATATCGTATCTTTATTTTGTTAAACATTTCCCAGTTACATTTTAATCTGGTTCCTATGCACTGGAGTAGGGGGAGTTTTACCTCCCTGAGTTTGACAGCTCTGATGATATTCTGATCTAGCAGTTCAGTACCCCTGGTGAAAAAGGAAATAAGGCTAGTGCAGCTCGGATAGGGACTAGATCTATTATCTTATTGGTTAGGGCTCTCTCAGTGAGGAACTTCTCTTCAAGGCAGGTCAGCATCTTCTCTTCCATGTACCAGATGAGAGCACAGAAAGGTTAATATTACCCAGGTTCACAGAGTCATCTATGTGTCAGAGATGGGGACTTGAACCTGGGTCAGGTCCTTCCTGGCTCTGAGGCTCTCTCTCTCTACCAGGCCATGGCCTTACCATGGACTCTAGTCTGGCGTTACTTTTAAAAAGTACATTTTATTGATTTGTTTTGTCACAGTCATTTTTTTGTGCGGAAAACATCAGCTCTCCTTCTTCATATTGGACCCTACCTTGTGACAGAGAAAAACAGTTGAACAGAATACCCAATAGAGCGTCTTTCGACATTTGACAAGGCACACATAAGCTGCTTTAGTAAGATTTCTCCTCTCTGCTATGACTGTCTCTTCTCTGGTATTATCATTGGTTTTTTATTTGCCCAAAAGTTGGGCTTCCTTTTAGAAGCACTTCACTGACATTTTTGTAGTCATTGTATAGTTCTTTTGAATCTATTTTGCTCTTCATGTTTTCAGCTTTGTCTGAATTCCTGATTTGTCATTTCTGACTGCACAATAATAATCCATTATTCATGTACTATAGTTTTTTTTTCAACTGTTGCCAATATATAGGCACTTGCACTGGCTCAATTTCCTTGCTATCACAAAAAATGCTACTGTGAATATTTTGGTTTCTACTAGACCTTTGTTTCTGTCTTTCACTTCCTCAGGTTGTTTGCTCAGTAATGGGGTCACCTATTCAAAGGGTATGGGTAATTTAATCTTTTTTTTTCATAATTCCAAATTGATATATCCTGAAAGATTGGGCTAATTCACTACTCTACCTACTATGTATTAGCCTGTCTTACCTGCCAAGATTGACAGTTTTTGTTGTTTGTCAGTGTGACTGATAATACATAGCATTAGGTGAAACCTCAGGATTGTTTTAATCTGAATTTCTGTTACTATTAATGATTTGCAGCGTGTTTTCAAACATTTTGAAAATTATTTTTCTATATCCCTTGAATACTTTTCTATTGGAGAATGGCTATTGGTGCTAAATATTCGTGTCTGGAGGCCTCTGGGCTAATAACTTCTTTCCTAGTTTCTAATAATATTTTATTTTTTGAAGATTATGTGTAAAAACAATTTTTAACATTTGTATTTTAAAATTTTGAAATTCTCTCCCTTTTCTGTCTCCTCCCTGAGAGGGTAAGCAATTTTATATAGGCTATACATGTGCAGTCATGCAAAATATATTTCTATATTAGTCATGTTGTGAAAGAAAACACAGATGACAAAAAAATAAAGTTAAAAATATTATGCTTTAATCTGCATTCAGACTCCATCAGTTATTTCTCTGGAGGTAGATAGCATTTTCAGGACTTCGAGATTGTCTCAGATCTTTGTGTTACTGAGAATAGCTAAGTCCTTCACAGTTGATCATTGTATGATATTTCTGTTATTGTGTACGGTGGTCTCCTGGTTCTACTCACTTCACTAATCGTTTCTTAAAAGGACAAAACAAATATAGCTAATAGGGAATGGACTTGAGAAGAGGGAATAACAGAGTATTCCTTATTGACCTTGATAAGTGCAAGTCACCTACCCCACGTGTGTCCATTATATAGTAGTTTAGTCATTTCTGACTTCATGGCCCCATTTAGGGTTTTCTTGGCAAAGATACTGAAGGGGTTTGCCATTTCCTTCTCCAGCTCATTTTACAGGTGAGGAAACTGAGGCAAACAGTTAAGTGACTTGCCCAGGGTCACACAGCTTAGTGTATCTCTCCAAATATTAATGTCTCCATTATAAATCTTTAATATGAGGCTTTTACCAGTGGTATTTGATGTATATATTTCCCCTATCTTACAACTCTTTGATTTTGTTTGTGCAAATGTTCATTTTTTTGATATAATCAAGATTTTCTGCCTTGTCTTTTATGATCTCTTCTAGCCTTTGTTTGCTTAAGAACTCTCTCCTTAGCCAAAATTGTGAAAAGTACTTCTAGTCTCTTCTGAATTTCAGTTTGCCTATGCATTTGGAGCAGTTTGTTGTATTTGGTATAAAATGTTGGTCTGACACTAATTTCTTTCAAATTACTTTATAGATTTCCCAGCAGTTCTTATGACATGACCTGTTCTTGATGAAGCCATATTGGCCATTTGTGAACACCATTCCCTTTTCTAGGTGTGCACTAATCACATTTTAGATTTTTGCCAGGAGCTAAAAGTCAAACTCACTAGCCTCTAGTTTGCAGACCTTGATCACTGTCCTTTTTTGAAGATGGGAGACATTCCACAGTTTTTCAGTTCTTCATTATCTCTTCAACAGTGTAGTTCTAGCAGATAGTTTTGGGGTACCCTAGGATGTAGTTCTTGTGGGCTGAGTGACTTGTACTTCTCTAGGTCAGTGAGAAGTACTCCCTTACTATCTCTCTCAAGTCCGTTCCCTATTAGCATATTTGTTTTGTCATATAAGAAAAAATTAGCCATTCTATTTGGGCCAGAAGCCTCTAACAAAATTTCAGAAAATTGAAGTCCCTCACCACTAATGTATCATTCCTTTGTGTCAAGCCTATAATTTGTTTCTGGAGCTCATCAAAGATTTCCTCTTTTTGTTCAGGCTATTGATTACTCCATACTCAGTGAACATTTATTAAGCACCTATTATGTGCCAAGGATACAAATTCAAAAAAGAAAGGCTTTTAAAAGAATAATGGTATTTCCCTTAGTTCCTGTTGGCAAAAGGGGTGGTGGTGTTGGTGTTCTGTCAAATATTTCGTGGCCCCATTAGGGTTTTTTTTGGCAGAGATACTGGAGTGGTTTTGCCATTTCCTCCTCCAGCTCATTTTACAGGTGATGAAACTGAGGCAAACAGAGTTGAGTGACTTGCCCAGGGTCATACAGCTAGTAAGTGTCAGATCTGAACTCAGGAGATGTGCAAGCCCAGCACTCTCTCCATTGTGCCACCTAGGTGCCCTGCAGGTTATCTCAATGAGTTTCCTGGGGCATGGTAGAGAAGTCAATTAGAGAAATTCCAGACTAGTAAGGAGAAGTCTAAGCTGGGCTCTGTCCTTAAATGGAGGTTTGGAGCTCATGGCCCCATCCTCCAATCCCAGAGGCCAAGAGGAGTAATGGTGGCAGAGATGGAATAGCAAGAATGATTGTCCGTTCATGTGTGACTAAATGCTCTCCCCCATTCTTACTCACTCTGGTTCTTGGATTTCCTCACTCAAATATGTCTTTTTAAATATATAAAACAGAAAAAGTGGAGAGAAAAATCTTTTTAAAGAAGGCTTGGTAAGAGAGCAAAGTAAGGAAAGTCATCCTGAGGGTATTCTGAGGATGGAAACTAAGGATAGATGAAAGAAAAAAAAGATCTATAAAGATGTTTATGCAGACTCTACCACCAATCACAGAAGATCCACCACATTTGAATTCTGACATCTCAGTCCTTGCTCTGCTAAGGCAGACACCTACTAAGCACTTTATTTCTATAAAACAACTGTTATTAAGTTAAACTGTATTAAGTGCTTTAATTTAAATTTAAATGCATGTGAATTGTCTGAATTGTTTTATTGAAATAAAGTTGGGGTGAGTAGCTCTGCTAGACCTCCCTACATATGAAGAAGTCTGTTCTAGTGCTGACCATTTTAAGGCCTCTGAAGGATTGTCTATGTGATTTACAGATGAATAGCCTAGACTTGCTTCATTATTAGATATATCTTAGTTAGATTTTGCATGTGAGTGAGGAGAAAAAGGAGGGAAGCCTTTGGCAACCCCCCCCCACTTTCTGATCCTAACTTCTCCCTTAAAAAAAAGCCTCTTTTGTAATTTTTGAGACATTTTATTGGTATGTTTTTTAATTGCCTTTATTTCTGACTATGTCCCTTATCTTTTCCCTACTGAGTGAGCTGTGCCTTGTAACCAAGAATAAAAAAGAAAGCAATATCATAAAACTGCCCAATGCATCAGCCAAGTGCCGTGCCCTGATGATTTCTCATCTTTGTGAAGAGGGGAGACTTATTTTGTCATCTCTTCAGGGTCAGACTCGGTCATTATAGTGAACGAGCATTCAGTTTTGTTTTGTTTTCCATTTATGTTGTAGTCATATGTACTATTTTCCTGGTTCTGCTTACTTCTCTTTAGTTTATGTAGTCTAGCCATGTTTCTCTGAATTCTTCATAGCCATTATTTCTTAACTACGTAATATTTCATTGCATTCATGTGCCACAACTTGTTCAGTCATGGCAAAAGGATCCTTCCTTTTAAGCAACATTTTTTTTTCTGGTGATTCTGTTTGACTATAAGTTCTGGGATGAGTCTCCGAAGAAATCAAACTGAAGGTCTTCCAAAGGACAAAGAAGAGATACATATGAGTTGCAGTGCATTAGTAACCAAGAATTGCACAGAAGTGTCAGGGGTATCAGAGATAAGTGACTAGAAAACCAATTGGCCAGTCCTATGTCAGGATGAGGAGGGATACCCAGTGGACAGCCTATGTTCTACTGTGCACATAATGTCCAGACAACTATTTAAAGCCTCAGATATCTTGGATAGGCACCCTCTGGAGCCTCGTTGTGTAGGACATGATTGAGAAGGAAGGAAGGAAATAAGCTTTTATTAAGCACCTACTATGTGTCAGGCATGTGATAAGCACTTTACAGATACTATTTTATTTGATCCTCACAACAACTTGGAGGTAGGTGCCGTTATCTCCATTTTACAGTTGAGGAAACTGGGGCAGAGGCAGACTTGTCCCAGGGTCACACAGCTAATAAGTGTCTAGGGTTGAATATGGACTGAAGTCTTCCTGACTCTGGGCCCACTCCTATCCACTAAGCCACCTCTAATTAAGCACCTACTGTTGTGCCACAGACACTGTACTAAGCACTGGGAATACAATGGAAAGCAAAGAGTCTGTTTTTAAGGAGTTCATACTCTATTGGGGGAGAAAAGATGTAAACAACTAGGTACAAATAAGATTTACAAGGTAAATTGGGGAAAATTACAGAGCCAGTGGGGTAATTTGATGGCGCAGGGGGTAGAGTTTTGAGCATAGAAACAAAAAGACTCATCTTCTTGGGTTCCAGTCTAGCCTCAGGCACTTACTAGCTGTGTGACCGTGGGCAAGTCACTTAGCCCTGTTGGCTTGTTTCCTCATGTGTAAAATGAGCTGGAGAAGGAAATGGGAAACCACTTGAGTATCTTTACCAAGAAAACCCTAAATGGAGTCACAAAGAGTTGGACATGACTGAACAGAAGGAATGCAGTAACATTAGGGAGATTCTGAAACACTTCTGGCAGAAGGTAGGATTTTAGCTGGGACTTGGAGTCGTTTGGACTTCTCCATCATGTTCCCATGCAGAGTATCTTCCTTTTCTCCCTTCCTTTTTCTGTTTTTTTTGTGTGTTGTCTTCTCTGAGATTCTCAGCTCCTTGAGGGCAGGAACTGTCTTTTTCATTTTCCCAGCACTTAACACAGTGCCTGGCCTATAGTGGCCAATTAATAGATGTTTATTTTTTTAAAAATAGATGTTTATTGACTCAGTACATGAGAGGGCATGGATAGGTTGTAATCTGCATCATTAGAGTACCCACAATAGCAAAATCACATTTATTTAAAGCTCAAAGACACAAATAGTGCTACACAGCCACCCTTCCCACCTAGCCTTTTAATCTGTCCTGTCTATTTTGAATAAAAGTCTATCCTTTTAGAGCTCTCCCAATCATGAGTTTTGTGTCACCAGATCTCACCAGAGATCTTCAAATTTGCACCTCTACAATTAGGAATAGGGAAACCGATTTCTTGGGAGAAGGAACTCAGGAGAGGAAATTGTCAAATTAGGTAGAGTTGCCTAGAACACTGAGAAGGTAAGCAGCTTGACCAGGATCACACAAGCCAGCATGGGTCAGAAGCAGAATGTGAACCCAGGTCTTACTAGTTCAGAAGACAGCTCCCTTAACCACTCGTTATACTGTCTTTTTTTACCTTAGGACCTCATTTTCCTTGTTAGCTGTACTTTCTAAATTGGTATGTAAACGTTCGACTCCGTGGGTTTTTTGTTAGTTCTTTTCTTGGATTTTATCTCCTGTGAGCTGTTAGGTACCTCAACTTCTAGTCTTCTTCCTAGATTAGAACTCTAAGAACACTGGATTTTGAGTCAGAGGACCTGGATTTAAATTCTAGTTCTCTCACTGGGGAGGCAGAGAAGCTATATAACTTTGGGCCAGTCTTTTAATCTCTCGGGGCCTGTTTCCTTATCTGAAATGAGAGGGTTGAACTAGAAGACCTTTGTGGTCTTTTCTTTATATCTGCTGATAGCATTAAATAAATGCATGTTGATTGATATGATAATATACAGAGATAGTTTTCACTCTCCATCCGCATTTCAAATTTGCAAGACTCCAGACGAATATCTTCTTATCAGTACTGTTCAAGACACTTCAACTATTGCCAGGAATCTTTAATTCCTTTGTTTTAAGCTGTGGCCCAGAAGTCCAAATCCTGTTCTTAGACACCAGTCTCTTAATTAGCTGTTCACCTGAGCCCTGCTTCCACATGTAGTCTCAAGAGAGACTCATCCAGACAAATTTTCTTGTCCCATTTCTGTTTTTTGTCACCTGCTCTGTGTAAATTAGACCCTTTGACTGACATAGTGTTTGTTAAAGGCCTTGTGTAAATATATTTACATTCTATCACATGGTTACCACAAGCTGTCAGGAAAGGTTTGCACCAGAGGAAAGTAGGTCAGTTGGGTTTCTTTTCAAAATAGTCTTTCTTTCAGAGTTCAATGTATATTTCTTTTAAAAGCATTATTGTCACTTACGAATCAGTTGGCGGGTATTAATTAAGCTTCTACTATGTGCCAGGCACTCTGATAAGTGCTGGGGATCCAAAAACAAAAGTGGAACAGTCCCTTGAGGAACTTCCATTCTATAGGAGGAAACATGTACAAATATAATCATATACAAAATAAATATAAGGTTAATATTGAAGAGAAGACAGTGTCTTGTTGAGGAAGGGACCTAGGCAGAAGGTAGTATTTCATCTGTCCCTTGAAGAAAACCAGGATTTTTAAGAGGCAGAGGTGAGAAGGGAGTACACGCCGGCTTGGAGAACAGCCAGTGCAATGGTATGGTAGTGGGAGATGGGCATGTGATGTGTGGAGAACAATGAGGTTGGCTCTTCTGGCTGACCAGAAGTGTACGAAGGAGGCTAGTAATTAATAAGGTAGGAAAGGTAGGTCGAAGCCAGTTTGTGAAGGACTAAAAATGCTAAACAGGTTTGTATTTGATCCTAAAGGTAATAGAAATGTATTGACAAGGGAGTGATACAGTTAGACCTGTGCTTTAGCTCAGATCGAGACCCACAGTTTAAAAAATGCTGAAGGGGTTGTGAGTGGAAAAAGTTTAAGAAGCCCTGCTTTAGGAGAATCACTTTAGCAGCTGAAAAGAGGTTGGATTGGAGAGGGAGAAAGGCTTGAAGTAAGGAAAGCATGTAGGAAGCTATTGGCAATAAACCTAGTAAGGTGTTGGGGTCCTGAACTAGTGCTTCTTGCTGTCCTCCGTTGCCACCATAGAACCTTCCCTTGTAACAAATCATAGTCAAGCAATATTAACCAGCCTCATTGTATACCTCTTGTCTACCACTTCTCTGCTGAGAGAATGGCACATACCATCAATTCTCTTTACTCTCAGCCTTCTAGAAGTGTGACTGTTAACGACATTGATCAGAGTCCTGCAGTCTTTGTATGTTTTTTTCTTTACATTATTGCTTCCTTAGTAATTATATAAAATTTTCTCCTTGCTTTGATTTCATAGTGTATTCATACAAGTCTCAGGTTTCTCTGTGAAATTCTTCATATTTGTCATTTCTTGTAGTGGAAGTAGTCTTCCATTCACATGTCAGTTTGTTTAGCCTGTTCCTGGTTGCTGTGCACTCTGTTTCTAGTTCTTTTTGACAACAAAAAGTACTTCTATAAATACTTTTTGTATATATGGTACTTTTCCTTTTGACTGAAAATAAGTCTGCATTTCCCATTACAGGCTGGGGAGTAGGCTGGTGAAGTTTGGATAGATTGTCATCCAGGTTTTACGAATCAGATTTTCATTAGACATGGCATTATTGTTTTAAGAAATATGGATTCTTGAATCATCTGGCACAACTATGAATTGTCTAAGTGCAACTGCATGGAAATTATATTTTGAATTATTCACTTTGATTAATTACAATGATTGAGTGATGACTGGCATATTCCTCACATTGTTTACTAAAGCTGAATGGCTATAACTACTTATAATAGAATCCCATTATAACAAGATACATTATTAAGTGTTTTTAACATAATACAGGTAAAATAATCTTCAAAACACTACCTGTACTACTACATGAGGTGCTGTTGTAGATGTATTGGTAGATTTGGTAGAGTCTGTACAGTAGATTTCAGTATATCACTTCCTTAAGTAAACATGGCCAAACAGACTCACTAGATAATAGCAGGAACAAGTTACTTGACTTGCTTCATATTTTTAAAATGTAGTAGAAGAAATTTTAGTTCATTCTAAATGTAGCCAACATCTTTACGTAGTTTTATATTTAGAATCACGAGTTTTTCTAAAATTCAAGTTTATTACTCTGTTATATTATAAATTTGTTTTTTAAATTTTAGGATGAAGACATTGTTTGAAGAGATCAAAGCATCAATTAAAAATAACTATAACCAAGACCGTTCGTTTTGGAGGCCTGTCCTTCCTTGGGGAGGGGTTTTTACCATCAAAGCTGGTCGCAAAGCAGTGTCCTGTACACCACTCTATGTTGAAATAAACCTGAAAAATACTTGCACTATAGATGGATTCTTGATGTTACTATATGTCATTCTTCATGAAAATGAAAATTTCCCCAGGGAACTCTCTCTTCACTTAGGCAGAGAGTTTGTAGACTGTTTTCTTTACTTAATGGACTCATACAGTTTTACAACTGTGAAACTACTCTGGATCTGGGACAAGATGGAAAAACAGCAATATAAATCTGAAGTTCACAAAGCTTCATTAATAATTGATTTGTTTGGAAATGAACATGATAATTTTACAAAGAATCTGGAAAACCTCATGTCAACCATTCAAGAGAGTTATTGTTCAAACTGGAGATGTCCAACCCGAGTGCAGGAAGATCAACAGCGAACAATTAACATAAAGTAAGTAGTCAAAAATAATGTTAGTGAGGTGCTGAGATCTGGCTGAATAGATAGGAGAAAGGGTAGAACTACAGGATAGTGACAGAAAGAGGGGGGACAAGCTATAAGAGGAAGAGAGCTGTCTGTGGATCAGGAAAAGAAAAGCATGCCTGTAAGAAAAGGAACAAAGATACACAAAGCTACCCTAAACGTATACATACACACCAGCTCTTAACATTTCTTGACAGACACCGTCAGGGAACTTGTATATTAATCCGGGAAAACAGCAAAATACTTTCATTTGTAAAAATGAGTAATATTCCATAGTTCGGAGACATTTCCCTTCTTGGGTAGTTCTCTTGGGTAGTTCTGTTTTTAAGATAGTAAATTTTTAAAATAAACACAGCATGATTATAAGTTACCCCAGAAATAGGCATACTTTGATAAAAGATTTCACAATCAATGGGAATAAAATATTTTTCTTTATTTGGCGACAATATTCCTAGGAGTTTTCTTTTGGGATCTATTTGAGGAGGCAATGTGTGGATTCTTTCAATTTCTATTTTACCCTCTGGCTCTAGAATATCAGGGCAGCTGTCCTTGATAATTTCTTGAAAGATGATATCTAGGCTCTTTTTTTGATCATGGCTTTCAGGTAGTCCAGTAATTTTTAA
>CM053624.1:166844765-166942617 GCA_028646595.1 Phalanger gymnotis | reverse complement strand
TTTCCTCTACTTCTCTAACTTGCTTTTCCAAATCCTTTTTGAGCTCTTCCATGTCCTGAGCCCAATTCATGTTTTTCTTGGAGGGTTTTGATGTAGGCTTTTTGACTTTGTTGACTTCTGGCTGTATGTTTTGGTCTTCTCTGTCACCAGAAAAAGGAATCTTGAGTTTGAGTCCGACTTTGAGTCTAAATTTGGGTGCATTTTCGCTGCCTGGCTATGTTCCCAGCCAACTACTTGACCCTTGAGTTTTTTGTTAGGATATGACTGCTTGTAGAGTAAAGAGGACTTTGTCCCAAGCTTTAGGGTCCTAGCACTGCTGTTTTCAGAGCTACTTCTGCTCCACCGTCACCCCTGGCTCTCACAGCAGCACTCCTCCTCCCCCAAGAACCACCAAACAGGACTGCAGTCCAGATCCAAGCAGGGCACAGCAAGAGATCTGCCTTTGTGCTCACAAAGCGCTCCTTATACTCCCGCTCTGATCCGCTGCTAGATTCCTTCCACTGTGTGAGCCAGGGACTTGGGAAGCAGCTGATTCTGGAGTTCTGGAAGTAGCCTCAGGAGCTTCCTGTTGCTGCTACCACCACCTCTGCACCACCTCTGTCTTCCCCAGAGCTGGTGGCCAGACCACTCTGAACTCAATCCCACAGTTTCCTACTAACCTGCTCTTTGACGTTTGTGGGTTGAGAAGTCAGGTAACTGCCACAGCTCACTATTTCATGGCCCCAGAGCCTGTTCTGGCTGGCTGACAGAGCGTCTGGTCTGTCCTGGCATAGCCCACACTGGGCTGCTTTCTGCTCTCAGCACCTTCCCAGTGACCATCCAGGCTCTCCTGAGCTGGAGACCTGTTTCCCTCTGCTATTTCGTGGGTTCTGCAGCTCTAGAATTTGTTCGGAGCCATTTTTTACAGGTGTTTGGAGGGATTTGGCAGGGAGCTTGAGGAAGTCCCTACTTTCCAGCTGCCATCTTTGCTCCGCCCCCTGAAATCCTTTTAAAAATTCATTTTAAAGTTCCTTTAGCAACAACATTTTAGAATCAAGAATACTATTTTGAAGTAATAGTGTTTCTGGAAAAGTTGTGTAGAGACATGTTGAAGTTGAAGTCATCTAATCTATTTGTATGTTAGAGTATTATCTTAAAATGCAATTAGACCTGCTTTATACTTCTAAACACAAAATTGTATGTATTTCCTAATTTTCTCAGTCCTCCCCAAGAAATACCACATGGAAACTTGATTCGATTGGCTGTGGATGAATTATTTTGTTCCAAGATAGAACTGTGTGAAGAGCAAGGGTGAGTATTTTGTCAACTATTTAAAGGCAATCTATTAGTAAGTATCTGTTTATAGAGAAACATGTAAACACATATATTTTGTCATTTATGTTCTGTTAAGTTACATATTTGCTGTGCTATAGTATTATTAGATGCTATTGTATCCTGTAATTACAGCTGATTAATATGACCATAATGCTCTTTTTCTGCATTAATGAGTAGGTACCTTGGTTAAGCAAAACCCAACCAATGAGGACCCCCCCTATTAACTGGATATTTTTCTGCACTCCATATTTAGGAAAAAACAGGTAAATGACAGAAAAAAAGAAAAGATTTAGTAAAAAAAAAAATAATAACTTGTCTGTATCCTGGAACCAGTACACTCATTAGTCTTGACTCCTACTCCATTTCAGAATGATAAAAAAGTGCAAAATCTTTAATCATCAAAGAAGGGTTAAATTATATTTAGCGTATACTCTCTTTACTATGTCAAGAAAATTAACATTTATATTTTAGAAAAATTTTTAATAAACTTCGAAACAAAAAAGTTTTCTGGCTCATTTAGGTTAATCATAAAATAAGATTAGCAGTACACCATGTCCAAAGCATTGTAGTTAAATGATAATTTACTTGTGGTTGCTTTGTAGTTTTCTAATTCATATGCAATAAAAATTTATAAAGCCAGCTATTGCTCACCAAAAACAGCTTTTCATATATAAATAGTTACAATATTTTTGAAATGAAGCAAATAATAAGAGAATTCATCCAGACTGCAAGAAATTGCCTCTTTGTACACTCAAACCAGTCCAGTAAGAAGAAAATGTATTTCTAGATTCTAAAGCTTTAATTCTCTTGAGAGCAGGATTGTTTCATTTTTGTCTTTGTATCTTGAGCACAGTACCTTGGACATACTATATGCTTAATAAATGCTCATTGATTAATGCTAAGTTACTAAACAAATGTTATAAAATAGTAGTGTTTCAGTGGTGTCATCTTTAATAAATGCCATTTATTTGGCGCGTTAAAGTTTTGGAAGCACTGTACATATGGTATATTATTTGACCTTCATAACAGATAAATACTACAAGTCCATCACTCTTTCACAGATGACAAACTGAGGCTTGAAAAGTTAAGTGACTTGTTTATAGTTACAGTGCTAATAAGTATAAGAGGTAGATTTCTAACCCAAGCTTTTACTGACAGCAAGTAGCAGTCTTTCCACCCTACCGTGCTGTCTCCTTATTAGTTACTCTAGGGACTTCAGCATTCAGCACATGAATAGAAACTGTTGGGGAAAAAAGGGATATACCAACTATGAGTAAAAAGATCTACCACAGTACATAAAATTAGGCTTTCGGAAAATTAAAGCTACAACAAATCTATTCCAGGAGTGTTGAAAAGATTGTGCGCTGAATGAAATCATAATTCCTGCTTTTTCATTTTAGTTGTGGTGGGCTAAGAGAATTTTCCCAGCGAGTTTTCTGCCATGGAGCACCACCTTTTGTTGTCTTAAATATGCAGCACTGGAAATCTGAAGATCTGGCATATGTACCATATTACTTGGATTTATCTGATCACAAGTAGGTACTATTTTTGTTTTATAAAACAACTGAAATGGAATTTCAGTTCAGTTTTACCTATTTATTCATGATTTTGAATAGGCCTAAAGAAGGGGTTGTGGTTGAAGAGAGATTGCTGAATTCCCTTTTTATTCAGAATGAGTTTTTAGATTACTACAAGTAAGTGTAGCTTTATTTTTTTTTTCGGTTCAGTGATATGGTGGGTGTTTACTTAACAAAGAAAACTTAGGCATACAAGTTGAGAGATTCATAATCTTTATTACTTTGGTTTAGAAAGTTTTATATTATTCATTATGATTTGTTAAAATCTTTTATTGTTGTGGTTAACTAACCCCTCACCATGGAGATTACCAATCATATCTTGTCATTCTGTGTGATTCTTGTCCATGTCTTTCTATACATCTTCCTTGTAGGACATACCTAATGAGCTGGGTACTTTTGTTTGATTCTCATATTTTGATGATACATATACATAATCACACTGTCAGTTATTCTTTGCTATCTTTGTTAAAATATATTTCAGAAATTTTAAGTTTTTGGCCACATGCACTTCATAAATTAGTTAGATGAACATCCTTTCCTGGGGATCAGACAATCAAAACAGTTTCTTGATCACTAGGATATGAATTTAACGTTGAATGAATTTAATCTTTCTGATTAAAAAGGCTATTAAAATAATTTTAACCACATGTACTTTATAATTTATTTTAATTTTCAGATATTTGTTGGAAGGTGCCACATTATTTAACAAAGAGGAACATCATTATTCTGCAGCTTTCCAGATCGATGGATATTGGATGCACTATGATGGCCTCAGAAATGTGAATTTAATTTTGTTAAATAAACCACCAGAGTTTCTCCTCTTGTCATCGTTGGTTTATATTCGAGCAACAGAAAAATAAATATAGACTGATGCTAAATTAAATTGTGTTCCCTCCTGCCCCTCCCCTCCAAATTAAGGGCTCTTGTTTTTGTTTACTTGGTATCCAAGAAAATTGTTGAACTATAGTAGTTTCAAAGTTGTATTATCCAATGCTAAACCCCAGGTAAATGTTTTATAGAGAGAAAAAACTATGCAAAATGTTTGTAATTCTTTTTATATTCCTGATTTATTTTTATACAAGCATATTTTATGTTGAAATAAAAATATCTTGTAGACTTCGAATTTTCTATTCATATGTACATCAGGTTTGTTGAAATTATTGTACCTTTCTTTATCCAAAAAAACCTGCATTTGTGATTAGAACCTTTTCTCTTAGGGATTCAAATAAAAATCCTTCAATCCTGAATCTACATTGAAAAAAAGCCAGGTTAAAACTTGCTCAAAGTTTAGAAGACTTAGTATAAAATTGATCCAAGTTGGAAAAAAGGTGTCTTTGCATTTCTGCTTCACCGTAACCCAGAGTGCATTATGGAATTGGCTAGGTTTCATTTGGATGTGTAACTGGTCCATATCTTAGTAGTTTCGTCTAGTTTTTTTTCCCCGATCTAGAAATATCAATTTTTAAACATTTTATAAATACATGTGTGTACATGTATCTGTGACTCTTACACATGGGCTTTGACTTGTTTTCTTAAATATTGCTGAGGGAATTTTGAACCAGCTGCTCAACTATTAAAGCCCTTGCTAACTAATTTTAAGTGTTAATTCCCAGGCAAGTGTTATTAGTAATTACGTAACCATCCTAAAAATGTCTTGTTTTAAAATTATATATAGAAACTATTTTACAGGAGTGACAAATGTGCTCTATTAGATATTAAATAGTGGACAAATTTATTTCCCATGCTAGTGTGAATGACAGCAATGTGCTTTATTTTGCTTAAATGACTAAAAGGAAAACTTGTCATTAGAATTTTTGTTTTTGTTTTTGTCCTAAGTCCAAATATTATTTATCAGAGACAAAAAATATATATACTTAGGATGTTTAAGTGTCCTTGCTTCATGAACTGATAGTTTAACCATTTGGATTTTGGGATGTCACTACACAAGTTTACATTTATCAGAATATAGAACCTTCTCATCTACTACTGTCTATTCAGTTGAGGAGAGGAAGAAAAACAAAACTCTTAAGGAAAGTACCATCTTGGAAATATGTATTTTATTGTCTATACTTAAAGTATTTTACCTTAATGAATTTATAGGAACCATAGAGGCTAAAATTGGCTTAATGTTCAGATAGGCAAACTATTTTTGACAATTAAATTCACTCCCATGTTATTCAATTAACTTTCGTAGAGTAACATTTTTTATTAAATGAAATCTGAAATTGCCATTGTGGTCAGATTGATACTTCGGAATGCAGCTGAGTTGAAGCAATCTAGTGTGAAAATACTTAAAAGGTAAATCTGAGGGTGAGTGATCACTTTTACCAAAAAAAATCATCTTTTGTTTAGTGTTTCCTTATTGTATTTTTAAAAGGATTTACTTTATAGTAGAATTTTATTGAACAAAACCAAGGTGCACTTGGTATTGCTGTGGGTTAAAAAGACTGAAAGTAATAACTCACATTTATATAGTGCTATGCTGGTAGGGTAGGGCAAAGAACTTCTCCTTAAAAGATACAAGGATACAGATAGTACATAAATTGAGTCTTAACTAAAATTATGTTTAAAAGGCAAATTTTACTCAATACTTTGCACCTTATTTAAAATAAGTACTTGATGCTAGTTGTTACCAAATGGTGACTTAACCTACCTCACAGGGTTGTTGTGAGGATGAAGATAATGTTTGTAAAGATCTTGACTGCCCTGAAAGGTGCTAATAAAAAAAGCTGATTTTTTTTCTCTTTCCTATGTGAGTATGCCTCCCAGTTTATTTCCTACATCTTTATCATCTCTATTTAAACAATAGCTGTGTATCAGGGGCTTTATTTAATATGAGAGAATAATGCGACTGAAATTAAAGAAGTGTTCCCAAATACAAAGGGATGAAAATTATGAAATGCTTAAAATGTATAGTCAACAAGCAAAAAAGCATTTCTAAGTATCTACTATTCCTCGACACTAGGGCTACAAAACAAAAAAGTAGTCCTTGCACTCAAGCATAGAATGGGAGATAATATACTCTCTGTCTCTCCCCATCAATTTTTTTTTATTTTATTTTTTCTCAATTACATGTAAAAAAATTTAACATTCATTTTTTTAAAAATTGTGACTTACAAATTTTTCCCTCCCCACCTCCTGTTTTGAGAAGGCCTTTAGAATTATCTTGGATCATTATATTGCTGAGAATAGCTAAATCGTTCACAGTTGATCATCATCCAATCTTGCTATTATTGTGTAATGTTTTTCTGCTTTGGCTCACTTCATTGTGCATCAGTTCATATAAGCTGATTATCCTGAAACCATCGTGCTCATCATTTCTTACAGTGCAATAGTGTTCCATCACAATCATATACCACAATTTGCTCAGCTATTTCCCATTTAATGGGCCCTTCAATTTCCAATTCTTTGCTGCCACAAAAAGAGCTGCTATCAATAACTTGTACATACAAGTGCTGGGTCAAAGGGTTTAATTTAGCCTTTTGGGCATAGTTCCAAATTGTTTTCTAGAGTGGTTGGATCAGTTCACAACTCCACCAGCAGTGCGTTAGTGTTTGAATTTTCCCAAATTCCAACCTTTTGCATTTTCCTTTTCTGTCATATTAGCCAATCATTAGCCAATTAAGTGCGAGGTGGTATCTCAGAGTTGTTTAAATTTGCATTTCTCTAATCAATAAAGAATTTGGAGTACTTTTCCATATGACTACAGATAGCTTTGCTTTCTTTAGAAAACTGCCTATTCCATCCTTTGACCATTTATCAGTTGGGGAAGGACTGAAAGTTTTAGCAATTTGACCTAGTTTGAGCAGTGAGAGAAACTTGGAAAATTTTTCCCCCAGTTTCATGCTTTCCTTCCAATCTTGACTGCATTGGGTTGGTTTGTGCAAAAGCTTAATTTAATGTAATCAAATTATCTGTTTTACATCTTATGCTTTCTTTCTTTTGTCATAAATTCTTCCCTTCTCCATAGATCTGACAGGTGAACTATTCTATGTTTATTTAATTGCTTATGGTATCATCTTTTACTCTACTCATTTTGACCTTATCTTAGCATACATTGTGAGATATTGGTTTGTACTTAGTTTCTGCCAAACGCTTTCTAGTAATTTTTGTCAGTGAGTTCTTGTCCCAAAAGCTTAAATCTTTGCATTTATCGAACACTACATTACTATGGCCATTTATTACTGTGTACCGTGTACCTAATGTATTCCACTGGCCCACTACTGTATTTCGTTAGCCAGTACCAGATTGTTTTGATGATTAGTGATTTGTAATATAGTTTGAGATCTGGTACTTCTAGGACACCTTCACATTAATTTCCTTGATATTCTTGACCTTTTGTTCTTCTAGGTGAATTTTGTTATTTTTCTCTAGCTCTATAAAATAATTTTTTAGTAGTTTGGTATGACACTGAATAATTTAGGTAGAATCGTCATTTTTATTATATTGGCTCACTCTACTCATGAGCAATTGATATTTCTCCAGTTGTTTAGATTTGACTTCATTTGTGTGAAAAGTGTTTTGTAATTGTGTTCACATAGTTCCTGGGTTTGTTTTGGTAGGTAGATTCCCAAGCATTTTATTTTGTCTACAGTTATTTTAAATGGAATTTCTCTATTCCTGCTAGACTTTGTTGGTAATATAGAAAAATGCTGATGATTTATGTGGGTTTATTTTATATGCTGAAACTTTTCCAAAGTTATTAATGAGTTTTTAAAATGGATTATCATTCTTTAAGTATACCATGATAACATCTGCCAAGAGTGATAGTTTTGTATCCTCGCTGCCTATTCTAATTCTTTTAATTTCTTTTTCTTCTCTTATTTCTATAGCTAGCAATTCTAGTACAATTTTGAAGAATAGCAGGAATAAAAGGCATCCTTGCTTCACCTTTGATCTTACTAGGAAGGTTTCTAGGTTATCCATATTACAGGCAATGCTTGCTGACGGTTTTAGATAGTTACTACTTAACATTTTAAGGAAAAGTCTATTTATTCCAATGCTTTCCATTGTTTTTAATAGAAGTGAGTGTTGTATTTTATCAAAAGCTTTTTCTGCATCTACTGAGATTTTTTCTTTGTTATCTTTGTTGTTGATATGGTCAATTATTTTGATGGTTTTCCTAATACTGAACCAGCCCTGACTTCCTACCTGGTCATAGTATATCTTAGTGATAAATTGCTGTAATGTCCTTGCTAGTATTTTGTTTAAAATTTTTGCATCAATATTCATTAGGGAAATTGGTCTATAGTTTTCTTTCTCTGTATTTGCATTTCTTGGCTTAGGTATCAGCACCGTATTTGTGTCATAAAAGTAATTTGGGAGGATTATTTTTTGCCTGTTTTTCCAAATAGCTTATGTAGTGTTAGAATTAATTGCTCTTTAAATGTTTGGTAGTATTCACTTGTGAATCCATCTGAGCCTGGAGATTTTTTCTTGGAAACTCGCTGATGACTTGTTCAATTTCTTTTTCTAAGATAGGATTATTTAAATATTTCTTTGTTATTCTGGGCAGTTTATATTTTTGTAAATATTCATCCATTTCACTTAGATTGTCAGATTTATTGGTATATAATTGAACAAAATAGTTCCTAAAAATTGCTGTAATTTCATCTTCTTTGGTGGTAACTTAATACTGGTCATTTGGTTTTTGTCTTTTTTAAAAAAAATCAAATTACCCAATGGTTTATTTTATTGGCTTTTCTAGAAAACCTGCTCCTAGTTTTATTTATTAGTTCAATGGTTTCCCTACTTTCATCTTTCTTAATTTTGCCTTTGATTTTCAAGATTTCCAATTTGGTGTTTAATTGGGGATTTTCAATTTGTTCTTTTTCTCATTTTTAAAGTTTTATGCCTGATTCATCAGTCTGCTCTTTCTCTCTTTTATTGATGTAAGCATTTAGAGATATAAAATTTTCCCCTAGGTACTGCTGGCTGCATCCTCTAAAATTTGGTATGTCGTCTCATTGCTATCATTAATGAAATTATTGTTTCTATGATTTGTACTTTGCCCCATTCATTTTTTAGGATGAAATTATTTAGTTTCCAATTAGCTTTTAGTCTGTGTTTTCACAGCCCTTTATTAAAGGTAATTTTTATTGCCTTATGATCTGAAAAAGATGCATTTAATATTTGTGCATTTGTGAGGTTTTTAATGCCCTAATACATGTTCAACATTTCCATAGGTTCTGTATATCACTGAGAAAAAAGTACTTCTTTCTATTCCTATTTTCTCCAGAGGTCTATCATATCTGACTTTTCTAAAATTCTACTTCATCTCTTTAATTTCTTTTTTTTTTTTTTGGTTAGATTTATCTAGTTCTGAGATGGAAAAGTTGTGGTCCCCCACTAGTATAGTATTACTGTTTATTTCCTCTTATGACTTATTTTTTTTTACTTTTTTATTTCCAACTGTAGCTTATTTTTCCTTTAAGAATTTGGATGCTAAGCTATTTGGTGCATATATGTTTTGTATTGACGTTACTTCATTGTCTTTGGTACCTTTAAGCAAAATATATTTTTCCTGCTTATCTCTTTTAATTAGATCTATTTTTGCTTTTTATTTGTTTGAGATCATGAGTGCTACCCCTGTTTTTTTTTTACATCAGCTGAAGCATAACAGATTTTGCTCCAGCTTTTTGTACTTTGTGTGTCTCTGTTTCAAGTATGTTTCTTGTCTTTTTATGAGCAAATTCATCCCATTCACATTCATAGTTATGATTATTACTAAACAGTGTATTTCCCTCCATTTCATTTTTCCACATTTATCCTTCTCTTTTTTAATCTGTCCTTTTTTCTTCTGTCCCTTCTTAAAAGACTGTTTTGCTTCTGACCATTGCTTCCCCTAGTCTGCCCTTTCCTTCTCTTACCTCCTCCCTTTCTCATCCTTTTCCTATGTCTCTGTAGGGGAAAATAGATTTCTATACCTGAGTATTCATTCTTTGAGCCATTTCCAATGAGATCCCTCCCATCTTCCCATCCCATGCTCTTCCTTTTGCACTCCTTTTTTGTGAGATAAATTATCCCATTCTACCTCTCCTGTCCCCCTTCTTCCAGTGCATTTCTTTCTTACCCCTTAGTTTTACTTTTTTGAAGTCATTCCATCATAGTCCACTCACACCCATGCTCTCTCTGTATACTCCTAACTGTCCTAGTAATGCTTACTGAATCCCTTATGATTTCTCTTTCATGTTTACCTTTTCACACTTCTCTTGAGTCTTCTGTTATCACATATTTTTATTCAATTCTAGTCTTTTTTATCAGGAATGCTTGAAAAATCTTCTTTCATTAAATATTCACTTTTTCCCTTAAAGGATTATACCAATTATACTGAGTAGATTATTCTTTGTAGTAATTCTAGCTCCTTTCCCGTTCAGAATATCACATTCCAAGCCCTCTGATACATTAATATAGCTTTTTACAGAGGTTCTCAAAATGAGTGATACTGCCCCCTGGGGGGAGTACTGGAACGATCTAGGAGTGTGGTAGTAGCCTTGGGTTCAGTAGAGGGTGGGGTATTAAATAAAAATAAGGAGGCATAAGCAGAGAAGAAAATTTTGAAAAACCATTTGTACTTGTTTCATCTGTTGTATAACAAAGTTAAAATAGTGATTAATTTTTTTTCCAAATAAACACACAAAATACAAGTTATAACTGATCAGTAGTCAAGTCCATTGATAGGTTTCAACAAGCAAGTGTTGGCAGGTGAGCGTGTCATGCATTGTCAGGAAGTCCGACATGCATCAGCAGGAATATGTGCATGTAATGAATGACCTGTTTACAATACAATACTATGGTTACATTACACAATATTGTGTCATTAAAATTTCAATACAGGAAAAAAACCCACAAATTTAAAATTATTAAATTTAAGGTGTGTCATTTAAAAAATTATATTTTTTTGAACTGTCGCAAATTTCAAAAAAAAAAAAAAAGCTGTTAAAGGGTTAAAAATTTCCAGATGAGTGTGCTGAGTAATTTTTTCTTAAAAGGGGGTGGTAGGCCAAATAAGTTGGGAACCTCTGATATAGAACCTGTTAAGTCTTGTGTTATCTTGACTGGCTCCATGATATTTGAATTGTTTCTTTCTGGCTGCTTACAATATTTTCCCCTTGACCTGGGAGCTCTGGAATTTGACTATAATATTCCTGAGAGTTTTCGTTGTGGGATCTCTTTCAGGAGGTGATTGGGGGATGGATTCTTTCAATTTCTATTTTACTCTCTGGTTTTAGGATATCAGGGCAGTTTTCTTTGATAATTTTGGGAAATAAGATGTCTAGCCTCTCTCTCACTCTCTCTTTTTTTTATCATGGCTTTTAGGTAGTCCAATACTTAAATGACCTCTCCTTGATTACTTTCCAAGTTAGTTGTTTATCTGATGAGATATTTCACATTTTCTTCTATTTTTTAAATTTGACTTTGTTTTATTATTTCTTGATATTTCATGGAGTCATTAGCTTCTAGTGGCCCAATTCTAATTTTTAAGGAATTGTTTTCTTCAGGGAGCCTTTGTACCCCTTTTTCCATTTGGCCAATGAATTTTTGTACCTCTTTTTTCATTTGGCCAATTCTGTTCTTTAAGGAATTCTCTCCAGTGGCATTTTGTGCCTCCCTTTACCAAGCCGTTGACTGTCTTTTCATAATTTTCTTGGATTGCTCTCATTTCTTTTCCCAATTTTTTCCTCTGCCTCTCTTATTTGATTTTAAAAAATCCTTTTTGGGGTCCTCCAGAAATTATTTTTTTGGGCCTGTGACCAATTTACATTTTTTTTTTTTGAAGCTTTGCATGTAGCTGTTTTTACTTCGTGGTCCTCTTGAGTTTGTGTCTTGATCTTCCCTGTAACCGCAGTCACTTTCTATGGTCAGATTCTTCTTTTGTTATTTGCTCATTTTTCCAGCCTATTTCTTGACTTATGACTTTATGTTAAAGTTGGGCTTTGCTCCTAAGGTCAAGGGCACACTGTCCCTGAGCTTTAGGCCTTTCTTGCTGCTGTTTTCAGAGCTAATTCTGGGTGTCTGTAGGTTTTTGGTTCTTCCAAGGTAGTATGATCTAATAAGAGGTGCAGTTACTGCTCTCCTGGCCTGTGCTCTCATCTGTGAGCAACCACAAGCACTCTTCTCCACCCTGGAACTATGACCAGAGCCTCTGCACCCCTGAGGCCACAAGTGCTAGTAAGCTAGTGCTCCTCTTAGCTCTGGGACTATGACATGGAACTGCATGTTGGCAATGCAACAGAGTCCTGCATCCAGTACCAGCAAACAGTCCCTGGTGATATCCTTCAGACCAGTTGTCCTACCTCCTTACTATATTTGGGTGAAGGGCTCCCAAAGCTATTGCTACTGCTGATAAACTGCCTCTTAAGACCTGCTGCTGGCAGGCATGGCCTATGCTGAGTGGTCTGTGCTGGGCTCCAGGTCCAATCACCACTGCACTGAAACAGACTTTTCCTGCCAACTTTCTAAGTTGTCTGGTGCTGGAAAATTGTTTTGCCCTGAACTTCTGTTGGTTCTACTGCTTCAGAATTTGATCTGAGGTGTTATTTTAAAGTTGTTCGGAGGGGAATTTGAGAGACTTCAGGTAAGTCCCTTCCTTTTTCTCTGTGTTCTGTTGTTGTCACTTCTGTCTGATCCTTTGTGACCCCATTTGGAGTTTTCTTGGCAAAGATACTGAAGTAGCTTGCCATTTCCTTCTCCAGTCATTTTACAGATGAGGAAACTGAGGTAAACAGGGTTAAGTGACTTGCTCAGGGTCACACAGCTAGTAGTTGTCTGATTTGAGCTCAGGAAGATGAGTCTTCTTGACTTCAGACCTAGCACTGTTATCCACTGCACCATCCAGCTGCCCTCTCTGTAGATACATATTCAGAAATACACATTACAGATACATACAAAATAAAGAATTCGGATTGGGGGAAGGATGATTAGGGAAGACTTATGCAGGATAGCTTGTAAGCTTAGCTTTGAAGTATTCAAATACGGATTTTAAGAGGCAAAAGTAGAAGTACATTCAAGACATGGAGGACGTCCTAAGCAAAGACACAGAGACAGGAAGAGATAGAATGTCATATATGAGGAAAATTAGCAAGACCAGTTTGCATGAACAGAATAATGTGAAGGAAACAATGGATGAGGCTGGAAAAGTAGGTCAGAGCCAGTGTGTAAAGAGTTTTAAATGCTAAGTAAGAATTTACATTTGATTCCAGAAGTAATAGGGAGCTACTGTAATTTATTGTGCAAGGAAGGGACATTATAAAAGCTATGTTTTAGGAATATCCCTGACAGTTGAATGGAGGTTGTATTAGAAAGGAGAATGCCTTGCAGAGGTTGTAGTATTGCTTTTGTCTCAGCTAGAGGGAATAAGGGCCAGACTAGAGGTGGTGGTCATGACTGGTGAGATGGGCATGAATGCAAAAGGAAGAGGTACAAATGGCAAGATTGTCCTATGTAAGGTGAGAGGGGAAAATATTGATGATAAGATTGAAAACCTGGGTGAGTAGATGGATAATGGCATCCTTGATAAAAGGGAAGTTTGAAACTGGGCAGGGAGTAATGAAGTTGTTTCAGACTGTTGAGTTTGAGATACCTACGGGATAGCCAAATGGAATTGATAGGCAATTGTTAATACGAGCCTGGAACTGAGAAAAGTTTAGAGCTCTCTAATAATTGTTAGAGAAATATTTAACCTTGAAGTGTTTAAGAGTACAAGATAGATGCAGCTGATGGAACAGTGGATTGATGGAGTCTCCCTGACTCCGGGTCTCAGGACTCCTGACTTCAGAAAGATCTAAGTTCAAATCCAGCCTTATACTTAATAGCTTTGACCCTGGGTGAGTTATAATCCCTATTTGCCTCAGTTTCCTCAACTGCAAAATAGGGAAAATAATAGTACCTAAATGGGATATTTGTAAAACCACTTAACACACTGCCTATAACGTGGTAAATGCTAAATAAATGCTTACTCTCTTTCCTCCCAAGATAACAGTTTTATGTGAAGTAACCATGATTACCTTTCGACTTCTTCACTACTTGCTAAGAGGAAACTACTGTTTTAGAATTTGGCAAGGAAAATCACAGGGATGTCCCTGTCAATGCACTCAATTTAATGATACATATACTTCAAATTTGACAATATATTCAAATTTAGTTCTTCAGTATAATTTTGTGATGTACAACTATTTAAAAAGCAGTGTGGTACAAATAGAGACCTAACCAAGATTTCCTGGCTTCAGATCTCATTTGTGACACAAATTGGTTGTATGACTCTTAGCTCTATGACAATCTCTCAGTGCCCTAAGCAACTCTCTATAAATTGCACAAAAGGTGCCAACTTACATTGATACAGGAAGTTTCTCCATTTTGGAGTTCCCTAGATCATTAAAGTCACAGGTCTAGTTCCTATCCTTAAGACAGTATGCTCCTGGTAAATTTAGTATAACATCCAATAAAATGATTTTTTAATTTTTTTTTGTTATTCTGAACTTGGCAAATACCTCATACAAAGAACAGAAAAAGGACTGAACATGAAACCACTAATCTCTATTACTTAAAATTTGTCTTTTCAAAGTAGAAAGTACTTTTAGCACATTAGTTTCGAAGTTGCCCCTTTTGTCTCTTTCCTTCTGATCCTCTTCCTGTTCTGTTCCATGCGCTTTTAAAAGTGTTTTATTGCTACGTCTTTTTTACACTAAAATAATTTTAGCAGCTTTAACTCAAAGTTTAAGTCCTTAAATGTGTATCTGCAGTGAAAGGCTATGGACCAGATGACGTTTTCCTGTCTAGTCCTGGCCTTCAGAGTTTTAGTATTTGCAGTAGATTAACTAAAGAAATATTGTAATTCAAAGTTAAGCCAAAACTCAGTGCATGAAGTTTAAATGGAGCTGCCCTACAGTTTGGTTTCTGCTACCCTTACTATCAATGTTATGTTTTCCATCCCCCAACCCCAGTAGTGAGTAGATGACATCAATTACACTTTCTCGCCTCTTATTCATTCCTTTGTAGCCTAGTTTCTGTTGTAATGGCATTGTAAAGGCAAGCAAAGTGGGAGTTTTTGCTGTTTTTTTCTTTTGGAGTGCTTCTCAGCACTAAGGCAACCAAGTGCCTTTGATTGAGCCTTGCCTTTGATTGAATCAATTCTTTGATGACCTGCTTAAGTCACAAGAAAACCTATGTCATGTGAGTTTTGGTCACGTGCTTGTGACACCTTCTGCCCCTGAAGAAGTGTGTGTATATATATATATATATACTCTGAGGTTAGCATTTTGCTTCAGGGATCACTCAGTGGAAGAGTGTTCATGTGGTTTGGCCAGATGCAATTCTAGGTAGCCATTAAGGAGCCCCCTGGCTTTGAAAACCCAGATGTTGGTTCTTCTCTCTCTCTCTCTGGTAACTATGTATGTATTGCTATGGACAGATGGTTAGAACCCATCTGCTGATCTGTGTTATTTGCTCTGTTTATATAATTTCTGCTTATAATTTGTGTTTTCTCTGAAGCTCAGGGTGCTGACTTTCTCTCCTGAACTAAGTGAATGAGAATGACACATGTATGTTTAATTAATGTGAGATTGTAAACCCCTTAAAGTTGCTTTCCTTAGAAAAGCAGATCAAAGAACCTGTGCTAGCAGCCCTCCTGTGCGCTGGTGTTATTGGCCTTACACCTCCCTAATAGCTGCAAGCAGCATTGTTGTTACAATTATTTTTCTCAAACTGTTCTCTCCAAGGTTACCAATGATATAAATTGTAAAATTTGATTGCATCTTCTTAGTCATCATCTTTCCCAGCCTTGCTGCAACTTTTGACACTGATGACAAGTCTCTTCTTCTGGATGCTTTCTCCTCCCTGGGTTTTCATGACCCTTCTCTCTCCTCCATCTCCTCTTACCTCTCTGGCTGCTCCTTTTGTTTCTTATTGTATCAATATTTATACTCCACATTTTTTACCCCAGGGACATTTTTCTTTTTGTTGTGTGAACTTTCTTGGGTTAAGCTATCATCTTTATGCAAATGACACCCAGACTTTTATATAGTCTTTCTCCTGAGTTCTAGTCCCCATATCACAAACTGCTTTACTAAATATTTCCAAATAGACATCCTGTGGACACTGTAAGTTTAACACGTTGAAAATGGAACTCAGTGTCTTTCTCCACAAACCTTCCCCTCTTTATAATTTCCCTAATTTTGTTGAGGGCATGATCAACCTTCTAGTCGTCTTGGGTTTGCAACTTTAATCCTTACCTCTTTCCTTCTCTCTCACAATTCCATACTGAATCAGTTGCCAAATCTTGTACATTCTATATCCACAACATCCTTTACATGTACTCTCGATGACCATTGTAGTGTAGACCCTTACTACCTTTTGTATGGACTATTCAGTATTCTCTGAATTGTTCTTCCTCCTGCTGGTCTCTCACTTCTTCAGTCCATTTTCCAAATTGACATTTCCAAAGCTCAAGTTTGACCAAGTCACTGCTCAAGTATCCTGCTCAAGAGCTTAAGTGGCTCATATTTCCTCTAAGATAAAATAAAAACTCTATTTGTTATTTAAAGCCATTCACAAGCTAGTGATAATAGCTTACCTTTCCAGGTTTAATGCACATTTCTCTCCTGAACATGTGCTACATTCTACCCAAACTGGCTGATTTGCTATTTCCCATAAAAAAAAAACAAAAAACATTCCAATTGTTTGTGTCTTTTAGTGGTTCCCACCATGTCTGAAATGCATTACCTCATTTCTGCCTTTTAGATTCCTTATCTTCCTTCAGAGCTGAAGTGACACCTGTATGAAGCCTAGCCTACCTCCCCTTTCTCCAGTTGCTAGTCTCCTCTGTCATGTAAATGACTTTTTATACCTATTTACTTATCTGCATCCAAGTTGCTTCCCTTTAGTAGAATGTCAGATCCTTGAGACTGTCCTTGTCTTCATAGCCCCATTGCCTACCACAGTGCCTGGCATACAAATGCTGTAACAAATGACTACTACATGAGCGGCAAACTAAGAAGATGGAAAACATATAGGAATCGACTGGTGTTATGACACTTTAAAACCATTTAATATTTACTGATATATTCTCCTTCTTCATGGTGATTAGGCGTGTCTGGTGAAATTCTAGTTATTCCTAACTGTATCTAAGACCACCCCGTCCTGATAACCTAGGAATGCAACTCCACCTTCCAAGAGGCAAAATTTCATCTGGTGAAGCTCTCCCAACCACAGGATTGGAGCCAATGATGTTTTTGCATTGTATGTCCCAAGCAGAGATCTTAGGTAATAATAACCTACATCTTTTTTAATACATTTTTTTAATTAGCAAAAATTTCCCTCTCCCTTCCATCCCAATACTTCCCCAACTGAGAACAAAAGAAAAACAAAACCCTGGTTACATTTATAGTCAAGCAAAACAAATTTCTACAATAGCCATGTTTTATGTTTTTGAAGTCTCATTCATTGTCAAAAGTTTTTTATGTCTCTATCAGGAAATGAGTAGCATGTTTAATCATTAGTCCTCTGGAATTGTGGTTGGTCATTAAGCAGATGGGAATTCCTAAGTCTTTCAAAGTTGTTTTTCTTCACCATATTGTTGTCATTGTATGAACTATTAGCCTAGTTCTGTTCACTTTGCTCTGTGTCAGTTAATATGAGATTTACCAGATTTCTCTGAAACCATCACATTATAGCACAATAGTATTCCGTGACATTTATATACCATAACTTTCTCAATGTCCCAATTATTGGGCACCTCCTTGATATTTTCCAATTCTTTGCCACCTCAAAAAACACTACATTTTTGTACATCCCTAGAATTTATTTTGTTGAGGACGAATTCTTCACTTAATCTACTAAAAGAAGTGTGCATGTGTGTGTGTTAGTAGTGGCTGGTATAATACTTAATCTGTAGTAGACAATCCTAATTGAGTAGGAGCTGTGAAAGTGGGAGTAGCTCAGGAGAATATATACTCCTTCCCCTTGAAGATACCGTAATGTGCTGGAATTAGATTATTCTGAGATTACCCCTTTTTTCTGAGCACTTATTACGGCATGGAAGTTTTTTTTTGTTTTTAACACCCACGGAAAATAAAAATTAAAAATCTATGATATAAAAAAAAGCGTGCCAGTATAAACTAACAATTAGTGACTCCAAAAGGAACTTATTGTTAACCAAATAGGTTTTCACCTGGTAACTCTGAAGTGAAATTAGATTAGGTAATTTGACTGTCTTTGAATTGTACTAGTTTGTAATTGTAATCATTTTCTTTCCTTTAAGGGAAAGTGTTAATTTCCCTTTCCTTTTCTTTTAATTGCTGCAAGGCATATTCCAAAATTACTGTCAGGATATTTTGATGCTATGTGAAATAAAGTTTTGGACTTGAAATTTTGATAAAAGTTTAAGTTTTTAAAGAACATGTGCCCAGTATTCGAGAGGAAGATGGGAATAATTTATTGTTTATATACCACTTTTTCTTATAAAGTTGAAAATTAAGTCAGCCTTTATTTTTAGAAAAGTACATTTTGAAGTAAATATGGAAGCATTCAGGATACTGATTTCTAAAAACTTCCTTAAATATTTACAACTCCGCACAATTGAAGCTATTTTTCCTTTGAAAAAGTTTCTCCCTGTTTTCCCCTCCTCCCCCTACTGGAACAATTAAGAGAAATATTGGATTTTGAGACACATACATTTAAGCGGATATAGCTATAATCAGTTAATATTTGTGTAGAATACTATATAGAACAGTGTCATTGATGATTCTGTTCTGTTTAAAATCTCTTTTGTGTGTGAGCTTAAAATAGGCAACAATTTTTAATACTTTTTTTTTTGAATAGAGATAGGGACAGGACTGGTGATAATGGTAAGCAAATTCCCTCTACCATTGTAGATGGGCACCTTCTTTGTAATTTACAATTTTGAGGTTTGCCTAGAGTACTGAGAGATTAAGTGACTTGCTGAGTCAAACAGCCAGTGTGTCAGAAGTGAGCTCTTCCTGGCACCCGCCAGCTTTCCAGTCTCCTATCTTTGAAACCTAGGCATTGTCTTCATTCAAACTCACCCAATATATCTAATCAGTTGCCAAATATCACATTTCCACCTTTACAAGTCATCCCTCTTATCCCATCCTTTCTCTTCACATACAAAGCTATCTTAGTTCAGGCCTTCATTTATTTATTTAGTTCAGGTCTTTATTACCTCTCACCTAGATTATTGCTGCAACCTCCTATCAGCAAATCAGGAATTATTTGTTAAGTATCCTCCATATGCTAGGCTTTGTGCTAGGAAAACAAATACAAAAAATGAAACAATCACAGCTTGCAATGAATTTATATTCTAACAAGTACTTGTAAAAATGTATCAAGCATAAATATAAAGTGAATAAATAAAAAATACACACGATAGTGGAGATTAGGAGAAAATCAAAAAGGCCTCATAGAGAACATGATGCCAGAGCTTTAAAAAGGGGCCTTCCTGCCTCAAGTCTGTTCCCCACTCTAATCCACCTTACGTGTTTGTGCCAAAGTAATTTTTCTTCACTACAGATATGACCCTTTGACTTCCCTCCTCAATCAACTCCTCTGGCTTCCTATTGCGTATACAGAGAGTGTATTGGGAGGACGAGCACCTTTGATCTGAGAGCTTGCCTAGCCCTTCTCAGGGCTACTCATCCACCTTTGGTGTCAACCTTCACCCAACTCTCACCTATAGGATCCAACAAAATATAGTGTGTGCAGTGGACATACCACGGTAAAACATCTCAGCAAACCTGGGCTAAACCAAGTGGCAGGAAATTAACAGGCCTCAAACCCAATTGGTAATTTAGGAGGACATGAAGACTTTTTTTTCTTTTTAATATAAATTTATTTTGTTTTCAACATTCACTTCCACAAAATTCTGAATTCCAAATTTTCTCCCAGTATCTCCCCTCCCTCCACCCCAGGACAGTGTGCATTTTGATTATCCCTTCCTCCAATCTGCCCTCCCTTCTATTATGCCCCACCCCCTTTTCTTATCCCCTTTCCTTTTATTTTCCTGTAGGGCACAATAGATTTCTCTAACCCATTGCCTGTGTATCTTATTTCCCAGTTGCATGTAAAAACAATTTTCAACATTTATTTTTAAAGCCTTTAGTTTCACATTCTCTCCTTTCCTTCCTCCCCACCCACTCTCATTGAGAAGGCAAGAAATTCGATATAGGTTACACATACATAGTCATACAAAACACTTCCATAACAATCATGTTGTGAAATTAACTATATTACCCTCTACCCTGTCCCACCCTCTATTCTATTGTCCCTTTTGACCTGTCCTCCACAAAAGTGTTTGCTTCTGATTGCCCCTTCCCTGAATCTGCTGTCCCTTCTATTATCTCCCCTCTTTTACCCCCTTCCCTCCTGGTTTCCTGTAGGGTAAGATAGATTTCCATACCCAATTGAGTGTGTATATTATTGCCTCCATAAGCCAAATCCGATGAGTAAGGCTCACTAATTCCCTCTCACCTCCCCCGTCTTGCCCTCCATGGCAAAAGCTTTCTTGCCTCTTTTATATGAGATGATTTACTACATTCTACTTCTCCCTTTCTTTTTTTCCCAGTACATTCCTCTTAACTCTTGTATCATGCCTGACATGAAGACTTTTGTAGGCAGAATGAACAGATAATAATTTGTCCCAGTGGCTATGAAGGTGATTAAAGCAGGTACTGTGGAATGTTTATAGCTTGGTCAGGCATTGAAGGTACCAACATCATCCACTGTATCCCAAGCCATCGTCAGTCACCTTGACATTTGTCCTGTCACTGGACTTTGAGGACTCAGGAAGGGAAAGTAAGGCTGAACTTTGTGCAACTCTACCTCATTTAAATCCAATTCATGCATAAATCAAAATGTCACCTTTCAAGTCACTGGTCATCTCCAAAAATGGACAAACAGGAACAACTTTCCTTCTAATTCTCTTTTTCCCTATTTCTCTGTTGAGTTTAATGTATTTCTGTGCCCAATGCTGCGTGAGTATTTTTCCCACCTTTCTTTCACTTGTTCATGAGAGGGTAAGGTTCAAATGTCACCCACTCTGCTTACCTCTTCCTTCCCCTTTGTAAGGTCATCTACTTGCACATCTTGCTTATGAGAAAAATTTCCATAAACCTTCCTTTCTTTCCTGCCCTACTGTATTCCCCTTCCTATCCCTTTCAATTCTTTAAGACCATCAAGACATAACCACTCCCAAGCCTTCTGTCTAAATTCCCTCTATGGCCCCCGATGATGGGGTTCAGAGGAGACACATTATCATCTTCCCATATTAGAATATGAGTTTTTACTTGTTTAGTCCCTTACGAGTTTTTATTCATGTTTACCTTTTTGTTTCAATTGACTCCCTGTTTACACTTCAAAAGTTTCTTTGTGGCTCTAATCTTTTCATGAAGAATACCTGGAAGCTCTCTTTCATGATAATAATTTTCTCCCCCTGAAGCATAATACTCAGTTTTGCTGGTAAGTTTTTCTTGGTTGTAAGCCTATATGCCATTTGCCTTTTGGTATCTAATATCCTTAGCTCTCTGCTCCTTTATGATGGTAGCTGAAAAACCAAGTGTGATATTGCCTGTGGTTCCCTGGTAATTGAAGTGATTGTATATGTTGACTCCTCCATTAGACTGTCAGCTTCTTGAAGGGAGAAGCTGTCTTTGGTCATTTAATAAATGTTGACTGATTGATGGCAGCATTTCTTCCTTTGATGTGGAATCTCTGGATTTTGGCTATTATTGTTCCTGGGAGTTTTTTCAGAAGGTGACTGGTAGATTCTATTTTGTCCTCTGGTTTTAAGAGATCTGGGCAGCTTTAAGATTTCTTGAATGATGCCCAAGCTCTTTTTTTGGTCATGACTTTCATTTCAGGTAGTTCAGTGATTCTTACATTTTCTCTCCATGATTAATTTTCCGGGTCAGTTGTTACTGCTATGATTCTTTACATTTTCTTCTATATTTTCAGTCTTTTGATTTTAATATTTCTTCTTGTGTCACGAAGTTACAGATTTCTACTTGTTCCATTCTAATTTTCAGAGTTTGTTGCTTGGGAAAGGTTTTGTACCTCTTAGTTGTTTATTCCCTTTCCCATTTTCTCATTTTTTTCCTGTACTCGTTTCACTTAATTTTTTTATTTTTTTTTTTTAACTCTTGATTCATCTCTTTCAGGAATTCTAGTTGAGTTTATGCTCAAAATGTGCTTGTAGATGTTGTGGAGTCATTCTCTTCTGGGTTTGTGTCTTGAGGGTCTCTGTCTCCATAAGGGCAATTGTTGTTGGCAGGATTCTTTTTCCCATTCTTGCAATCTTCTTCCAGCCTTCAAGACTTCTGTAAGCAATGTCTGGGCTGATCCTGCTGCTGATTTCTTGAGCGTTGTGTCATTTCAGGATTTCAGGGACAGCTCAGCTTGCGCACTTGAAAGCTTTTAGTGCTCCTAAAGTGATCTGATTCAGGGCAAAATATGTTCATTGCCTCTCAGGTCTGAGCTGTGCAAGTTCCTGACCTGGGTGTGGGTCTGGGCAATAACAGAATGCTGCTGGACTTAGTCACTATCTGCCATCTAGGAAGATCTGCTGGTTCTAGGACAGTACTGAAGGTTCTGCTTTGGTCTGGGATTCCTTCCCTCATTATTCCTCTGCAGGCTTCAGCCTAGGCCAGAAGTCAGAACTGAGACGGGGTCTGCAGGCACACAGTTGTTTTTTGCTTCTGAACTTGCTCTTTGCATGGTACTAGGACCACCAGATTGTTCCTCATCCTGGACATGCCATCCCTAAGACTCTTCCTCATTCCACTCTGGATCTATCATAAATGGTTAGTGAGTGACAGAGCTATAAGTGGTACCTGTTCCTGCATTCTGTACAAGTTCAGACCCCCATAATGGATCTGAGCCTCCTCTTGACTGGTGCACAGTCAATTCTGACCTGGAATGCTCTATGCAGTATGCTCCTGGTCAGACCCCATCCCCAGGGTCCCCAGAGCACTGCGTTTCACTATGCCAACTTGGGCTGGAAAAATGACTGCAATTTTCCCCCCCTAGGATTTCCTGACCAGGATTCAGTCTGATGTACTTACTAGATATTTGGAGGGTTTTTTTTTGGGGGGTGGTGGTGATGGTTTGAGAGTGGAGAGAGGGAATAAGATGAGCTTGCTCTACTGTTTCCTTCTCCATCATCTTGGCTCTATCTCCTCTTCACCCAGAATCTCAGCTCACTTCACAGAACAAAGGAATAGGATTTAGTAAGAGGAACAGGAAAAATGATTCATCTATCTATAATAGACCTCAAAGGCCATCTTGTACAACCCCTTCACTTCACAGATGAGGAAACTGAGGGTCTGGAAAGCTAAATGACTTGCTCAAAATCTCACAGGTACTATCAGGTGGGATTTGAACCCAGGTCCTACAACTCCAGAGCCAGTGTTCTTTCCATTTTTCTTTCTATCTGATTAGCCTTTCTGGGGGCAGCTCTGATAAGGATAAGTTAGTAGGGTAAGAAACTGTTCCAAGGATTCCAGGAATTCCCTGAATTCACAGAACAAGGAAACTGAAACAACCGGACTTGCCTATTTCTCTAGTGCCCATAAACTAGATGTTCTGGAAATCCTTAATGGACAAAATCCCAGGTGCAAAAAGCATAGAGCCCAAAGTAATATAATGTTGATAATCCCATACTGCCTATCCCTCATCCTCAACTGAAAACATGGCTTGCCATAAGGTTAAGAGAGGTGGGGTAATAGGCAAGGCAGAAGACTCCAATGGTGACAGAATAAAAACTGAGGGCAAGATTAAAAAAGAATGGGCCCAAGACCCACTGGCAATGACAAAATGACATCTTTCACCTCCAGCCTGAACTAACACCTGCATTTTGCCCACTTCTTTACTTTATTCACTCTAACCTGAATTCCTTCCTACTTGGCTAAACCCTACCCATTACTCAAGCAATAGGAAATTAAAATCAAAGCATAGCTGAAGCCTCTTCTAATAGCTTTCCTCAGCTGACCTCGGTTGGAAATGACCTCTCTCTCCCCTGAATTCTTTAACATTTACTCTCTATACTACTCACAGGAGCACTTTGCAACTATTTTATATTATTAGTTATAGCTCAATGTGTATCTGATCTCCTCAGCTGGACTATAAGCTTTTTTTTTTTTTGGACTATAAGCTTCTTGATGGCAAATACCATCTTAATACTTTATAGCCCCCATACTGTTGGGCAGGCCTTCAAAAATATTCACTAACTGATTGACAATGGCTATTAGATAATTTGAGTATCTATGTATCAGAATTAGACTTTGTTTTACTGGGTCATATATGGAATTAGAGGGTTAGTACTGAAAGGGATCACTGAAAATATCGGGTCCAATTCCATTTTACAGATGAGGAAACTGAGACTCAAAGGGGGTAAAGTGACACCCCCCTCTAAGAAACAGTAGGGAGTAACAGATAATATCTGACTCCAGGTTCAAACCCAGTGAGCTTTCCAGTGTACCACAAGAGAACCTCTTTAACCTAGACTCAAACAATGCGAGGGGTGGGAGGGGCCTTAAAATCACCTACTCAATCCTTTCATTTTTATAGATTAAATTAAAACCCAGGGGATGAACAGCTTACTACCACAGCAAATTAATAATAGAGCTAGTACCGAAACTCAAGTTTCCAGATTTTCTCTCTAGAAATTTCGACCACATCTTATTTCTACTACAACATGATGTCCCAATGTTGACTGCACATTATGCACAAAATAAGCAGTATAAAAGCTATTCATTCACCACTTACCAAAGATATAAACGTGCTTTTCAGATTTATTTTAAATGTTTTACATTAAATGAAATACAACAGTGATTATTACATATCATTAAGACGACAGCACACACAAAGTACTTTAAGAACAGTGAACCAAAACCAAAAGAATGGTCATCAGTTCTTTTATAATAGAAAGTAAATTGAGTGCCACTTTATTTATGTAAACCAAAACAAAGCAAAACCCTGTTGCTTGAAAGATACATACACAGAGGTGAAATGTGTAACAGATACATTTAAATAATCTGATCCACAGCCACATCAATCTCCTTATGACTTAAAGTATTGGTACTCTACATCGACAAAGTTTCAGAATCCTGTAAAAATTAAAATCATCTTGGGTTAAAATACAGCACAACTTGTAAGGCAAAAATATAGGCATTATCATCCAGTTCTTTAATTTAACTTCACTAGAAATTTAAGGCAAACTTGGAACTTTTTGCTTAGTGTTTTAAACAATGAATGGAGCTTACAAATGTTAACCTGACAAAAGTTACAATAAATTACCTACAGTTAAATGTCACATGTAATAAAAAACATGTTAACATGATTTTTCTCTCTATAGAGATGTAAACTGGATTTTCATTTGTTTCTAAAATCACACCAGTCAGAAAATTTGTAAACCTATTGAATCTCTCACTTATTATAAGGATACTATATCTTAATAATGAATCAATATGTTTTAAGTACAAATCCAATGCACTATCAGCCACAAAATAACCATACTTATTTAAAGTGCTTTTACAAAGAAAAAAAATGGGAGTGGTTAAGAATTAGAACTGGATGCTAATTCAACATTGACATCTTATTTGAGTATCTTAACTTTCAGACAGAAGACAAATTAATAGAAGTCACAGCAAGTTTATTGAACTTATCTGGTTTTCCTAAAAATGTGCACTTGGGTGAACTAGATAACAACAGCATTTCAAAACCAAAACAGAAAATAAACATGGTACTGTACATACATATGTTATCTCTTCCCTAACCACACAGTCAATGCTAGCCACCACCTCATAATGCTGTTAAATTTTTTTTATTGTTTTAATTATTGTACTTTGATTTTTTCTTTTAGAATTAAATTATCCAATTCCAGGCAATTTTGTATCCTAAAACATCCATATTTTTGTTAACTATGACTTTTCCATACTTATAACATTTAGGCTACGCATTAAAGATTTGCTTATGTTGGTATACTCTGTCAATTTGGCAATTAGGCTGCATAATCATTTTACAATGTTGGACTAAAGAAAGGTCCTAGAATCACACTTACTTAACTAAATAATTTTTTCCATATTTCATGCCATTTCTTAGCATTCATATTATATAACAAATTACTTAACTTTAAAAGAACTATAAGCAAGGATAAACTGAAATTTTACTATGCATCAATCCACTGTGATATACTGTAAATCACTAATTCTATCACCATATCCAAAAGACATTAAAGGGTACCTTCCAGGCCTGGTCTATAAAACATAATTTGTTTAGTATTGATGGAAACGATTTATATCCAACTTGACTAGCTTATTATCATTGATTTCCAAACTCTTTTTCAAAATGGATAAGTCCTTTCCTAGTTTTTTCTTCTCATTCTTAGCTCAACGTTTAATTTTTTTAAAAAAATTAATCTTTATTGTTTCTGCCCAAACAAGTTTAGGTAAATTGGGTACTCACTATCTCTAACAAAATAAAAATAAGGTTTGAAGGACTAGAGATGTTAAATTCAGCCTTTATTAGAATGATATTTTAGGTACAATTCACCACAAGTATCTTAAGTAAGAGATTACATCTTACATATGTTTTCAGCTTATCAGACTAGATCAACAATTTGGATGGTCTTTAACCACATGGATAATTTAGAACTTGAGGGAATGCCTGCAGTATGCATAGATGCCCAGGATACGTAAAATGCTCATATTCCTCTGGCAACTTAAACAGACATTTGGTGGGTTATTTCCCGATTTTGGGTCAATGTAGAAGACACGCGTATCTTCAAAGGATAATCTCTAATTCTATTTTCAAGACATGCTAACAAACATCTTTCATTTGATCTACTAGATCAGTTAATTCTTTTGGGAGCTGGGATAGCACATATATAAAACTATTACATAATAAAGTTGACTATAAAGATTGGTCTACACTGCACAATCTCCTTTGAATACCCCATCTTCTAATAAAAGTAAGAAAAATGAATTAGTCATTTAAAAAACCAAGTTCTTTCTAACACAGCATTGTTATTTGGCTAGGAAAAAAACAAAAAGTAAAGTGAACTTTAAAAATCAAAAGGAAACTATTTTAAATTGCTTTTTATTAAATAAAATTTGTGCCCATCACAATTGGTGTACTCTTTTTCAATCATCAGAAAATAAAATTAATGATTAAGTAGTATTATTGCTATATATCATTTGGTCATTCCAATAAGCAATGCAGAAAATATCTAACCTGTCAATTTTATTATTTGTAGCTCCTGTTGTATTCTAAGTTAGCCAAGGGAAAATCACTTGCAAGATTTTGTAGTTTGTGCAAATAATAGTGAAACATGATGCTATGTTTTATGATATATATGCAGATCCACATCTGGAAGTTTATGGAAGAACAAGGAAAATTGCAGATTACCTAGGTGCAACTAGTTTTTCAAAGAATTCAACGTATTATATACACACACTAAAAATTCACCTATATGCAATAGAATTACAGATGGCTTAACAATTGTTTAGAACATTATGGCACTTAAGAATGCAGTATGTGATGAGTTTTTGAGGTAAAAATATACAATGGCTTCAAGAATAACAAAAAGAGGGATGAGAAGATGAAGAAATTAATTTGACAAGGAGAAAGGAGCTAGAGTGACTATAGTACCAAACTTGGTAATGTAAGTACCAACATCATAATAAATGCAAGTTAAATGTGATTCCTTGCTTAAGACTAACAAATATTTAATAAAAAAAAACACTATGGTAAATCCAGTTGCTTATTTCAATTAAGTTTTCATCTGGCTATAAGCAAACAATGCTGATTTTAAGAAGTTAATAGCCAAAGTAAAATCAAATTTACTGACGTAAACATATCAGAATTCCAGTTTTTTTTCAATAATGTTAAATATTCAGTTTCATAGGATATGTATGTTGTAATATATAATTGCCTGTTGCTTTTTATTTGCTATAATTCCCATTTTTTAACGGCAAGGATTATCACAAGAAAAAATGGTTGAACCACTTTTCAGAAACTATAAAAAACAGAACATAAAACTAAACTGTTTAGATTTTTTTTAAAGTAACAAAACATTGCATACGTTAGTATTGTTACTGACATTTCTCATAGGCACAAATGAGTCAAGCCAAAAAAAAAAAAAAAAAAGAAAAATACTATTAGACTGTCATGCGTTACACATACTGAACTACCATAAGAACATTGGAAATAGCCTTGTCATAGAACCTACAGTTAGCACCATTTTTATATCTCAACACTTTGAAAAACCAAATATACATTCTTTAAAAATAAAATTATTACAAATATATGAAAAAAATCTACTTGGGCTGGAGTACTTATACCTCTTTCAAATACTTACATCGAAGTGGTCTGTGAAACCTGCTGAGCTGTTAAAGAAACATGAAACAAATCACATGACTAACTCCCAATCCAAGTGAAAAAAACAATAAAGCCTAGTTGGGTAACAAAAATTAATCTAGCATTAACCCGTCCACATAACAATGGTGTAAAAATTGTTAATTTTTAAAAAATGGCCCCAAAATAACATGATAGTTAAAAGTTTGTAAAACTTTTAAAAGTACAATTTGCCTTGTAAATCTGTCGATGAACATTCACCAATTAACCCCAGCCCTCCACCCAAGCAGGAAGTATAGCCAACCTACAATGGTAATTGTTATTTACAAACCTTAAGTTACTGAAAAAAGGCAGCCCTTGAGTTACTTTGTTTTAACAAAAAAAGTGGAGCACTGGGTTCCAATGTATCATGAGGACACTTCTAACAATTATCAACAAATAGTGCATTCTTATAATACTCAAGCACCTCCTATACTATTCCAGCAAACTGCATGGAGGAAGAGAGAAGAAAAAAATGAAAAATATAGGTTCTCCTCACATGTATGCCTGTAAATGTATGGCAAGCTACCATGTACCAAGCCAGTCTCAGGAAAAGTGTTCCACTGAATTGGCAAGAGGGCTTCCTTCCCCCCACATTTGCTCATATGTAATTAAGAGTAATCAAAGCTACCTATCAATTTAAAATACCCAATACAATTTTAAGTAAGTCTTCATGCCACTCCGAGTAAAAAAAGAAAAGAATGCAGCTTCTGGGTCTTGGAAAACTGGGCATCTTTTCATGCAGTGCAAGATTCACCATCACATTGTGTCCATGAGTTCACACTTCTCAAAGTGCAGTTAATCCAAAATTACACCGACAGTACATCATGCCAGCGGAATCCAGCCATGTGTTTTCAATAGGGTCATATTTCTGTACAGTGTTCAAATAAGATGACCCTGAGTGACCACCAACCACATAAAGATAGTTATCAATGACTGCAGCACCAACTCCTGTAAAAAGTAGGTGAAAAACAAGGGAAATAAATAAAAATAAAAAACAGCTCTTAATTTTTAAGTTTATAAAAAAGGATGTTTCCTAAAATTGTTTTTAATACTTCGATGATTATATGTATATGCATATGTATGTGTACTTGTATATGACAAAATTTTATTATCTTCATTTGTTCTTTTAAACTATAGCTTTCCCCAAAATTAATGCTATAAAACTATTTGTGATCAGACCTCAAACAGTATATTTCCATTTAATAATTTACTATTTTTATGTTGCTAAAAATAAACTATATTGACAATTTAAATGTTTACCCTAAGACACAGATATAATTTTATTTGGGCATAGAGGCTGATTTGGTTCTTCCAAAGAATCTCCAAGTTCATCTTTCCTGCACCAGAACCCTATGAGAAGCAATATTTAAAGTATAGATATGATTTAAATGTTTGAAAAGGATAACTTATACGAATTACAAAGTGTTAGATACAGAAGGAAACGTAAAAGATCATTTAGTTCAATTACTTCATTTTCCTGAGTTTAGTAAAAAAGAAGCGTCAAAGAGGTGAACTATTGCTCAAGGTCATACAGTGGTTTTCTGATTCCAAGTCCAGGGGCCTCTTTCCAATACACCACTGTCCCATGGCCTAGCGTGTGTGTACATGCATGCCTATGTGCGTGCCCATGCGCATGTGAAATTACATACTTGTAATCTGGGTAGATATCAAAAGAAAAGCTTCCATAGAGAAGTACAATATACGTGTTTAGTAAGTAATACTGATTGTTACCTGTCCTAGGTTCCTTCATTGGTCTACACAAAGTCCACTGATTCTGATGAGGGTCGTATCTTTCAATACTTGATAAATGGGAAACACCATTATGTCCGCCCACTACAAAAAGGAAGCCTAGCATGACACCAACACCAAAGTTAATCCTTTTATCGGCCATCGATGCAACCATTTCCCAAGAGTCTTTACTTGGATCATAACGCTCCACACTGCAGACATTTAGAACAAAGAGAGCATTAGTCTCTATACCCTTTATACCATTCATACACACAAAAGCATATTACAGGTCAAGATTTCAGAATAGTAAACAAGTAAAATGAAGAAAAAAATGGGTTGTACATGGAAATTAATTACACATTTAAAAGATTAGGCAAAAACTAAAGACAGATCAATATAGTGAATTAACTTTAGACTTCCGCCATTAAGACAGCAGAATGGAAGCTGATTTAGTAGCTATGAGATATCTCTATTCAAAAAGGCACATACTTGAAATTTAAGCACAATAGTTATGGTAAAGGAGTGAAAAAGGGGATATTGTTGAGCCATGCTGATTTGTTGCTTTGCCTCAAATTCAATTATAATTTTGTAGACACTTCTTCAAATTCAGTTACAGTAAATAGATCACTCTTTGTTTTCATGCATTTCAGGAATAAAAACAAATACAGTGCTGATAGCTAACATAAATGTAATCTATACAGTAAATACATTTCCATATAATATTTAAGAATCTGGATTAATTCATTATAATAAACTATTCATTTGTATTTTTGTTCACTATATGGTCTCTTCTGATCAAAATATTGTTAAGTTCTTAGAGAACAAGTATTGTTTTATTTTTGCTTTTGTATCCTTAACACCTAGCAAAGTTTTTGACACATGGTAGGTACTTAATAAATGCTTATTACTGAATGAATATTTCAGAATATAGTAAAGTCCCATTTATTTATATTTATATTTCAGGTTGGATGCAATAGTTACAAAAGATTAAAACACAGAGCATACATAACATGATAAATTAAAATGTAAGTTTACTGTGAATTAGTTTTTCTATTACTTTATTAATCTGAAAAGAAATCAAATACATATCCTTTTGCAATCTATAATCTGAAACTATAGCTTTCTAAATTATGTCCATTTTTCAGGTACCTAAATTTAAAAAGTGAATCCACTTAAAATTTACTGCCACTTCCCTTCATACTCCCCCCATCCTGCAAGGCTAACACCTCACATAACCTAAGAACTCCTGGGCTTTGCCATCTTTTCTGAAGTTGAATCCTCTTCTCTCTCTATATATACATATCATTTCCCTTAATTAAAGTATAAGTATAGGGACTGTTTTCTTTAGTGTTTAGCATAGTACTTAGTACATAGTAAATGTTTAATAAATGCCTTTTTGTTCATTCAAAAATAATATATGAATATATAAAATATATAAATACCTGTTCATATGAGCAGGGCCATAGCCACCAAGGGCATATATCATTCCATCCAACACAGCAGCAGCAAAACAACTTCTAGTTTTAGACATTGGTGCTACAGGTTGCCATTCTTTAACTTTGGGAATATATTTCTCTACAGACTGTAAATAAGACTGCCCATCATAACCACCCAAGGCATAAAGTTCTCCTGCTAGTACAACTACTCCAAGGGTACTTCGGCTCTCATTCATTCTCTCGAGAGATGTCCAGGTATTTGTATCAGGATCCCAGCATTCCACTGAATTTTCATGTTTCCTGAAATTGATGCCTTGCCTCATATGAGTTGCAATGCCTCCTACAACATATACTTTCTGATCTAAAACGCATATTCCAAATTCATAGCGAGGAGTATTAAGGGATGCCAAACCAATCCAGGAGTCATTCTGAGGGAAGTACATCTCAACACTAAAGAAGAAGAAAACATCCGTTAAATAAACCAAGAATGTAAATGTCCAAAACTCAGATTCACTATTCCATGCACAGGTTTGTTCCCTATGTCCTCCTAGAATATACTGTCTTCACCTTGCCTCTTAAGAGTCCCTATTTTGCAGGCAGCTAGATGGAGCAGTGAGTAGAGCACCGGCCCTGGAGTTGAGAGGACCTGAGTTCAAATCCGACCTCAGACACCTGACACACTTACTGGCTGTGTGACCTTGGGCAAGTTACTTAACCCCAATTGCCCTGCCTTGCCCCCTCAAAACAAAAGTCCCTGTTTTTCTCCAAAGATTAGCTTTTTCTTTAAAGATTAGCTTAAAGTACTATTTTGTACATTTAGCCTTTCCTGATTCCCCAGATGATAATACTTCTCATCACTCCTACAAAAAAAATTATCTTATATTTAGTATACACATATCTTATATATACTTTTAAGTGTATATGTTGTCTCTACTGATAGAATGTAAGTTTTCTGAGGGCAGGAATTTTCATTTTTATCTTTGTATCTTGAGCACTAGGCTTGTGCCCTGAACACAATATATCCTTAATAAATGCTTTTTTGGTTATCATACATAATCCAAAGTAGAAAGATGGTAGTACATCTGAATGTATAATTAGTAGAATTACTGCAACCAAAGTATACAAAATATGCCTGATGTTTTGTTTAAATAAAACAATTCACCCAAGACGTCCATTAAATGCTAATAAGGTAAAATGGCTAATAACGATGCTGGGACAGCAAGATGGCGCAGTTGTTAGAGGGCTAGGACTAGAGTCAGGAAGACCTGAATTTAAATTCGGCCTCGGATACTTATTAGCTATGTGACCCTACACAAGTTAATTAATTGCTGTTTGCCTTAATACACTGGAGAAGAAATTGCAAACTGCTCCAGTATCCTTGCCAAGAAAACCCCATGAGCAATATTGGTGTGATATGGCCTACAGGGTCACAAAGAGTCCTAGACACGAATGAATGACTGACCAACAACAATAATGATGTCCCTGAAAACGTTCTTGTTTCATGGTATTAGCTCAATGTATTTTGCATGTACTTGTAAGAAGCATTTATAATCTTACAAACTGCATAACTTAGGAGTTTTTTTGTAAAATTCACAAAACAATTTTCATAAATCTACAATTTGTTTACCTTTTCTTTTAAAAACAAGAGTAGAGAAAAATGAAATGCTTTTTTGAATAATTATACTATACCTGAAGAGTACTTCAATTTTTAAATTAGAGTTAAAGTTAGAAGTAGAGAAAAATCAGTGATATTCAATCAACTGATCATTCATCAAGTGTTTATTAAGTAAATAATATGTGTCGGGCATTGTGATAAATGTTGTGATACCAAGTCAAAAGTTAAACAATCTGCATCCTTAAGATGCTAATATTCTAATAAGGGAAATAGGTAAAAATATAGATACATACAAGGTGCACATAAAGAAGATACCTAAGAGGAAAAGTCACTAGCAGCTCAGGGAGGAACAGAAAATGCTTCCTGAAGATGGTGCTTGAACTGAGACTTGAAGGAAAGAAAGGATTTCCAAAGGCAGAAGCAAGAAGGAAGTGCTATCTATTTTAGACAAAGGAAACAACCAATGCAAAGGCATGAAGACAGTAAATGGAGAATTATGTATGAGGAATAGCAAATAGGCCAGTATGACTTAACTGAACAGTGCATGGAGGAATAAGTTTTGAGACTAGAAAGGGAGGAAAGAAGCAAGGCTGTAGGGAGATCTGAATGTCAAAGTCCATATTTGATCCTAGCAGCATAGGGACCCACTGTAGATCACTGAGTGACCCATACTGACAGTAATGCCAAAATTAAAAAAAAGAAGAGGGCATTGAAGGATAAAAAAAAAAAAGAGAGAGAACAGGATACCTAAGAGACACAAAGGACAACTATGACACTAATATGTTGAGTTTATTGTATACTTTAAAAAAAATTTGATATACAATTCTGTTCTTTGTATATGAAAATACATATATTCGTTGGTGCTTGTAAAACTCAGAATAAAAATTATTTTTTTAAAAAAAGCATGATCATATGAAGAAATCAAATTGGGAAGGAGGGGAAGCATGATAAGAGCATTTTGGCAAAAGTCAATATATGGAGAAGCAGAAACAATTTCTATCGTCAGAGTATAGTGTTATTTTTATCCTTTGTTTTTGAAGAGGACAAATGAAAGACATCACATACAACATCTTGACTTGTATGTGAACTGAATTAACTTGAGGTAGAGTTGCACAAAGTTGTTAGCCTTACTCTCTCTTCCACTGAAGTTGAGTGGCAGGACAGAAGTCAAGATGACTGGTGATGGCCCAGGGTACAGTGGAAGACCTTGGCTTCTTTGAAGCCTGACCAAGCTTAAGCTGCCTTCATGGCCATTGTAACAAACTCTTCTCCATCCATCTATTCTACTGCAGAAAGTCTTCACATGCTTGGGGGAAACATCCCCCAATTCACCAACAAGTTTGAGGTCTGTCAGTTACCCTCAATCTGGTTTAGCTTGTCTGCCAAGATGGTTTGCTAGGGTATGGCTGCTCTGCATGCTACAGTTTCTTGGAGTCATAGGTGAGAGTCGGGTGAATCAAGTGGACATCAGACGTGGATGAGCAGCCCTGAAAAGGACTTGGCAAGTCCTCATACCAGAGGTGTTAGTCCTCCTGAACACTCCATACACTCACCAGAGTATACTACAGACCACCAGGACAGAAAGAAGAAATAGCTAAGGAGTTTGGGAAATACCATGGATCTGGGGCAGAGGCATAATACAATAATGATTAGGAACTTCAATTATCCAGATACCTTATGGAATTTTTCTTTCCCAAAAGCAGAGCAAACAATAACTTCTTGACTTGCCTTAGTGACAATTTTATTCTTTAAAAGGTGTAGTAAACCACATAAGAAAATTCTACTCTGGATCTGATTCTGTCAACAGCAAAGAAATACTTTCTGGTGTGCAAATGACAGGAACCCTCAGAGAAAGTAAACACTCTTAAATGAAGTTTGTGACAGAAGAGAAGGAATAAGGGCATAGTCTGACATGTACCTAAGATTTGGAGTTCAGAAGAAAGACAGGTAGAATGCTCATGCTACAGGGGAAGTCAGCCTAGAAGGGATACATGGGAGAAACTTAGGAATGAAATTCTATAGAAGTAAATCCTGAAGAAATAATTGGGATGAAGAGGAAAAATGCAATCTTTCTAAAGGGAATTCATCAAATCAACTGAGATTTTAAAAAGAAATGTGTATAAGACGGCAGAAAGGCATAGTAACAGGATGAATATGAGTGTCAAATGGTCATTTAAAAATAGTGTCAAAAGTGCTAAATCTTAGAATGAGCTAAGTGAGATTGGTAAGGTAAGCTAAGGCCAATAGCCAAAAAAAAAAAATTTTGTTGGTTTTTTTTAAGCTATAATGGGGTAAAAAGGAGGATCAAAGAAGGGAGGAAATTTCTGTCTGGGATGGATGGAACAAAAATAAAAGAGGCAGAGAGCTGCTCAATTATCATTTTGTTCGTTCGTGTTTTCTCTTAAAAAGATTGACTTTTGAAAAAAAAAAAGATTGACTCTTGCAGTGGAAATGACAGAATGAAAATAGCTAACAAGGAGTTGATATCCAAGAAAAATAAGGACATGGGAAAAGAGCATTTAACTCTCCTTTATGCATTCACATTGGCCCAGATGCATATTTTTGGATACCAAAACAAATGGCAGAAGTGTTAACTGAGCTCCTGTCTGTGATCTCTGACAAACTCGGGAAACACATAAAGACAAGGTAATTCACACCTCTGATGTTTCAGGGCCCCAATATCCTTTCCCTCCTTGTGATGTCTTCATACTGCTCTTCCTGTGTGCAGCATCTTTGTTGGATAGCTAGCTCAACTAGACTCCTATCCAATCAGGATTGGCTCTTTTCCTGATACACTCCTCAAATCTGTCTCCTGCCTAGAATTCTACCTAGGTCTACCTGTGTCAGGCTCCCTGCTGTGTGTGTGGTCCTTCTACTGAGAAATGTCCTATCCTTGAGCACAGATGTAAGGGAAAGGACAAAGAGCAATCCCTTCTTTAAGGTTCTTTTTTTACAGCTGCCTCTCTCCTCTGTTGCCAGAAGTCATCTTCCTCAGAGCGATTTCTCTCCTCTACTGCCTCCTTTAAAGACTATCTCCTGTAAGAGTGTCTTATGTCCTTGTAAAGGATACAAATGATATAGACAATCTTTTGCCAGCCAACGGTCAGCTGACATCTAATTCCATCAATTTTGTTTAGAAAATTTTTTTCCTGACCTCAAGGTAGCAGAGTGCAGACACTATTTCTGCAATTCATTAAGAACTTAATAACCACATTGCCTTTGTTACCTGTCCCTTATCTTCAGTGACTTCATTAACTAAGCTGGGAACAAATGAATTGATCAGGCAGTACATTGATCAACCATTTCTCTACCACAGAAAACAAAATTCAGAACAGAAGAGCAATGATTTAAAATGGGACTTGTCAAATTAAGTCCTGTACATAAACTAGAAAATATATGCTTGATAAATGTTAAATAAAGCTAGGAAATTTATTTCTTCTTTCTAGTTACATTCTAAAAAGACAGAATAGCTAATAATACTAATATTCAAAATTTGTCATTTTCCTTTTCTGTCATACTAGTCAATCTGATAGTTATGAAGTGATACCTCAAAATCGTTTTATTTGCATCTCTCTAATCAATAGTGACTTAGAGCATTTTTTCATATGAATATAGATAAGTCTGATTTCTTCTTCTAAAAATTGCCTGGTCATATCCTCTGACCATTTATTAATTGGAGAATGACCTGTATTCTTTACAAATTTGACTCAGTTCTCTACTTGTTTGAGAAATGAGGCCTTTGTCAGAGAAACTTGCTCCAAAAATTCTGCACCCCCCCCATGTTGTCTTCCTTCTAATAATTGGCTACCTTACGTTAGTTTGTACAAAACTTTTAATGTAATCAAAAATATCCATTTTATATCCCATACTGCCTTCTATTATTTGGTCATAATTTCTTTCCTTATTCATAGACCTGACAGGTGAACTATTCCAGGTTCACCTAATTTGCTTATGTCATCACCCTTTATTGTAAAAATCGTGGACCCATTTTGACCTTGTCTTGGAATATACTGCGTGATGTTGGGCTGTATCTAGTTTCTGACAAACTGCTTTCCAGTTTTTCCAGCAGCTTTTGTCAAATAGGGAATTCTTGTCCCAAAAGCTTAGATCTTTGGGTTTATCAAACACTAGATTAACATGGTCATCTGCCACTTGTGGTCTTGTGTACCTAACCTATACTACCAGTCCACTACTCTATTTCTTAGCCAGTACTGGATTGTTTTGATGATCACTGCTCTGTAGTAATTTGGGAGCCGATACTTCTTAAGCCACCTTCCTTCACATTTTTTTTTCACTGATCCCCTTGATATTCTTGCCCTTTTATTCTTCCAATTGAATTACGATTTTTACAAAATATTTTTTGGTAGCTTGATTGGTATGGCATTGAATAAGTAAATTAATTTAGATAAAATTATCATTTTTATTATATTGGGTTGGTTTACCCATTAGCAATTAATATTTTTTCTAAATGTTTACATCTGATTTCATTTGTATAAAAAGTGTTTTGTCCTTGGGCAAATCACTTAACCCCAATTGCCCTGCCTTCCCCCCTCCAAATAAAGAAAGAAAAAAAAAAAGACTAAAAGTGTTTTGTAATTAATTGTGTTCATATAGTTCCTGGGTTTGTCTTGGTGGGCTGACTCTCAAATATTTTATATTACCTCTAGTTACTTTAAATAGAATTTATTTTTCTATGTCTTTGTGCTGGACTCTATTAGTAATATAAAGAAATGCCGATAACTTATGTGGATTTATTTTATATTCTGCAACTTTGCTGAAGTTGTTAATTTTTTTAGTTGATTCTCTAATTATACATCATATTGTCTACAAAGAGCAATAGTTTTTTTTACTTCACTGCCCATTCTAATTCTTTCAATTTCTTGTCTCTTATTGCTATAGCTACAGTATCTAATACAATATGGTGATAATGGGCATCCTTGCTTCATACCTGATCTTACTGAGCAGGCTTCTAGCTTTATCCCCATTATGTTTGCTGCTGGAATAAAGTAGATACTACTCATCATTTTGAGGAAAGCTCCATTTATTCCTATGCTTTCTTGTGTTTTTTTAATAGGAATGAGTGTTGTATTTGCAGGCTTTTCATTAATCTATTGAGATCATCATATGACTTTTGTTGTTTTTGTTACCGATATTGTCAATTAAGCTGATAGTTTTCCTAATCATGAACCAGCCCTGCATTCTTGGTATAAATCCACCTGGTCATAATCTTTGCAATATATTACTGTAATGTCCTTGTTAGTATTAAAAACTTGCATCAATATTCATTATGGAAATTGGTCTGCAGTTTTTTTTCTCTGCTTTAGTTCTTCCTGGTTTAGGTATCAATACCATATTTGTGTCATAAAAGGAATTTGGTAGGTCTCCTTCTTTGCCCATTTCCCCCAACAGTTTATAGTACTGGAATTGTTCTTTAAATGCTTGGTAGAATTCACTTGTGAAACCACCTGGTCCTGTGGATTTCTTCTAAAGGAGCTCACTGATGGCTTGTTCAACTTCTTTTGCTAAGGTAGGTTTATTTATGTATTCCATTCCCTCTTCCATTAACCTGGGCAATTTATATTTTTGTAAATACTCATCCCTCTCACTTAAGATTGCATAACTTGTATTTTATAAGTAGAATGAACTCTAACTGACCTCATCCTTCAACCAATATTGCTCTCTCCAAAGTTATAAATGATCTAAAATGCCAAATATGGCCTTGCCCCAATCCTCTTCCTTTGTGACCTATCTGTAGCCTCTAACACTGTTGATCACCTCTTCTCTTTGAAACTCTCTTCTCTCAGGTTTTTCATGATACTGCTCTCTTCTGCTTTTCCTTCTACCTGAGTGTTCCTTCTCAGGTAGGATCTTTGCAGGATCTTCATCGTAACATCTGCTGAGTAACTGGTAAGGCTCTGACAGCCCACATCTTCTCTTCTCCATCTACACTATTTCCTTTGTTGATCTCATCAGATTCCATGGAAGCAATTATCATTTCTGTACATATGACTCTCACATTTACTTGTCCAGCCTGTTAATCTCCCTCCTGCCCTCCAGTCTTAAACCTCCAACTGTCTATTGGACATCTCGAACTGGATTTCCCTTAGACATCTAAAACTCAACATGTCTAAAATGAACTTGTTCATTCTTTCCCCTCTAAAACCTTCACTAGTCTAACTTTACCTTTTATTGTTGAAGGTAACACCATCCTCTTTGTCACCCAGGCTCATAACCTAATCACCTTCAACTCCTTATTCTTTCAACTTCCTATCCAATTGCCGGGTGCTATCAATTTGCCTTCTTCCCTCTGACACTGTCACCACTCTGGTTCAGGTCCTTATCATCTCACGCCTGGACGTTTGCATTATCTTGCTGGTTGGTCTCTTTGCCTCAAGTCTTCCTCCAAGCCAATTCATCCTTCACCCAGCTATCTGACTGATCATAATAAAAAAGCAGGTTTGACCATTTTAATTGCCATCAAAAAAAAAATCCAATGGCTCCTTATTACCTCTAAAACTAAATATAAGACCTCTGGATTTTAAAGTCCTTCATAACCTGGTCTATTCTTAGCCTTCCAGTCTTCTTCACTTTATTCCCCCTCCATGTACTCTGTGATCCAGTGACAGTGTTTTCTTTGCTGTTCCTCCTACCAGGCACTCCAACAACTCCTGAGTCACTTTCTAATAGCTGCTTCTCATGTCTAGGACTCTCTTCCTCCTCAACTACACCTCCTCACTTTCTGGCTTCCTTCAAGTCTCAGCTAAAGGCCCAACTTCTAAAGGAATCTTTCCTTGTCATTTTAATCTTAGTGCCTTGCTTCTGAGAGAATCCCCAATTTGTCTTGTATATATATCTTGTTTTTACATAGTTGTTTACATGTTGTCCCAACCATTAGATTGTGACCTCTTTGCGAGCAAGGATTGTTTCTTGCCTCATAACAAAACTCATCACAAACATATATAGTGAAGCAAAACACATTTCTTTATTGCAATGTCCAACAGAGTACATGTCTTGTTCTGCACTCTGAACCTGACAGGAAGTGAGCAGCATGTTTCACCACTGAGTCCTTTGGAATTATGGTTGGTTATTACGCTGATTGGAGTCCTTGTTTTTATTATATTATTGTCATCGTATAAATTGTTCTCATTGTGTTCATTTTACTCTGCTTCATTTAAGTTCACATATATATGTAAGTCTCCTGTTTCTCTAAAACCAAACCCTTCATTTTTTTTTTTTTACAGCAAAACAGTATCTCATCACAACTATATAACAAAATTTGTTCAGCCATTACCCAACTTATGGGCACCTGATTCAATCCCTATTCTTTGTCACATCTTTAGAGACTGTTTTGGTTAGGACTAATTCTTCCCTTATTCAAACCTCCCTCAAATCCTCTCTTCTTCCCTTTCCTTCTCTGAGTGAAATGTATTTCTCTACCCAACTCTGTTTTCTCTTTTGGCCAGTTCAGATAGGATTGAGTTTCTAGCATCAGCTGTTCTCTCCCAGCTTCTCCCAGTTCCACCTTGTTGTATAGATATCTTTTTGGACATTCTGATGTTAGATAGTTTCTTCTTTTCCCTTCCCCTCCCCTTAATATACTTCCTCTTCCTTCTCTTTTTATTCTTCTTTTAAGATTAATGAAACATAACAGAACTACTCCCAGACCTTCTCACTGGATTCCCTCTACAACCCCTGATGAGAAGGTTTAGAGGGGACACATGTATCATCTCCCCATATTATAAAGCAGTTTATCCTTGTTTAGTCTTTATCATTTTTTGTTTGTATTTCCTTTTTAATGATTTTCTTAACTCCTTTATTTGAAATTCTATTCAAAGTTTCCATGAATCTCTGGTCTTTCATCAGGAATGCTTAGATTGCTTTTTAAAAAAAAATTAGGGGCTCAGATTCAATCTAGCTCAATAGATTGAATCTGGCCCGCTTGTGAAAACAGGCATCACAAAGGGTGGGATTTCTTAAGACAACCTAATATGGTGAATCTCTAATAAACTTTTGTCTTTTCCCTTGAAAAAAATAAAATAAAATAAAATTAGGAATGCTCTATTCCATTAAAGGTTTATTGTTTCCTCTAAAAGATTATATTCAGTTTTGTCAGGTAAGTTATTCTGGGCTATAAGCCTATGTCCTTTGCCTCCTGAAATATCATATTACAAACTTTCTGATCCTTTATAGAGAGGGCTGCTTATTCATGTGTGATCCTGAATGTGGCTCTTTCATGCCTAAATTTTTTTCTTTCTGAGTGCTTGCAATCTTTTTTCTTTGAAGTTAAAGATCTGGATTTTGACTATAATGTTTCTAGGAGTTTTCATTTTGAAATTTCTTTCAAGAGGTGACTGGCAGATTATTTCTATTTCCACTTTGACCTCTGGTTCTAAGAGATCTTGGCAGTTTTAAGATTTCTTGAAATACAATGTCTAGGCTTTTTTTTTGGTCATGGCATTCAAGGGGTTCAATAACTCTTGTATCTCTTCCTCAATCTGTATTCTTATATATTTTTTTTCTATCCAGGCTTTTGGCTTTGTTTTGATATTTCATATTGTCTCATGGAGTCATTGGCTTCTATTTCATTCTAATTTTCAGGGAATTTGTTGCTTGGGTGAGGTTTTGTACCTCTCATGCCAAGCTTTTAATTTCCTTTCCAATTCTTTCTTCCATAGCTCTCTGTTCTTTTCCCCCAAGAAGAGCTCATTTCATCATGTTTCACACTATTTCAGCAATGAAATAGGATTTTACTCATTATAACTTCACCTCTTTTCTAAATTCTTCCTATCATTCACATTTTATTGAGAAAAACAATTTGAACTTTTTTTTAAACTACTGCTTCATCTCTTCTAGGAAATCTAGTTGAACCTGGGCCCATGCTGTGCTTTCCTTTGAGACTTCGTTTGCAGATGTTCTAGAGTAATTTTCTTCTTTTACCTTCATTTCCTGAACACTTCTGTCACCATAATAGCTTTGTATTGTAGAATTCTTTTTGTTTGCTCCTTCTTCTGGCCTACTTCTTGATTTTGGACTTTGTATGGGTGAGTCCTATTGCCACCTTCTTGGGTACTGATTATTGTGTTATTCCAGGATCTTAGGGACAGCTCAGCTTGAGGACTTGAAAGCTTTCAGTGCTTGGAAAGTGTTCTAATCCAGGGCAAAGACTGTTCACTGCCCCCTTGGTCTGAGCTGTGCAAATTTCTGACCTGGGTTTGGGTCTGACAACAATTGATAGCTGCTAGATTTAATCATTATCTGCTAGCTGGGAAATTCCACTCAATAGGAGTGAAAGAACTGCAGGTACTGCTTTGGATTGAGATTTCTTGTCTGATTATTCCCCTGTGGGCTTCAGATTGAGGGAGAAGCAGGAACTGAGACCCTACTCTGCTCCCTATAATGTGAACCCCACTGCTGATGCTCCTCTTTCAGTACATAGCCCAGGGCATTCTACTGCTCCCTATCGGGGAACTCTACCCCTGAGTCCAGGACCTCTTATAGACTGCCCTAGATTTGTGACCTGGACCTGTTTAGTGGACAACATTGCACCATTCCTGTTAAAAGTACCTTGGTACAGGTATAGAACCTCCTTTTGCCCCCCTGCACTATTTTTCCCTGAACACTGCAATGCTCTGTGGCCCAGCTCCTGAGCAGACCCCATCCCAAGTATCAACAAATCTGTCTTGTCACTCTATGCCAACTTGGACTGGAAAAATGACTATGACTTTTTCTTGTATTTCCCTATCTATATTTAGTCTGGTGGATTCGCTAGATATGTTTGGAGAAGTTTTGAAGGAAAATTCACTGGCTGTAGTGCTCCCTGCTACTCTACCTTGGCCCTAATCTCTCTCACTCCCCATTCCTTGCCATAACTTACTTTTGAACACACAGCACCAACAATTTAAGTATTCCTTTCCCTCTTCGAATCCCAGGTGCTTAGAGATATGAGATGAAAGATAAGTAACTTGTAGACTGATCTCAAAAACTGACTATTTTCAATAAATAAGAATTTATAGTGGTATAAAGAGGTCAATTTAAAATATCAATTACAGTCAATGCTTTGGGAATATTTATATACACGTCTTACCCTAGACTTGTGACTAAATTACTCCCTAGCATAATCACTATAGCAACTACCATTTAAGGTAACGTCAGAAGTGTACCAATGAATTCTAGAGAAGCAATTATTATGCCATCGTAGTAGATTATAGCTCAGGAAAACTAGCCAAGGAAGTTGATGCAGGGAGATCATGCACTGTCAGTAGTCTCAGGACTTCATACCCACCAATCCTGGTGTGAGAGTGGTTGCAACAATCTGGTATTTTCTACTGTATGTTCAGAGCCCAAGGACCTGTCCTTTGTATTTGTACAGTGATTTGGGTAGTTGTACTGGTAGAGAAAAGAAAGAGTACAAGAAGTCTAGAGGAACTTACTCTAGTTTATCTATCCAAGAGTTGTAGGAATAAGCTGGGGTACAGCTTGCTTCTCCAGTCAAAGAGGAAACCAGCCTGTGATCTAAACTGCTTCAGGATCTGATAATTACTATATATTTGAATTTTCTGAGCTTCAATTTTTCACTATTAATGTAAAAGGCAGTGTAAAGTCAGAATGGCAAATAAGGAGAAGAGAAAGGAAACTATGAAAAGAAGAGGATAAAGCAACCTAAGAGAAATCTAAGCAAGAGAAAGAAACAGGATGAAAATGGAGTCATTAAAGAGTAAAAGAAATAAACAGGAATTCTGAATAAGAATAAGAAAAAAAATACCAATATTTGTGAACATAAGTTCAAACATATTTTAAATTTTCTGTCGGCTTTTACCTAAAAAAAAAAAAAATTAGGCTTACCGGAAGGGAAAAAAAAAAAGCCTGAGTTCCAAACACTAATACCTGGTAAAAAAAAAAAATGAAATGAAATCCTAATTATAAAATGAAATCACCTCATCTTCTTTTAAAAAAAAAATGTGTGTGTGTGTGTGTGTGTGTGTGTGTGTGTGTACACACTAAAAAAACTCCTTGTTTTATCTTCGGTCAATCACTTAAATTTTTTTTTTCTTTCTACTTACCTTTCCAAACATGCAAACAGTCCAGCTTTTCCTCCTACTGCACAAAGTACTTTTGGAGCACAGCGAGGTCGTGTCATCAGGACAGTCTGATGGGAAAGTCTATGTTCAGGCATAAAATGGTATTTTAGAGCTTCATTCAATAGATGTTTACATGTGTGATCATCACGAATAAGATGATTTGCTTCATATAACCTAGTAAGAAACTTAACGCTCAACAATGGCAATCTAACACAATGAAGCAGCTGCGCCAAGTATTTCTGACGTTCTTGTACATCATACTTGATCCAAGATTCTAGTGCATAAAAAACAGTCTCTTCAGTAACAACATTAAGACAGTCATTTGAAATAATTTCATCTAAATCTGCATGTGTGAGCTCAAAAAACTCTTCAGTTTGACAAACATCTTCAAAATTCTGGCAAATATACTTATTAGCTGCCAAATAGAGGTCATGACAGCCATATGTCTCTGCAAAACGAGAAATTCCAATGCAATTTCCAGGATCAAGTTGACTTTCAAGAAATGCACAACATTCTTTCAGCACAAGTTTTATTTGGAGTAGATTTGCCGCTGGCAGGAGTGACTCTACTGTGTCCTGGGAAATAAACACAGTCCCCGTATAGGCATACTCCACTATGGCCTGCAGTGCGGCTTCATCAATGCACTGAAACTCAACTTCATTATTCTCTTTTTCAGAAAGGTTTCCAGTGAACATGGCTTTGAAATAGGGGCTGATGCTGGCAAGCACCACTTTATGGGCATGAATCTTAACATCACCAACTCGAAGAATAATGTCACAGAGCTCATGATGTTGACGAAGAAGGTTCAAACCCTGCAGAAGCTGTTCAGAATGTAAGAGGGTTAAGTTAGCAAGCATGTAGGTTGGGGGCGTCTGGTCCATCTGTAAAAACAGAAAACATGGACAGTTTTATTTTCAAAAAGAAATTTTATCAAAGTTATCTTCTAACAGTACAAAGAAAATCAATATATTTCTTCAAATTCATGTCTTTTATTTCAAGTACTTCAACAAAGTGTTTTAGAGTTGAAAGAGAATTTAAAAAACATCTGATACAGCCCTGATATTTTAAAGAAAATTCCAGTCCAGAGAGGTTAGTGATTTGTCTAAGATAACATATTCGTGTAGGTGAAAAGCTAAGACTAGTTGGTGTCTTTTCCACTGCATTATGGTACCTCTCTTTGTAATTTCAAATCTAACCTCTTAATACAACTACACTGATGAAATTCAAATGTAAAGGGCTCAACTTAGTGCAGACTGAATACCAAGATCAGAAATGGTAATACTGCAATAGCAATTTAGATTTGAAGATCTTTCCCACCTAATACAAGCCATGTGATCTGCTTATGTCACATGAAGCCTAAGTCACATGTGGTAGGAGGAACTTGCTGAGAGGAAAAGGAAATTGTGTCACAGGAAATGCTGAGAGCAGTTATGACAGAGGTGAGGGAGAGGGCAGACGTGTGGTGGCTGTGAGTTTGTTGGGAAGGCCCCAGCAGCGGGGCGGATGGTTTTGGGATGGTGAGGCTCCATGCTGTGGTACTGTGTATTGAATTCGTTGCTGCTGTGATGGATTGGGTGTACTGGTTACGGGATCTGGTTATTTGGTGTCAGAATAAATGGTTTACTTCTACATTCTACATAGAGTGTCTTGGATATTTTGCGATATAGAACCACATAGGCATTTTGACAATTATCATCTATATTGTGATTACTGCCTCGCTGATACAAATATTTAACTGTTTTTATTATAACCCATGGCTTCATTATCAAAGCTGTAAACTCATATGGACTAGATTCAATCTTGAATTTGCTATACAATCATTATGATGGCTCATTTTGCACCTACCTAGGATTTCCCCTAGGCCCATTTGAACATGGCTCATTTTGGCCCTACCAACAGTTTTCCTGAGGAGTGCCAGACAATGGCTCATGTCCAGGTTCTTCACTTCCTAAGCAGGCACTCAGGCTAATAAAATATCAGCTATAAAACAATGTTTTTTTGTAAACTAACAAAGAAAAATCCAAGCCCATAAATAGATGGGACAATTTCTCTTCCCTTTTCTGTTGCCCTTTTTGTTGAAAATACAGTATTTAAATGACCAAAGGATATGAATATGCAATTTTCAGAAAAAGAAATCAAAGGTAAGTCATATGAAAAATGCTACAAATCACTATCAATTAGAGAAGTGCACATTAAAACAACTCTGAGGTATCACCTCACACCTATCAGATTGGTTAATAAGACAGAAAAGGAAAATGATAAATGTTGGAGGAGATGTGGGAAAACTGGGACACTAACACACTGCTGGTGGACTGTGAACTGATCCAACCATTTTAGAGAACAATTTGCAACTATGTCCAAAGGGCTATCAAATTTTGTGTACCCTTTGATCCAGCAATAGCACTACTAGGTCAGTATCTCAAAGAGATTTTTAAAAAGGGGAGAAAGAGGCCCTATTTGTACAAAGGAATTTATAGCAGCTCTTTTTGTGGTGGCAAAGAATTAGAAATTGAGGGGATGCCCATCAATTGGGGAATGGCTAAACAAACTGTGGCATATGATCATAATGGAATACTACTGTGCTATAAGAAATGACAAGCAGGATACTCTCCGAAAAGCCTGAAAGACTTACATGAATTGATACAGAACAGGGCAGCTAGGTGTCACAGTGAGTCAGCAGGACCTGAGTTCAAAACTGACCTCTGACACTTGACACACTTACTAGCTGTGTGACCTTGGGCAACTTGGCACTTAACCCCAATTGCCCTGCCTTCCCCCATCCAAAAAAAAAAAAAGAGATGAACTGATGCAGAACGAAGTGAGCAGAACCAGGAGAACACTGCATGCAGTAGCACCAATCTTGTATGACGAACAACTGTGAATGAGTGAGGTACTCTCAGCAATACAATGATCCAAGAAAATCCTTAAGGACTCATGATGAAAGATGCTAAGTACAGTCTGAGTACAGACTGAAACATACTATTTTTCCTCTTCCTTCCTTCTGGGTTTGAGTTCTCTTCCACAAAACAACTAACACAGATCAGATTGTTTACCCTCTCAGGGAGAGAGGAAAGGAGAGAATTTAGAACTCATATTTTTTTTTTAAATGTTAAAAAACTGTTTTTACACGTGTGATTGAGGGAAAAAATGAAACATTATTTTAAAAAATGTAATGAGAAAACATATGCCAAAACAAATGAAAATAATGTACAACATTAAAAAAAAAAAGATACAGTACTTGAAACCTAAAGTAATACTCTGAGTAGAACTACACCTCTAAAGGAAAAAGTAATCAGGGTAAGCTAAAGAATCAATAAATGCCCAATCTGGAGGGCCCTTACCTTCCCAGAGATTTAATATAGCTCTTCCAACTTGTAGTACTGCCCTTGTTTGGTAATTTCCTGCAAAGGGAAGGGACTTGGAGCTGCTAGGGAGTCCATGAATGTTCTCTACTGATAGGTTCTACTTTGCCTACCCAGTCCAAATGACATAGTACTATCAGAGAGGCATGTATGTATTGCTCCCCTATCCTCTGGGCCCCTACTGTCTTCTTCCTCCAAAGGACCTCTCCAGAACCTCTGGTACTCTCTTCCTCAGGAAGACCCTTCTCTATGCTCCTTCTGTATCTCCATGTAGCACAAGGCCTTTCTACATAAGGTTCTTAGATGCTCATCAAATTCCCTGTAGGGCACATTTGTATATATAAATCTCTCCACAAAGAACTAAATCTATATCTGCACATAACTCCTCTCATCTCCAACCCTATAGCTGTCTTTTGGAAAATGTTCTTTCTCATTTTAAAGGCTCATCCAGCCCAGATATATGAACACCATTATCAATATAGGATAAATTCTTGATCCTCCTTGTAGTAGCATTTGAAATATTCACATCTTGTCAACAGGCCACAAAAGAAGATGCTTCTATTAGAGTATGTCTAGGCATATCATAATAATGCAAGATTAAAAAGTACATACGCTTGGGGACTTGATACACAGATTTCTTAATCTGATTAAATTTTCTTAACGTTGATGTAAACAGGGGCAAATATCCCCATTTTCATAAGATAAAAGAGTTTGGAGAATGCATGTTACTGGCAAATGAGCTTGATTTAAATTTCTGGCAAAATGCTAGAATGTATTATTAAAGGGAAGGTCAGGACATAATTCATTGATCAAGCAAGAACAGATTACTGTATTTCTTGAAAGGGTAAGTAGATACAATAGTCCTCTATAAAATCCTATGCTGATGACTTACTGTGGTGAGGTGATCCTAGATAAAGGATCTCCACCCCCCAAGAAATACCCAGAATTACATCTTCTCTTGTAACAAAGAAAAACAGACAAAATCAAGAAATAGTGACCACATCTGACACTGTATATTCTGCCCTGTAGTCTCTTATCTCTCTCTGCTGGAAGGAGAGTGAGAAAAGACTAGTTACTTTAATTATTCAGATTTTGTCTTCCTTTCAATGTTCTTTTCATTTACTTTGCTATGGTCATTTTATACATTTTGGGTGGGGTCTACTTATTTCACTCTACATCAATTCATACAAATATTCCCATTTTCTCTGAATTCCTCATATTTATCATTTCTTAGATCATACCAAATCAGATTAGGATCATACAATTTCATTGGTACGAGGGATTTCTGGTGAGGAAACTTCCTCTACCAATGTGGGTCTGCATCTAATTTACAAGCTATCAGTTGTTACTGAGAGAGTTATCCAGGGCACTAAGAGGTTCAGTGACTTGCTCAAGATCACCCAGACAGCATGTGTCATTGGCAGAACTTGAATTCAAGCTTTCCTGATTCCAAAGATGGTTCTCCATCTGCTAAACTATGATGCGTTTCATGTCATTTCTTATTGCAAAATAATATTCCGTTAAATTCACGTAGCAGTTTGTTAAGACATTTCCTAATCAATAGGTAACCGCTTTGCTTACAGTTCTTTGCTATCACAAATAGCGCAACTATCAATATTTTGGTATACACTGGATCTTTCTGTCTTACATCTCTGTGGAATACTCAGTAGTATGACCACAAGATCAAATGGTATGGAAAATTCAATCACCTTTCTCACATAATCCAAGTTGTTTTTCAGAATAGTTGGATTCACAGCTCTGCCAAAAATGTACTAGCAAATGTGTCTTCCCACAGATCTTTCAACATTGACTATTTCCATCCTTTGTTATGATTTGCCAATTTGCTGGGAGTGAGTTCTTTTAACTGCATTTTTCTTATTATTACTGATTTGTATCAATCTTTCATCCGATTGATGATAGTTGGTTTTTTTTTTTGGACCACTTAGCCACTGGGGAATAACGGCACTTGGTCTTAATATATTTCTGTCAATTCCCTACACATACTGGATATGACCATTTTTATCAGTGATAACTGATATGAAGATTGTCCCCTACTCATCTTATTGCATCTGCAATGATGTTTTTTAGTGCAGAAGCTTTAATTTTATAATTAAAATCATCAATTTTGACTTTTATCACTGCCTACATCCCCTGTTTAGTTAAGAGGAATACACTGGCCATAGTTGTGTACTTCCATTCTCTTCTATATTTTATAAATGATGCAACTTTTTATATTTAGTATTTGGTATGCCTATGTATTGTATTATAGATATTATATAAGATGCTTAGCCATCCATTCAAAAATTTTTTATTACTATTTTTCAATTAAAAAGCATTTATTTTCTCTTGCCCACTCCAACTGAACCAAACCAAACAAAAACAGAATCCTTGTAACAAACACGTAGAAGCAAGCTAAAAAAACTCCCAAACTGACCACATCCAAAGGTATTTATCTATTTTTCATCTGGAGTCCATGACCTCTCTTGTGAAAAAGTGGGCGGGTACGCTTATCTTTGGTCCGCTGGAATCCTAGTTTATGAGTTCATTGATCATAGTTCTAAAATATTTCAAAACTGTTCCTCTTTATAATGCTGTCATGTAAATTGCATTACTGGCTCTGCCCACTTCACTTTGCATCAATTAATCCATGTATAAGCCTTGGAGAGGTATCAGACTCGAAGGATATGCAAAGTTTAGGGACTTTGGGCACATGGTTACAAACTGCTTTCCCAAACAGCTGGACAGATTCACAATTCCAATAGTGCATTAGGGAGCCTATTTTCCTTCACTCACTCCAACAACTATCATTTTACTTTTTTTGTCATCTTTGCCTGACAGGTATGAAATGGAATTGCATTTCTCAAACTATTAGTGACTTGGTCATTTTTTCACATGGCTGTTTGTTAGCAGTTTAGATATTTTTTTTTCCTTTGAAAATTGCCTGTTCACATCCTTTGGCCATTTATTTATTATGGAATGACTCTTGTTAAAAATTTGAATCAATTCCTTATGTACCTTCAGTATAAGACCTTTATCAGAGATACTTGCAACAAAGATTTTTCCTACTTAACTGTTTCCCTTTTAATTTTAGTTATGTTGGCTTTATTTGTGAGAAAATGATTTAGTTTTATGTAAACAGATTTGTCTATTTTGCCTTCTATGCTGTTCTCTGGCTCTTATTTGGTCATAAATTCCTTCCCCTATCCACAGATTACAACTAGATAAGATCTTGTTCTTCTAATTTGTTTATGATGTGACATTTAATATCTAAGTCATGTATTCATTTCTGTTGGTCTAAACCTAATTTCTGCCAGATTGCTTTCCAGTTTTCCCAATGGATTTTGTCCAATAGTAAGTCCTTACTCCAGCAGATGGAGTCTTTGAGTTTACTGAAGAGTATATTAATTTGTTTGCTTCTGTATGTTGTCTACCAGGCTAAGTACAGAGAGGCTACTCAGAGGTAGCCTGGCCACTTGATAATGAATATTTTTGGCCAAGGTAATCCCTGAAATAAAGAAAAATACAAACTGACCTCAATCCAGTGTGGCCCCTTTCTGGTCCCGTAGTGATGCTAGCATAACATCAGAAAAGGAAGGAGACGGTGTTAAGAATTAGAATTTTTAGACAGTCAGCAAGCATTAACTTAACTGTAGGTAATCTAAACATGAGACTCTTGACCAATTACCAATAAGGGGACTTGCTATTGGAGTAACTGAAACATAATAATATTGACATTCTTACTATAAATGAAACTAGAAGACAAAAGGAAGTTGCAGCTGAATGGAAGTATGACTAACAGATATTCCCTGGAGAGATAAAGAGTTGGCGTGAATGGTTTTATTGTGCTTCCAAAAGCGGTAAAACAAATGTCACTGCAGGGAATATTTGATCATCTCACACTGAAATGCTCATTATGATGATAACTGTAGTTTATGTACCAACACCTATTGAAGATGATGAAGTGGTAAAAATATCTTATAAAGAACTCTACAAAATTCTCCAAATCAAATCACTATAGCTAAATATAGGGGAACTTCAATGCAAAGATGGGTATGGAGGATGGTGGGGAAAAATATTAGACAAAATATTAGGAAAATATTAGAAAATACAATTCAAGAATAAGAAATAAAAGAGTTCAAAGACTCACTGATTTTACTTAAGTATCATGCCTAGGTAACATACTTTTTTTCCTTACTTAGTATTTAATTTTTCCCCAGTTACATGTAAAAACAATTTTTAACATTTGTTTTTAAAACTTCAAGTTTCAAATTCTCTCCCTTTTTCCCTCCCTACCCCCATGCCCCCCATTGAGAAGGCAAGTAGTTCCATATAGGTTATATATGTATAGTCATGCAAAACATATCCATAATAGTCATGTTGTGAAAGAAAAGAGAGACTAAAATAAACTCAAGAAAAATAAAGAAAATGAAAAAAAAAATAAAGTTGCTTCGGTCTATATCCAGATATCATCAGTTCTTTCTCTGGGAATGGACAGTAATTTTCATCCAAAGTCCTTCAGAGTTGTCATGGATCCTTGTATTGCTAAGAACAGTTAAGTCATTCACAGCTGATCATCTTATAATATTGCTGTTACTTTGTATCCAGTACATTCCACTTTGTATCAACCCATGTAAGTCTTTCTGGGTTTTTCTGTGAACACAAACACTTTTTAAAGTGATCAGTGCAAATCACAACCCATCCTTGACTCCTCATCCTGTGTGATACTTGTCCATGTCCTTCTATAAAACAAGAGGTCTACCTTATATGTTGGAAATGCTAACAGCCTCCTCCACTTAAATCCGTTGACATTGTCCAGGTGTCGCAGGAACACACAGACTGTGCACTGGTTATCCTTCTCCATGCTAGCTCCACTTTTCTAGTTATACGACTCTCATTCAGAGCTCTCACTTATAACTATAGTATCAACAAAGTAACTAGAAAGAAGAATGCTACAGATACACTTTACCTAAATTTAGCAAAGCATCTGAAAAAACCTCTATTATTATTTTGGTGAACAAAATAGAGAGATAAAAGCAAATGATAGTATAATTAAGTAGAGGCAAGTAGGAGAGTGGTTCCCCAAAGTATATGTATCAAACACTGTGGTTCATCCAAATGAAGCCATAGAAGTCACCTTCATTAAATGTGCAGATGATAGGAAGCTGGTAGGGAGAGCCAACATAACAGCTGACAGTGTCAATCAAAAAAGATCTCAATAATCTGGGGTAGTAAATCAAAGGAAGGATGAAATTTAATGATATTCCTGTTAATCTAAGTAAAGTTCACATGACAATAGGTGTAGAAAAGGCAGGGCCCTTATTAGTCAACTAGCTTACAACCCTCATTTTAAAGATATGATATTCATACCCAATTCCTCTGACCCCAATCTTGCAGTCTTTTTCATGACCTAATTCTACAGATAGGTTCAAAAAAATTAATTTCACCTATACAGTTTAGGGAAGCATAGTTAGACAATAATTTGTGTGAAGAGACTCTCAGTGCTTTAGGGGAGTGCAAACCAAAATGAAATGGCAGTCTAAGAAGCTAATACTGTCCCAGAAGCAAGCAAATTAGTATCCAGAATGCCAGGGTTAGACTACATGTAGAGTTTTCTGTTCAGTTCTGGGTGCCACATCTCACAAACAGCTTTGACAAGCTGAGGATATATCAAAAGGATGACAGCCAGGATGGTGAGGGGTCTGGAGATCATTCCATACAGAGATCAATGGAATTAGGATATTTATGCTGAAGGCCTAGTTGTGTGACCCTGAGCAAATCATTTAACCTCTCAAAGCCTTAGGTTCCTCATTTGTAATATGGGAATGATAATAATAGTACCTACCTCTCAGAGTTGTTTTGATGAGATAACATATGTAAATTGCTTTGCAAACTTTAAAGCATACACACACACACACACACACATCTATATCTATATCTATATCTGTATCTACATATCTCCTAGTCATTATGAGAAGAGAAAACCTGAGGAAACAAAGGAGCTATCTTCAAGGATTTAAATGGCTGTCATGGTATAGAGGGACTAGACATGGTCTTGACATGGTCCCTGGTAGCAGAACTACAAATAGTGAAAGAAGTTGCAGATAGGCAAATTTAGGCTTGGAAAATCTTCCTAGTAATTAAAATTGTCCAAATGTGAAATGAGTTATCTCAGTAAACTCTCCTTGTGTCTAAAGGTTTTCAAGTGCCAGGTGGATGACCACATTAGTGATACTGAAGAAGAAATTTTCAATTAGATACAGACCGTTCTTGTAACCTTCAACTGTGATTATATGACTTTATTCCATAAAATTAGCAAACTGAATAATATGTCACTGGGATATGAATGAATTCCATTAAAGTACTCTTCTGATGCATTCTGGTAGTGTAGTGATGACTCTGGATTTCTCAAGGCAATACCAAAAGAGTATAAACTAAGAATATAGGCTCTTCTATCTCTATACTGTTTTCTTTGGTGATCTCATCAGTTTCCATGGTTTTAATTACCATCTCCATACATATGATTCTCATGTTTGTCCAGACCTAACTTCTCTCCTGATCTTTCATTTCTAACTGACTATTCATCTTAAACTGATTATCTTATACACACCTTAAATTTAACCTGTCCCAAATGGAACTTAGTATCTTTCTCCTCAACTCTAACCTTTCCCTCTTCAAAACTTCCCTACTATTGCTGAGGGTACCACATCCTCCCAGTCACCCAGTTTCATTAACATAAGGGTCATACCCAGGTCCTCACTAACTCTCACTCTCCCTATCCATTCAGTTGCCAAGTCCTGTTAATTCTACCTTCATAACATTTCTTGTGTATGTTACCTTCTTTTCTCTGATACTATCACCACCCTGATGCAGGCTCTCATAACCTCAAGCCTGGGCTTGATGGTTGGTATCCTTGCTTCAAGTGTCTCTCTACTGCAGTCTACCCTCCACTTAGCTATCAAAATGACCTTCCTGAAGTGCAGCTCTGATCATTTCACTCTTTATTTGGTAAATTCCAACAGCTATTACCTCCAGAATTAAATACAAGATCTTCTATTTGGTTTTAAGCCCTTTGTGGCCCATTCCTACCTTTCCAGTCTTCTTATACCTTAATCCCCTCTCCACACTCTCTACAAGTCAGTGACACTGGTCTATCTCCTTGCTGTTCGTTCCACAAAACACTCCATTTCCCAACTGTGAATGTTTTCAGTCTGTTCCCCCATGCCTGGAACGTTCTCCCTCCTCATCTCCACCTCCTCCATTCCCTGGCTTCCTTCAAATCTCAGCTAAAGTCTCGAACTCTCTGACATAAGACCTTCTCTGTCCTCCTTCACTTTAGTGTCTTCCCCCTGAGTTGATATCAAATTTATTCTTTATATGTCTTATTAAATATTTATCATTGACTTGATCTGACAGATTCTACCAAGATAAATTCAGAGAGATCATTTGATGAACTTGGTGTTCACAAAGTTATGAACTCTTATAGTCACAACAGTTCATAGACGATCTATTTATGTCTGTGAGCTGGTGGAGGAAATAGCCATAATAAAACCTTGAGGTACTGAAGTATTATACATTATGGCAGAATTTTAAAACAAATTAAATAATTATATTACCGTTCAGTTATTCAATCTAACCTAACAAGCAACAAATACCTAACAAGTATTTATTATGTGCACGACAGAATTTGTTATGTGCTTAGCTAAATTCATTCAACACACAAGAATATTTTCTTACATGCACAAAACTTATCTCATGTCTACCTAACTCTTGACTACATTCCCTGACCATGCCCATCTACCTACCTAATGCATTTTTCACTTGGGAGAGAGGAAAAGGAGAAAGAGAAGATACAGAAGCTAGATGAAGAATTAGAAAGAATGAAATGAGAGGAAAATGAGAGACTGAGAAAGTAGGATACTCTTAGAACGATCATATCTGCCCGGTAGACAAGTAGTCTATCAATAAAATAGTTTTGCTCAATCTCACAATTCTTCACTATCCTCTCACCAGATACATAAAACACATATTAGATGGTTATCAAAGTAGATGACATGGTTCTCTTGACCTAAAAGATAGTTATAACATAGAAAAAATTTTTTTATAACTATATCATATTGGTGACCCTGGGGCATACTGGAATTTCATTCCTGTACTTCTTGGAGTGAAGGAATAAAGAACACACAGGAATGGAAAATTTATCCAAATTGGTCATATTTTTTTCAGCCCTCTTACTTCCTGTCTTTCCTTTCCTGACTACATCCTGGTAGGTCCAATAACTACATTTAACCTCGCATTTCTATAGCTATCACCCTAGTCAAGGCTGTCACCTAATATTTATAAGGCAGCTATGCCCAGATATCCTACAGGAAGATAGCCTCCTAGTCTTCCTGTGGTCTCCTTGATAAAATGTGAATTCCTCTAGTCAAAGAATAAATGCCAAACTGCCCCATGGATGAAGCCTTTGTTCTAGCATTCACTGAAGTTCACATATCTGAGCTGGGTAACCTTATGCTTGGTTTTTAAACCAAGGGCTACACAGACTCAAGAGGGGTAGAGAAAGAGAAGGTGAGAGACAGGCAAGAGGGGCTACAGAAAGATATGGCCTGGGTCCCCTGCTGAAACGTTCACATAACACAGTTCCATCCTGGGAACCATGTAGTCCCAGGAAACTGGGCAAGCTGGGAGATAGAGGTAAGAGAGCTGCCAGCAGTCAAATGGAAGAAGCAGAGGAAGAGCATTCCTAGAACAAGCTCAACCTAGGAAAAGGGGGAGTTAGAAAGTTAAAGCAACAAGGCAAAGATACAATAGCAGAACCTGGACTTTGTTCTTTACTGGCACTTCAGGATATATGGATTGTGTAGGTTCAAATCAATTAGTCAAACACATATAAGTGTTTGGTAGGGGCAGACACTGCACTAGGTCCTGAGAATACAAATTTAAAAGAACAGAATACTTCTTATTCTCAAGGAGTTTGCATTTTTTAATGGGAGAGCCAAGTACACATATAAACATATATAGTGCAAAGCATGAACTACAATGGAGATGGGGGTAAGGGGTGCATGGCGATTGGAGGAATCGGGAACCACTTCATATAGAAGGTTATTCTTTATAACAGAGGGAAGGAATTTTGTGAATGAGAGGTGAGGCAGACAGGAGCTCCAGGGATGAACGGTGGCCAGTGCAAGGACATGAGTACAGGAAATGTAGTAAAGCATAGAAAGAAAGGAGGCCAGTTTGGAGGGACTGCATCTTGCAGGAGGGGGTATAAAGTACTATGGGCCAGAAAGACAGGTGAAGGACAAGTTTTCTTGCTTTTTTTTTTTTCAATATGGCTAATACAACACTCGTCATGATATTTTGCATGATTTCACATGTGTAACTGATATCCCATTTCTTGCCTTCACAGTGGGTAGGAGAAGAATGGGAGGGAGAGAATTAAGAACTCCAAAAATGTTTAAAAGATTGTTAAAAATAAATAATAATTTTTTCCAAAAATGTATACCAAAGTTAAAACCCACTGTACCTAAGGAAATAACTCAATGCTTGCTGAGAATGGATGAATAATATCTTTTTTGCATATCAAACTGGTAGAGAGGCCATTTGGAGAAACCAACCTGCACAACTCACTGTTTGCCAAACTCTTCCTGCCCCCTGGTGAAGGACAAGTTTTAAAAGGCTTTAAGAGCCCTTCAAGCCCCCAAAGATTAATTCAGAATTTATCCTAAAGGCAAAAGGAGTCACTGGAGTTTATTAAGTAGGAAAGTGATATGGTCAGATCTGAACTTTAGGAAAATCACTTTGGCAGCTGAATGGAAAATAAAATGGTGTTAAAAGAGACTGGATGAAGAGAATCGATCAGGAAGATGGCGAAAGAGTCTATGTAGTAGGCAATGACGGTCTGGCTAAGGTGGTGACCCCAGTAGACAGAAGAGGATCAGATTGAGACTCAGGGGTTGGATCTACATAGAGACAACTGAACTCACTGAGCAGATGAGGTCACCAAGAAAGAGAATTCTAGAGAGAAGAGGTGCAGGACAGACCCTCTGAGAATATTCACAGTCAGAGCACATGATATGGATGATTAATCAGCAAAGGCATATCCAGACAAGTATAAGGAGAATAAGGATTGTCATGAAAATGCAGAGGGGAGAATATCTAGGATGAGAGGGTTGCCAACAATTTGGGAAAAGATGATCAGAATTGGCAATTAAAAGATAACTGATATCTCTGAAGAGAACGGTTTCAGTTGAATGATAAAGCGAAAAGCCAGGCTACAAAGGGTTGAGGAGCGAAAGGTGGAGAGAGCAAGTATATACATAAAATCACTTTTTCTAGGTATTCAGCTGAGAAAAGGAAGAGGGATATAGGATGACAGCCTAAGCAGATGGTGAAGACTGGTGACGATTTTTTAAACATGCCATCCTGCTTTCTCACTTGTCCCTCTCCTGCCACTACTGATTATTCTTAGAATCTGGTGATTTCCACTAGTTCTGAATCTCCCGAATTATACTATCATTTAGAGAGAAAGAAGTGAGATGGCATTCCAGACATAGTGAACTTCTTAAGCAAAGGCACAGAAGCAGAAAGAGCAATAGGCAAACGAGGGACAAAGCAACTAGTTCAGTTTGACTAAAGTACAGAGTGTGAGATAAGGCAGAAAGGTATGTATCATTGTGTGAAGGGTCTTGGATACCAGACAAAGGAGTGAAGGAAACAGGCAGCTACTCAATGAGTCTGGGAGAATGAGCAGAGTTATTAATAAGGGAGGTAAAGTCTGGCAGTAGTATGAAGAACAGTTTCAGCTCTGAAAACAGCTGCACAAAAACCCGGAAGCTTGTGAAAGTGCACCTTCCATTCCAGAAGCAGAGCCCCACTTTAGCCTACAGTTAAAAGTTAGGATATGAGCTGGAAAAATGAATATAAATTATGAAAAAAAATTCTGACTATAGAAAGTTACTATGATGACAAGTACTAAGGGCTGTGAAGGGGTCCCCTGAACTTGTCTTTTTGCATTGCCATATTTTCCAGAAACACTGGAACCAGAGCATGCAGGAAGCCCTGAATATGTCAAGGAGAAAGCACCCCTCCTAGCTGACATAATTTGTTGTTTGTACCCCCAAACTGAATTCCTTATGCATCCTCGGGAGGCAAACAGGTGCCAGCCAGTCTGGGAAAATGTGCAACTGGGGTCCTTTGCAGATAATCAGACCCTCCTATCTTCATAGTCTAGTGGTTCCCAAGGGAAAAGAATACAGTTTTGGGAGGATTTTTATCTCTTTTTCCCACCTTTATTGCACCTTTCCTCTCCCATACCACACCCCTTCCTATTTTCTACTCCTCCTCTTGTGGTATCTTCATAAACATGCAAACTTCTGAAAGGACTGAATTCTTTGAGCTTAACGTACATGTTCATTTACTTTGTAATAATAGTTTTCACATAAGTCTACTGACATTGTGATTACCTGTTGACAAAAGCATGATCAAAGCACACACTCAGAAGAAGACAACAAAGCCAAAACTGCTACATCCAAAGCCTCAAAGAAAAATATTTTGAAAATCAAGGAAGAGAGGTAGAAGAAAAATTGGGAAGAGAAATGAGAGTGATACAAGAAAATCATAAAAAACAAGTCAACAGAAGTAAAACACTTGAGGATAGGGTGAAAGGAGAGAGAGACAGACAGAGTGTGTGTGTAGGATAAACAGGGGAAAGTAGGATGGAAATACACAGTAATCATAACTGTGAAAAAATTTTCACAGCAAGTCTCTCTGATAAAGACCTCATTTCCCAAGTATCTAGAGAATTGAGTCAAATTTATTAAAATAAGAGCCATTTCTCAATTGATAAATGATAAAAGGATATGAACAGGCAGTTTTCAAAGTAATCAAAACTATCTAACATCAGGTGAAAAAGTGCTCTAAATCACTACTGACTAAAGAAATGCAAATTAAAACAACTCTGAGCTACTACTCCACACCTATCAAATTGGCTAATATGGAGGAAAGATAAATGTTGGATGTGGGAAAACTGAGACACTAAAGTACTGTTGGTGAAGTTGTATACCGTATATTCAACCATTCCGTAGAACAATTTGGAACTATGCCTAAAGTGGTATAAATCTATGCATACCATTTGACCAAGGAAAACCACTACTAGGTCTGTATCCCAGAGTTAAAAAAAAATCCAAAAAAAGAAAAAGACCTATACATAACAAAAATATTTATAGCAGCTCTTTTTTTGTGGTGACAAAGAATTGGAAACTGAGGGGATGCTCATCAATTGGAGAATGGCTGAACAAGTTGTTATATATGATTATAATGAAATATTACTGTGCTATAAGAAATGATGAGCAGGTGCTCTCAGAAAAACCTGGAAAGACCTACATGAATTGATGCAAAGTGAAATGAGCAGAACCAGGAGAACACTGTACACAGTAATAGCAATACTGTATGATGATCAACAAGGAGAAAAAGTGAATTCCAAGAGGTGACTCCAGACATTTTCACTAGTTGTAGCATATAGTAGTTGGTCTCACTCTGGTATACTCCGCTGTACCGCCCTAGAGAAGGGTGGAGTCTGCTCCTGGTCAGGAACATTTACCAATTCCTTTGAATTCTTCAATAACAATAAATTGCCCTTGATACCTGAATTTCAGTGTCAGGTGTATTTCTAACAATTATAATAGGCAAAGAGAATAAAAATCCAAGAATGAAATAATTCCTACTCTAAAGGAGTTAACATTCTAACAGTCAAACAAGTACTTTTATAAGTATATATACAACCAGATAGATTTCCAAGTGAAATGTAGTAAGCATTTAAAGAACAATTAATTGCAATACTATATAAACTATTTGGAAAAACAGGCAAAGAAGGAGTCCTACAAATTCCTTTTATAACACTGAATGATAAATCATTATATCCATATATACGTGTGTATATATATGTGTGTATACACACACACACACACACGGACATCCATATTACAGTCTGGGCTTGGCATGTCCTCTGGTCCTCTGCATAAACCTCTCCTACTCTCCTACTAGGAGATGTGATAAGCCTTGAATAACAAACCTTCAGACTCTCCTACTTGGAGATATGCAAAGAATGACCAACCTTGGAGACTAGATGAGACTTGAACAAAGGATAGTAAACATTCTTGAGGTTAAACATTTGGGGAAACTGCTGTTCTGGGAGCCTAGCCAGCCTCCAAGAATGATATCTCACAAAACCCCATTGTAAGGGTTGGCTCCCCTCTCAATGGGAACATCTGGAGTAATTGGCAGTAAGTTTTCTTTGTTCAAGGCCCTATTTAAGTCTCCACATGGGTGAGTGCATTGAAATCTCACCCATGGAAAGGATGCTTTGCCTGGGACTTTCCCATTCGAGACCCTGGCTGTACCCCGGGATTTCCCAGCTTTGAAGGATCAGGTGTTGGAGTTCCCCTGAAAGGTGATGCACTTATGTTGTTATTGTCTGTGTCTTTGTCGCTTTTGCTGTGATTAACCGTGTTATTAGGAACTGTTAATTACTGTCGTTATAAATCCAATATAGCATTCCTTGTCTTTTAATAAAAGCATTATTCCATTGGGAGTGTGTCATATTGCAGGTGTGAATCTGAACCTAACTAAGCTTAACTGCACACACACACACAAATATGGTGCTGATGCTGTTACTTATTCTTCATTCTCAAACAGGATCATGACATTGGGAAAGTGATGTCATGGCTTGCCAGTGAATTGGATTCAAGTGAGGCAAAGTTGTGCAAAGTCACCAGCCTCACTCTCTCCTCTGGAGCCATCTGGGTCAAGTGGCAAGATATAGATCAAGACGACCAGAGATGGCCCTAGATGCAGTGGTGTTGAGGTTTAAAGGTGCTCAGACCTCAAAATAATGACATTCTGGGTCCTGCCCAAATGAATTCGACCCGACTTCTTTCAGCCAAAGAAAACAGTTTATTAAAGATTTGCCATATTGGGTAGACTCTTAAGAAATGTCAGCATTGGCTGAACTGTTGAGGAATCTGAGCATTTGTGACACTTGTATTGATAAGTGGGCCAGATAGAATCTGAGCACCTTCATGGAGGCAAGATGGAGCTTATATACAGAAAGACTGTGGGAGGGATCTAGGGGTGGTCAAGTAGTCTGGGGTGATGGGAGGAGGGTCCAGGGAGGATCTTGAGGAGGAGTCTGAGGATCTTGATGGAACTGGGTGACTAGAGGTCAGACTCCAGGAATTAAGAGAATGGGATTTTAATAAGATCAAGGGTGGGAAGTAGCTGGAGGCTACCTGGAGATAACAGACAATGGAGGGCTAGGCTAGGTTAAGGGCAACAGAGATTTGGGCCTAGAGATAATGGAAGGCTTATGGCCTCAGGCAAATGCCAGATCAAGTGGGAAGATTCAAGGAGAGTTCAAGGGGGTTCCCCATCAGTGGGAGACTTTGGCCTTTTTAAGCTAAGGTCTTTCTCAGGTCTCAGTTTGTCTGAGGCAATGCCCATTCAGTGATTAAGGCTAGGTAAGAAATGAGGAAAAGAGTGGCCTCTTTTACCTACTCAAAAAAAAAAAAATCATGGTGCTGATACCTAAACTTGGAAGAGCTAGAACAGAGAAAGAAAACTATAGACTAATTTCCATAATGAATGTGATATTACAGCAATGAAACACTAAGATCATACACTATGAACAGGTGCGATTAATACCAGGGATGCAGGGCTGGTTCAGTATTAAGGAAACTATCAGCATAATTGACTATATCAATGACAAAAACAACAAAATTCACATGATCTCAACAGATGCAGAAAAAGCTTTAGACAAAATACAACATTCATTCCTACTAAAAACACTAGGAAGCACAGGAATAAATGGAACTTTCCTTAAAATTATAAATGTCTATTTAAAACCATCAGCAAGTATTATCTGTAATGGGGATAAGCTAGAAGCCTTCCCAATAAGTTCAGGCGTGAAGCAAGGATGTCCATTTTCACCATTATTACTCAACATTGTACTAGAAATGCAAGCTATAGCAATAAGAGAAGAAAAATAAATTGAAGGAATTACAACAGGCAATGAAAAAACAAAACCATAACTCTTTGCAGACGATATTGTAGTACATATAATCAATTAAAACAACTAACAAGTAAAGTTGCACGGTATTAAAAAAACAACAACCCACATACAGCATTACAATTTCTATATATTACCTATAAAATCCATTAGGAAGAAAAAAGAAGAGAAATTTCATTTAAAATAACTGCAGACCCAAAGAGGTCATAAAAAAGGGAAAAGGAGCTATCTGTACAAAAAAATATTTTTGTGGTGACTTTTTGTGGTGACTAAGAATTGGAAATTGAGGGGATGCCTATTAAATGAGTAATGGCTAAACGAGGTGTGGTATTATGATTGTGATGGAATATTATTGTGCTATAAGAAATGATAAGAGGGATGATTTCAGAAAAATCTGGACTTACATGAACTGATGCAAAGTGAAGTGAGCAGAACCAGGAGAATATAGTAATGGCAATACTGTACAATGAATAATTGTGAATGACTTAGCTATTCTCAGCAACACAATGATCCAATACAATCCTAAAAGTCTGGTGATAAAGCATGCTGCCTCCAGAGAAAGAACTAAAAATGTCTGAATACAGACTGAAACATGCTATTTTTCATTTTTCTTTTTTAAAATTTGAGTCTTTTTGCACAAAATGACTAATATGGAAATGTTTTACATGACTATATACATGACTTATATCAGATTGCTTAGCAGCTCAGGGAGGGAGAAGGGATAGAATTTGGAACTCCAAACTTCAAAGTTTTAAAATTTGTTTTAACAATTGGAGAAAAAATAAAATATTACATATTTTAAAAACACCTGCAGACAATATAAAATGCTTGGGAGTCTACCTGTCAAGACAAACCCAGGAATTGGATGAACACAATTACAAGGCAGTTTTCACACAAAGTCACATCTAAATTGGAGACAGTAACAGCAATGTTGTAATGACGATCAACTGTGAAAGACTTGACTATTCTGATCAATACAATGATCCAAAACAACTCCAAAGGACTCATGGTGAAAAACGAACTCTGAGTGCAAATTGAAGCATAATTTTCTCACTTTATCTTTCTTCTTCTTTCTTTAAAACTATGGCTAATATGGGAATTATGCTTTGCAGAATTTCACATGTATAACTGATATCATATTACTCATCTTCTCAGTGGTTGAGGGGTGGGGGGGGAAGGGAGAAAGAGAATCTGGAATTCAAAATTAAAAAAGAAAAGTGTTAAAAAAAAACCAACAAAATAATAAAATAAACAATTGGAGAAATACTAATTACTTATGGGTAGACTGAGCCAATTTAGTAAAAATGACAAATCTACGTAAATTAATTCATTTATTCAGGCTTATGCCAATCAAACTACCAAAAATTATTTTATACAGCTAGAAAAAAAACATCAAAATTTATCTAGAATTATAAAAGGTCAAGAATATCAGAGGACTCAATGAAAAGAAAATGTACATGAACATGGCCAAGCTGTACCGGATCTCAAACTGTATTACAAAGCACTCATCATAAAAACAGGCTGGTACAGGCTAAGAAACAGAGTGGTAGATCACTAGAATAGATTAGGTATCATAGCAGTAAATGACTGGAGTAATCTAATGTTTGATAAACCCCAAATATCCACACTTTTTGGATAAGAACTCAATATTTGACAAAAATTGATGGAAAAACTGGAAAGCAGCTTGGCAGAAACCAGATATAGATCAACATCTCACAATGTTTAACAAGGTAAGGTCAAAACGGGTATATGACAATCATAAAGAGTAATATCATAAGCAAATTAGGGTAGCATGGAATAGTTTGTCTATCAGATCTAGGGATAAGGGAAGAACTTATGACCAAATAAGGGGTATAGAGCATTATAGGATATAAAATGGATAATTCTGATTATATTAAATTGAAAAGCCCAATGCAGCCAAGATTAGAAGGAAAGCAAGAAACTGGGAAAATAATTTTACACCAAGTTTCTCTGACAAAGGCTTAATTTCTCAAGTATATAGAGAACTGAGTCAAATTTATAAGAATATAAGTCATTCTCCAATTGATAAATGGTCAAAGGATATGAACAGGCAGTTTTCCGACGAAGAAACCAAAGTTATCTATAGTTATATGAAAAAATATTCTAAATCACTATTAGAGAAATGCAAACTTTTAACAATTCTGAGGAACCACTTCACACCTATCAAACTGGCTATTATGACAGAAAAGTAAAAGGACAAATGTTGGAGATGTGGGAAAATTAGGGCACTGACATACTGCTGGTGGACTTGTGAACTGATCCAACCATTGTGAAGAGCATTTTGAAACTATGTTCAAAGGATGATAAAACTGTGCATACCCTTTGACCCAGCACTCACTACCAGATCTGTATCCCAAAGAGATCAAAGAAAAAGGAAAAGGACCCATATGTACAAAAATATTTATAGGAGCTTTTCTTGCGGTGGCATAGAATTAGAATGAGGGGATGCCCATCAACTGGGAAATAGCTGAACAAGTTGTGGTATATGATTGTGATGAAATACCACTGTGCTATAAGAACTGATAAGCAGGATGCTTTTAGGAAAATCTGGGAAAACTTATATGAACTGATACAAAGTGAAGTCAGGAGAGCATTATACACAGTAACAGCAGTATTGTAGGATGATCAACTGTGAATAGACTTGTTAATTCAGAACAATACAATGATCCCAAGAAAATTCCAAAGGACTCAAGATGAAAAATACTATCCACCTCCAGAGAAAGAACTGATGGGAGTCTGAATGCAGATCAAAGCATACTTTTTTAAAACTTTCTTGAGTTTTCTGTCTGTTCTCTTTTGTAATATGGCTAATATGGAAATGTTTTGCATGCTTGCTCATGTACAATGTGTAGCAAATTGCTTGCCTTCTCAAGAAGGGGCAGAGGAAAGAGAATTTGGAATTTAAAATTTTTAAAAACAAATGCTAAAAATTTTTTTACATGTATTCAAAAAAAAGAAAAATTTTTAAAGTATATACGAAACAAACAAAGAGAATAAGTACAAAGTACTAGTTTGGGAGCGAAGGTAGTAGGTGTTGGATTGATCAGGAAAGGCATCATCTGCTATATATAGTTAGGTAGTGGGCTGAATTCGCATGCCCAGCAGTCTGTGGGCTTTTATCCAAAGTCACTGCCCTTCACATATGTCACTCCGTTAGAGAACTTCCCTGGGCTATTAGGCAAGAGGATCTGATATTGGAGGTGGAAAGCACATAACAGTTTAGAAATCCAAATATACTTGGTTCCCACACATGCTCACCTAGCCATTAGCTTTTCTAATTTACAAGGTACTAAAGTTGCCCACTTCAACACTTCTTGAAACTCTTTTATTAAAGAGTTATAGTACAAATATGGCAGTTAAGTGATCCAAACTACAAAGAAATAGTAAATGAAATTAATGAAATCAGTTGGAAGTCTATCACATATCATAATTAGAGGTACCAAAAACAGTGAAGAAGGATAGGGCTTTCTTTTACACACACACACACACACACACGCACACGCACACGCACGCACACACTCTTAATTTAGAATACAACATTCTATCCTGTTTTTATGCCTTAGCACAAACTATCCCTTATGCCTAGAATGCATTCATTATCTACTCAGCAACTCCCCTCAGGATTCCCTGCCCTCTCCAAGGCTCTGCTCAAGTGCCATCTCCTACAGGAAACCTTTCCTGATTCCCTCACTTGTTAGTAACCAGCTCTCACCCTTTCGTGCCCACCACATACTATGTAAACTTTTTTTACTTTCTTATCTGTGTACAAGTTGTTTCTGTCTAGGATAATTTAAATTCTTTAAGAACAGGGATTGTTTTTGTCTTTAAATCCTCAGTGCCTAGCACAGTGTTTGCTAAAGAAATGCTCAATGAATAATAGATGATGATGATGACTGTCATTTATAGAGTACTGTGAGGTTTGCAGAGCATTTTACATATATCATCTCATTTGATCAAATACAAAAATATGCTCTGTAAAGTCATACTACTTTTGTATAGCCTTTTCTTAAATTTACTTCTGATAGTCCAATTTTCCTTGCAGATGAATTCAGCTAACAATGGCATATAATTACAGTAGTATTTATTTACAGTAGCATTAATTTTTGTTACATTTGAGAAGGAGGGGTGGGAGACGTAAAATAAGAATCTTGCTCTAACATGGTTGGTATCATGGACTCAGAAAAAAATTGTTCCCTCCACTTCTACAGAAGTCCTTCATAGGGCCTTAAAAGGTTATTCCTATACAGAAGAGTTTTATTCCTCAACAGGAACATTGTATGTGATCATATTTGAAATCCTTTAACTAAATTGTTGAGGGAAATGAAGTAGAAGTAGGATCCTCCCCCCTCCCAGCAGTATAGTTTTGATTCTGTATAGTAATCAAAGTAGTTTTTAATTTTAACAAACTGAATTAGAACAGAGTAGAACATTGACAAATATATACAAAGAAATACTACATATTTCAGATATAAAACACAACAAAATTCCAATAACTCATGGGCACAGATGACATGAATAAAGGAAATGTGGAGAATGGAAAAAATAATTTTATCTATTTTTTTAATATTATTCGCGGCACATCTTTTTTTTTTTTTTTTTGGCAGGAGGGAAGGCTGGGCAATTGGGGTTAAGTGACTTGCCCAAGGTCACACAGCTAGTAAGTGTGTTAAGTGTCTGAGGTCACATTCGAACTCAGGTCCTCCTGACTCCAGGGCCGAATCTCTACTCATTGCGCCACTTAGTTGCCCCGCCCCAGCATATCTTTCACAAAAGTTCTAGGCAAGTTACTAAGTTTACTTTGCAGTATTCAACTCTCTCCCGGCAGGCTTTTTAGGGGGATTCTAGCAACATGTAGATGCCTGAGGGAAGGAGATGCAAATGGTATTGTGACAACTATAATTAATGATGACAGCTAATATTTATATAGTACTTACTATGTGCCAGGCACTGTGCTAAGCATACTTTGCAATTATCTCATTTGCTCCTCACAACAACCCTAGGAGGTAGGTGCTATTATAATCCCCGGTTTTTAAAGATGAGGAAATTGGGCCAAACAGAGGTTAAGTGACTTGCCCAGGATCAGACAGCTAACACGTGTCTGAAGCCAGAGGTCTTCCTGATTCGAGTGCCTGTGCTCTACCTACTGTGCCACTTAGCTGCCCCCACACTTAACATGTACTCAGTGGTTTTAACTTTCCCAGGAATTTTAACATCTTGGAATTCATTTTGTCCCTGCAATTACCATCCATGATAAAGTATTCGTCATGCCAAACCTTGACAGTGTGCTAGAATTACAACAGCATATATTACTTTGTAACATTATCATGTTGTGTCAGTAAAAACTATATGCATAAGAAAAATTCTAACATTGGAACCAAGGGAGGTTTTTGAGGAGCACGTGGTTGCCCTCCATAAATATTAAGACTTAAAAGTTAGAGGTGCAATGAAATTGGCAAAAACAAATAAAAAACAAAATTAAATGTTGGCGGATCTATAGTAAAACACTGCTGAAGGCAAAGTAAGGTACTTATTTGGAAATCAGAAAATATGGTTTCAAATTCTAGGTTTGCCACCTATTTGGATGACTTTAATTTAACTGAACTTCTCTGACCTCAGTTTCCCCATCTGTAAAACGAAAGGGTTGAACTAGATGGCCTCTAAGTTTCTTTCCAGCCCTAAATCTAGGATCTTATGATCATGTGACATTTCTAGAAAGCAGTCTGGTAAGTAACACAGAAGAGTTCTGACCCTGAAATTTCACTATGAGAAGCACTGCAACAGGAAGTAACCAAAAATAAAGGAACTATCTGTACTGTATGTTTATAGCTACACTGAGGACGAGAAACAAGACCAATTCCTTTTCTGAGTACTAAGGAACCTTGATTAAGATACCACCGTGCAAGTACACTTAAAAAAAAAAACCACAAAGACACTTAAGAGGCAAATTTTTAGAATGTAAACGTAGGAAGAAAAGAATGTTATGACATCCTTGAAATGTTTCCACTGTTGATTACTAGACTTTCCCCACTTGACAGAAACATACTCTTCTCCCCGCAACAGCATAAAAGTGCCTATCTCTGCCATGTATAATAGGAACAGAGCTCAGAGCAATCTGTTTCTCTTGCTTTAACAAATAACAAACATCTCTTCTGGCTTATATGATTGAGTTGGATCTGGTTCTGAGAACGTTATAATAGTAAATGCTGAAAACAATCTAAATGTCCAGTGGTTGAAGGATGGCTAAACAAATTGTGGTAAATGTAATGAAATGCCAGGTCACCATTAAGAATTAAGGCATATAATGAACTATAGGAAGATCTATATAAAATAATGCAAACTGAAGAAAGGACAAGTATGTTCTTATACCTACGAATGCGCAATCACAGGGATCAGAGGTAGGATTTAGATAAAGTAGTAATACATTATGCTTACTTGTATATTGAAGTACTTTTCTTCCTAAATACGTTTGCAGGGTTTTTTTTTTACTGTAAAGTTCATGGGAAAAAATGGGTACGTCCTCAAACATCCCTAATTTCTTTGAATTAAATCATGAATTTATCTGAACATGGTTTAATCTTTTTTTTTATCCCTGCATTATTACTTGGGTATATGAATTGGATACTTGCTTTGTAATGTACCATTTATTTGTCCAAAAACTTGTTTTTACGATTTTTAAAAGTACTTTTCAATTCTGTATTGACTTCAATGACCACCTATTATGCTCTTACTATGCTACTGGCACTGTGCTTACGCACCGAAGTTGACGAACAACCTTATCCTATTCATGCCCTTCGTGGTTTTGCACATTTTAATTCTACAAGCTTTTCTAGAGGTGAAAAATCTTGCTTAAAACGGGTGTTTTCAAGGCCAAGTTACAACTGTGAGCCAAACTGTTTTGATGTCAAACACGTCAAATTTTTTAAAAAATTATTTTCAGTTCCAAATTCTCTGCCTCGTTCCAGTACATTCCTCCAGTCACCCGTTGAAAAGGCAAGAAATGATACCTATTATACAAACGAAGTCATGCAAACATGCCAGTACTTTAAAAACTTAACTTTCTTAAGATAAAAAAACAAAACATTTTCCTTCAATGATAAACCAGTGAATACTATTAAGAAAGGATAGTTCCAAGAACTTCAGTCATATTAATAACACTGTAATATTCAATTGTGCTCTTAAAAAAGATGTTCAAAATTTATTCTGAGCTTGAAACAAAACAGATCATTTTATGTCGTGCAGCCTAAGTGAATCAATTACTACAAACACCATACTTGACCCTTTATAACCCAGTGGATAACCAGGGTATTTGAATAAGGCATTCTGAGATTCCAAACAGCAATTCAGAAATGCCAGTCTCCCCCAAAGGATGGTCCTAAAATAGAATATGTATTTTTGCCTAAAGTATATAGGTATGGTTCTTTCAGAAACTCATCTCCCACATTCCCGGGGATTCTACACTCCACCAGTCCAGGACTTCTAACCCTCTAATTGTGACCGCTTAAATTTCTAAGACAGAAAATTGCCTCCTCCTTTCTCCTTAAAAATAAATAAATATCCGTAGTGTAACTGTCCCTGAAAAATACCAAAGAATGGCTTCTGCCATCCTTCCTCAAATCCTCCGGGCACGGCTCTCTCAGGGCCATGGTGCCAAGAACTTAATCTGCTAAGTAACACATCTGCAGTCTCGGTCTCTTGGCGACCAAAAGAGGAGCTATGGAGATCCTGGAGGGGGAGATAGAGGGAGGGAGAGGGTCGTTCCCCACAGCTGGAGTGGAAAAGGACTTGATTCAGGGAAGGTGGCAGGTAGGTTGAGGGAGAATGAAGAGATCTCCGGGTGGAATAATTTTCCTTCTTTTTTTTTTTTAAAAAAATCATTAAAAAGAATTAGCGGAGGGGAGAGATGGAGAAGGGAGAGGTCCTTTCTTGAGCCAACCCTGGGACTGGGGAGAGAGAAACAACAACTGTAACCCGCTCACCCCGAGGGCTGGAGAGCACTAAAGGATGCGAGGGAGAGAGCTTTTCTGCCAGGCTTGGCAGGTCCGGGGGTCCGGACTGAGGCGGGCGGCGGCTGCCCCTTCGCTCCGGCGTCCGGCCCCCGGGCGGCCCTGCACCGAGATGCTTCCCAGTCCCCGCTTCCCCTCCTCTGCCCCCCCGCCCCCACCCCCCCTCGCAGGACTGACCCTCCCCGCGTGGGGCACGGACCGGAGCAAAAACGGCCTCGGGAGGGCCAGCGGAAAATACCTGAGTCCCGGGGATCGTGACGGCGAGGACTGAAGCAGGAGAGACCAGAAACAAGAGAGACTGGGGCAGGAGCCTCACTCGCCTCCAGTCAAACCCCGACGGACACACACGAGTAGGGCGGGTGACTTCCGCCCGGAGCCCCGCCGCCCGAGACTGGGCCGCATCACTTCCGCCTATGCCCGGGCTTTCATCCATCTCCCTTTCCCTCCCCTAGCAATCATTCGCAGCCGGTTTCTCCAGGCCTCTTTCAGGAGATTTCGGCGAATGTCTGGGGGGGGGTGGGGGGGGGCGGTGTTATGCACGTCTTGAAGACTACATATCCCAGGATTCTCCCCTCTCCTTGAGAGGTTTCATTCCGGGTCAAGAGATCGCGCGCCGGCTGGTCACCATGGAAGCGGTCGGTTTGGTCACGTGGTGCCCCTGGTTACGCCCGCTGCCAGTGTCAGGGTCTGGGGCCCGCGGCGGGGGCCATTTTGTTGAGGGCTGCCTCCTGTAGCCGGGGGCGGCTTGGGAGCTCTCAGTTCCGGTGGGGCCGTGGCGCCAGCGGCAGAAGAAGACGAGGACGAGGACGAGGAGGAGGAAGAAGAGAAAGAGGGAATCTTTCTCGGCCCTGGCTTCGGCAGCTGCTTTTCCCCTTCTATAGCCCGGGAGCCTGGAGAAGAAAAGGGAGGGGAGGGCTCCGCCGGGCCCCTAGGAGATTGCGATGGTTCCCCGCCGCGGCAGCTTCCTGACGCCCCTCCATGGCGTCCGCGCCCCCGGTGCTTCTCCTGCCGCAGGCCGGGTTCCTAGCCCCCAGCGCCTATCGGCTCCGGAGCAGCTGCCGCCCTTCCACCCCAGAGACTGATGAAAACCGACCTCGGCGGACTATGAGAGAGGAGAAAAGCTACTGCTGCCGCGGAGCCGCCGGCGACCAGGGCTCGTGCCCCGCGGCCCCTCCGGCCCTGTCCCCGACCACGGCCGTGCTCTTTCTCCCGGCGGAGGACGCTGTCACCAGTGGCTGGTCCAGGCCCGGAGGGAGCCTACCGGGAGGGGAGGAAGAGGAGACCCGGCTCCTGCAGCTCCTCCGCACGGCGCCGGAGCCGTCCGAGGCCTTCCAGGCTCTACAGGCTGCCCTGCCCCGGCGGGGCGGGCGCCTCGGTTTCCCGAGACGGAAAGAAGCGCTCTATCGGGCCCTGGGCCGGGTGCTGGTGGAGGGGGGCCTAGAGGAGAAGCGGCTTTGCTTGCAACTTCTCTCCGACGTGCTCCGGGGTCAGGGGGAGGCGGGCCAGCTGGAAGACGCCTTTAGCCTGGCTCTTCTGCCGCAGCTCGTGGTGTCCCTGCGAGAGGAGAACCCAGCCTTGAGGAAGGATGCGCTGCAGGTCCTGCACCAGTGTTTGAAGCGGAGCCCCACGCAGGTGCTGCAGGTGCTCATTCAGCGAGGCCTGGAGAGCGCCGATGCCCGGCTCCGGGCTTCCACTGCCCTTCTGCTCCCCATTCTGCTCACTCCCCCGGATCTCTTGTTCGGTCTGGATCTCACCGAGATCACGCTATCCCTGGCCCGCAAACTTGGGGAACAGGAGGAAGAAGAAGAGGCTGAGATAGCTTTTTCTGCGCTGCAACAAATAGGGGAGCGCCTGGGCCAAGACCGGTTTCAGTCTTACATCTCTCGCCTGCCCTCAGCGCTGAGGAGACACTACAATCGTCGTACAGAGTCCCAATTTGGGGGTCAGGTTCCTCATTATTTGGAACTCGAAGCCTCGGAGTTTCCTGAAGATCCCCTCCCCTGCCCAGCATCACCTTCCAGCAGCCACCTCAAGTTTGGTGTTATTCCCCAGGAGCTGCATTCCAGGTTGCTAGATCAGGAGGACTATAAGAGTCGGACTCAGGCAGTGGAGGAACTCAAGCAGGTGCTGGGAAAGTTTAGCCCTGGCTCCACTCCTCATTCTAGTCTTGTAGGTTTCATTAGCTTATTGTATAACTTGTTAGATGATTCTAACTTCAAAGTGGTTCACGGTACACTTCAGGTACTGCACCTGTTGGTGACCCGCCTTGGGGAACAGGTACAACAATTCTTGGGACCAGTCATTGCTGCCACGGTCAAAGTACTAGCAGACAACAAGTTGGTGATCAAGCAAGAATATATGAAAATTTTCCTTAAGCTCATGAAAGAAGTAGGTCCTCAGCAGGTGCTGTGTTTATTGCTGGAACATCTCAAACATAAGCATTCCAGAGTGAGAGAAGAGGTGGTGAATATAAGTATTTGCTCCTTGCTGACCTATCCAAGTGAGGATTTTGACTTGCCCAAACTGGCTTTTGGTCTTGCCCCAGCTCTAGTTGATAGTAAGCGTAGGGTACGCCAAGCTGCTCTGGAGGCCTTTGCAGTATTGGCATCTTCAATGGGCTCAGGTAAAACCAGTGTACTTTTAAGAGCTGTTGATGCTATTGAACTTCAAGATAATGGAGATGGAGTGATGAATGCTGTGCAAGCCAGATTAGCTAGGAAAACTCTTCCAAGGCTAACAGAACAGGGATTTGTGGAATACGCAATACTCATGCCATCTTCTGCCCAGGGCAGATCAACCCACTTGCCCCATGGAGCAGATACAGACTGGCTTCTGGCAGGTAACAGAACTCAAAGTGCACACTGTCATTGTGGTGACCATTCAAGGGATAGTATGCAAATATATGGCTCTTACAGTCCATCTGCTGATCAGACTATCTGTACTCGAAGGGTGTTAAGTGCAGGCAAAGGGAAAAATAAATTACCATGGGAAAATGACCAACCTGGAGGCATGGGAGAAAACCGGACATCCCATTCAAAGGAAATAGAGGAGGTATGCGTTTTATGTAATTAGCATGGGTCGGGGCAGTAGAAGTACCATTTTTTTCACTTTAATGAAAGATATTTTTATGTGTCAGATACCCCCTTGAAAGGATTTATTCCAGAAAAATTTATGCTAAGTGTTCTTAAGTGTCCAATCCTCATGAAACAAATTACAGAAATATATACGATGGATTTGATTCAGAGGCAAGACGGTATACTGGAAGGAGCATCAGGTTAAGAATCAGGATCTTCTGATTCTATGGCTGTTGGCTCTGCTACTACACTGATTATCTGTTGGGACTTGCTTGGGCAAGTCAATTAACCTCCCTAGGGAGGATCAAATGAGATGTTGTATGTAATGACTTAGTGGCAAGCACTGCATAAATGACTCATATTACAGAGGAGGAACCTGAGGCAGACAGAGGTTAAATGACCAGCCTTGGGTCACACAAACAAGTGTCTGAGACTGGATTTGAGTTTAGGTTTTCCTTGAGTCCAGGCCCAGAATTCTATCCACTACACTACCTATTTGTCAAATAGTATTAAGCTCTTATATGTACTAAGGTTAGCTAAATATGCAAAGACAAAAATGAATCAATCTTTGCCCTTAAGGATCTTATAGTGTAATGAGAGAGACAACATGTCTGTGTGAGTGCATGAGGCTGTAAACGCTAGACAGGGTAAACTTGGATGAGAAGGCACTGGCAGCCCAGAGGACCAGAAAATGCCTCCTGTGAGAGGTGGTGCTAAATAATTTCAATCAAATAAGTCCCTACTGTAGCATGAATATTTTTTTAATTGTACAATAGCTGTTTCAAAGTCAAAATATTTATATAGTGTTTTAAGGTTTGCAGAGCACTTTACAAACATTATCTCATTTGACTCTCACAACAACACTGGGAGGTAGGTGCTATTATTATAAGCTCTATTTTCAGACCTAACTTTCTTCTCCATGACTTTGCACATCTTCTTTCACTAATGCATCTTGAATTGCACTTCTTTTGAGTCTTTAACTTAAGAATATGCTGAGATTTGCACTCCCCTACAACCACCATCCTACTGTTCCATTCCTTTCATACTCTTCTTCCTCTTGCTGTCAAATTCATAGAAATAATACTCAACACTCGCTATTTCTACCGCCTCATCAACCACTCATTTACTAACCCTTTTAATTGGGTTTCCTTCCCTACTATTCTACTAAAACAACTCTCTCCAAAGTTTCTTCCATATTATCAAACCAATCCGCTTTTTTTTCCTGAGCAAGCATACCCTCCTTGACCCATCTAAGTGACTTTTGATATTGTAGACTAGCCACCCCCTCCTAGATAACCTCTTAGCTTCTATCACGCTGTATTATTATGACTTTCCTCCTACTTCTATCACTGCTGCTTTTTTGTCTCTTACTGGCTTCTTGTATTGTTCCTACATCTTAAGTGTTAGGAAAGCACTTTGTAACCTGCAAACTGCACTATATAAATGTGAGCTATTAATTTTTTCATTACTAATCATTCCTAAAACTTAAAAAAATAATGGTTATGAATTAGCTCACATAACTTTAGTTACCAGCATCATAACTGACACATTTGTAAAACACTTCTACATAGCTTCTCATTTCATGCCCACAACTATACCATAAGGCAAGTGCTACAAGTACATGGCTATCCTTTGCATTCATTGCTGAAAGCATTTCCATCATTTGATTTTTTTTTCCATGCATCTACAGCTTTATCAGAGGCATTTACACTCAATGTGAGTCTGAAAACACATTCTTTGATTTTGTACCAAGGAAGTTATAAATTCCTTCATTACCATTTCCTTAAATAAAAGTTATACAGTTTTAAAATCGGTATGTGTCAGAACTCCTCTACATCGAGAAATTGAAAACATTTACATAACCAATTCGCCTCAAGTGTTTGATGATTTCCCACAAGTTGAAAACCCAACTGCATATGGAACCATATTAATATGCCCTAGGTAGACTTTATACTACACTGTAGGGAAGATACATAACAGATAAATCTAGTAAGTTTGAAAAGAAATCTTGTTTCCTTTGCTAAAAAACTAATGATCTCCTAAGATTTTGTCCCTTCCTTCCCCTTCCCCTTCCTTCTTGGAAAGCTAGTGAACCAATGAGGTATAATACAGAACATCCTTTGATCTAAGTTAAATGATCCAAAGTTAAGTTTAGCTTTGGTGCTATAAGGTTTCCTTTCAGCAAGACAAGACTTAAATTATCGCAATATTTCTTACAGTGTGGAAAGTTAACACATGCTTTCTAATGTACTCTTAACTGGGGAACATATTTTGTAATTTTATGATCTATTTAGTCATTTTTTTTGTTCATTACGAAGTATATGAAACAAAAATGATTCCTTGGGAGAAGAGAGAAATGAAATTTCAAAGATTTTGTAACTGTCTTTAGATAGCTTAGGAATTATAGGATCAGTTTATTTCTATTAATTCCTAAAACCTAAAATCCCCAAAATGTAATGGTTGTGGATTGTTAGAAAATTTAAGGTACTGGTGTCATCAGTCATCATCATCGTCACATTAGATACTATGTAGGTGTGTGTGGATGTGTACACACACACACTATATATATGCATACATATATGTATATATATCTTTGTATATCTATACAGATGTATATATCTGTGTGTCTTTATGTTGCTTTAAGGAAAAATCCTTGCTTATTATTCATTTCTTAATCCTTATAACAGTCTTGTGAGTTAAGTATTTCCTTATCATCATTATTCTTGCTACCATTTTTAATCATCCTGAGAACAACACATAGATTTAAACATTTAAATGTTTCATGGAAGAGTAAACCATACAAAATGTGTCTTTTTGAGCAGATTTGAACAGTTACGGTTTTTGCATTTATAGTTTCCAGCATAAACACATTAGGGTAAGCTTTACCTTTCATTAAATAGCCAAGCTAAGGGTATTCAAGAGAAGGAGGCTAGTAATTTAAGAGAAGAGTACAATATAGACTTGAATTGGTCCACCAAGGATTCAAGATGGGGAGAAGAGAAGAGAGTGGCTAATGCAGTGGAGATGGCCTGGGAGAGAATTGAGTTATGAAAGAATTGAAGGTCACAGTGTGGAAGAAGGAGTAGGGGTTTTGTAAAGGAAGGTAGAAGGAGAAATGAAGAGGCAGTAGACTATGGTCAGATCAGGGGATTTCAAAATTCTTGAACGTGGTGGTGACATATTTGTGGGTGATGGCAAGACCAACCACTTACAAGTAGTGGCAGTTGTCGCATAAGTGAGAGATTTCGTGATAAACAAAACTCCCACACCCAAGGAAGAAAGAAACAGTTACCAGCATAGACCTTAAGAGTCCTTTTGAGGTTTATCAAAAGACATTCTTTGTAACTCTTTCTTTGAAAGGCTGGTAATGAAATGGAATTCTTTTGTGTTCTATGTCTTGAATGGGGCTTCTACTAGTGATGTGAACATTGTAGGCTGTGATCTCCTATCAGCTGTTGGATTTGGGGGGAGATGGCAGCTCCACAAATAGCTACCAAAAATTTCCTCCCCAAAATGCTATTACAAATTGGATGGTAGAACCCAGGATGTTTTTCTACAGGCTATCAGGCAAGAGCTTTATCAACTCCAGCAGCCAAGTCAACTCCCAGAGATCTCTGGAGGATTGTATCACAAAAGGGGTACCACTCTAGTTGACATAGTAGCCCCCCTACTATTAGCACTACTAGATGGCTGATTTTCCCCCTCCCCGACCAAATAACCCTCAGTTTTTGAGAGAGTAGCAGAACCTGGTGCTAGCTAGTGACAGGGAGTACAGATACCCATACTCCATCTACTTGTCAGCACCCTTCAGAGATGGCTCATAAGCTTTCCCTTATTATATAAAAAAGTTATATCTTTGACACACATTAGAAATGTTTGTTTTCTAGTTTCTAGGGGTCTTATGGTATTGTTTGGTTAAATGGGAGAGCCAGCATAGGATTGGAAAGCTCATCCCTAACCTTTGCTTAGAATGTAGAAATCTATTTTCAGTAGGGTCTAGAGTGCTACAAAAAATTATTTTACTTGGGCTGAGATGAGCATTATCACAAATTTGAAAAGAGAGAAATCTTTCCCACAATTCAGAAATATTAGACAGCATAGGGAAATTGCAATAAATTACATAAAAGAAAATAGGCAAAGTATCTCTAAGGAGTTTTTTTTTCTCTCCAGCTTGCTTTTTCTGTTATCAAGGGAGATAGGTTGGAAGCTTGCTCCTTGGAAGAAGAACGATAGTCTTTGCTCAAGAGTTTAGAACTTTCCCTTAATATATCTAGTAAGCAACATCTGTTCATTAAGACAGCATTGCCATTTTAAAAGTCCTAAGTAACAGACATATCCTTATATTCATTATGAATAGGAGTATAGAACTACAGAGCCCAGACATTATGGAATACATTGTCCATAGTACAAGGGAATAATGTATAATCAGCCTTGGGAAGGTAGAGGCAGGTTTGGAAGAGCTATAAATACCAAATGGGAATTTTGTATTTGATCTTAGGGCAATTATGAGCCATGGAAGCTTCTTGAGCAGAGAAATGGCATAAGGAGTGGGGGAATAGAAGAGAATGAGGAGTCAAGTATGGGTGCTACATTATAAACGTGAGTAACTGTAAGGAGCAATGATAACCTCAAAAGATATAGAAAAGTTAGGAAGAGTGATGGGTTTGGGAAGAATAGTCAGTAAACAGTAAGTGCCTATTTATGTGCACTGAGGCTACAGAGACAAAATAGTCCCTGCTTTTAAGCAGGTTACATTGTACCTGAGGGTAGGGGTGGGGGGCAAGTTTCAACATATACACAAGATGCATAAGTAAATATAACGTAATTTCAAGAAAGAGAGAGTTCTAATTTCTGGTAACATCTTGAAAGGTCTGTATAGATAATGACACCTGAGGTATATATTTAAGGAAATTTATAAGGCAGAGGTGGGGAGGAACTGCACTGTGGACAGGGCCAGGGGAAGTCTTCTCGGTGTTAAAGAGATGATGCAATATTGTAATGTCATATATGGGGACCAGTAAATAGGACAGTTTGGAATATAGAGTGATAAGAGTAGTGTACTATAAGCTCAGAAAGCAGTTGTGAGACAGTAAATATAGTCTGGAATTCTGTGTTTATTAAAAAGCCACTAAAGATTTTTTTTAGTGGGGGGGTTAACATGATCATATCTGTGCTTTATTAATAAATCAACTTCACACCAATAAGGGAAATAAATTGGAAAAGGGACAGAGTGGAGGTAGGAAGAATAATACAATGATCCAAGTGAGTGGTGAAACTAGGATCAGGGTTGTATGAGTGAAGATAAGGGAACAGATAAAAGATGTGGAGATAGAATTCACTAGAATTGATCAGATGAGATGGTTGGTTGGTTGGTTGTCCTTCATTCTCGAGGAAGACCAAAATGACATCACTATGTTAGAGTCAAGTTGCACAGTGTATCCGACTGTGGCTGATGAGATGAATACAAGCTCAGAAGGCTCAAGCCCAAATTGTCCATGCGAATATTTGGTGTGGATTCTCTAAATTTGCACATCTCATGTTTCTATTTGCTTTGCTCATAGAGCATAGCACCTTCTCTAATGAGGGCACACCTTGCCGGACAGTCCTGTGCCAATGTCTCCCATGTCATGCAATCAGTTCCAAAATTCATACAAGAGACCTTGAGAGTGTCCTTGTATCTCTTCTTCTGACCTCCGTGGGAGCACATGCATTGTGTGAGTTCTCCATAGAATAGTCTTTTAGGCAAACATAAGTTTGGCATTCGAACAACATAGGTATCCTATCAGAGTTGCACCCTTTGCGGTAGAGTTTGAATGCTTGACAGTTTAGTTAAGAGAAAGGACCTCAGTGTCAGGTACCTTATCTTACCAGGTGATCTTCAGAATCTTCCTAAGACAATTCATATGAAAGTGATTCAGTTTCTTGGCATGGTGCTGGCATACTGTGCAGGTTTCACAGGCATACAACAATGAGGTCAGCACAAAGGCTCTGTAGACCACCTCTTCTCTTTCACACTTTCCTTTGGAGCCTCCCTAACGCTGAGCTAGTTCTGGCAATGTATGCATCAAACTCATTATCATTGTGTACATACCTGGAAAGTATACTGCCAAGGTTAGTGATCTGAGGGAGAGTGAAGATTTAAGGATGACTCCGTGGTTGGAAACCTCTGTGACTGGAAGCATGGTAGTGCCATAACAAAAATGGGGATTTAGGGAGGAAATATAAGTCCAGTTTTGAATATGTTGAGATGACTGTGGAACATAGAGATGATATGTGCAAGTATATGGAGTGTTCAGGGAGGACTAGCACCTCTGGTATGAAGGCTTGTCAAGCCCTTTTCAGGGCTGCTTGTCCACCTTTGGTGTCCATCTATCACCCAACTCTCACCTGTAGTTCCAAGAAGCTGTAGCATGCTCAATAAACTCCAGTAAAATTGCCTTGGCAGACAGGCTAAACCAGGTTGAGGGTAGCCGAAAGGCCTCCAACCCATTGGTGAGTTAGAGGGATATCCACCCCAAGCATGTGAAGACTTTCCCAGTGGAATGGGCAGATGAGAACTATCTGTTACAGTGGCCATGAAGGCAGCTGAATCAAGAACTATGGAGTGCTTAGAGCTTCGTCTAGCTTAGAGCTGGACTTTGATGAGTCAGGAAGAGAGATTAAGGCCAACAACTTTGTGCAACTCTGCCTCACTTAAATCCAATTCACTTGCAAGTGAAAGACATCACCCCTTAATGTCATTGGTCCTCTTTGAAAACAAAAGACAACAACCACAATAGTGCAGTATTAGAGTTCTCGGGAGATATTAGGGCTAGATATGTCTTTGGGAATCATTCGCATAAAGATTATTGAACCCCAGTATCTGAACAAGAATACCCACTAAAATGTACCTAGCTAGTGATCATCCAGCTCTTTGACTAAAGACCTCTAGTGAAAGGAAAATCCACTCTCTTCCAAGGCAGAGTATTTTATTTTGGATAGTTCTGTAATTATACTTGAAAGCTGTGTTCTTGACCAAGGATTTGATATCAGATCCCAGATATGAACAATAGTTCCATAAAAGCAAATATAAAAGCACAAAACTTCATATAATAATTTGCAATAGCAAGCCTATATACTGGGCAACTAGAAGAGACCCCAGAGACTAACTCCCTTTCATGTTATAGGGAGAAATTGCAATTCCAGAGAATAATAATAGTAGTAATGAAAATAGACAGTCATAGACTGTTTTAAGATTTATAAGGTTTCAAATATATTATTTCCAAGGACCATATGAGTATTAGAGAGAGTAAGTAGCATGTGACTCAGAAGGAGGTCTAAGGTAATGTGATGTAGAACAAACATTGTATTAGAAGTCAAAAGAAATGGCTTCTACTTCTACCTGCAGCTAATTGGTTTTATAATTATAAGCAACTCAATTACTTTCAATCTAATTTTCCACATTTGTAAAATAAGATGTTAAACTAGATGAATAAATGAAAAAGCCTTTACTAAGCTCTTACTAAATGTCATGTGCTATGCTAAATGTTTGAAATTTAAATACAAGAAAGACAGTCCTTGCCCTGAAGGAACTTACATTCCTATATGCAAGGCAGAATTTTTAGGGACTAGTGGCCATGGAGAAATATTTTAATCTGGGAAAGAATAGTAATGTTGATTTAATTACCGTTGGGGGAGGAGAATAGGGAGTTGGTTGGGGAAGAATGAATAAAAAAGTAGGAAAATGTCAGGAAAATAACTGGAATGATTCCTAAGGTCCCTTCTATCCCTTAAATTCTATGACTGTTATCATCTAGATATGAGGCAATTAGGAATAATATGATTTTTTTTTAAAAAAGTAGCAAGTCTGGGGACATGTGTGTGTGTGTATGTATATATGGTAAACTCTCATCAGTCAGGAGCACAGGGTCCCAGGGCTAGAGCTGGAGTGCCAGGTTAAAGGCCAAAGATGGAAATTCAGCAGAAAGACAAAGTGATAGCTGGAGTAGTCCCCAAGGTCCCTTCTGACCTTCAATTTCTAAGATATTTTAATCATTTAGAACTGGGTCAGTAAGGGACAATCTGATGAAAGAAGATGGGTACTGAAAGTTGGACCTTGAAGGATAGACGAACTTAAATAAGAGCAGAGGAGTGGGGAAGGCATTCCAGGGTAGGGAGAATAGCATGAGCAGGGACACATGCATATGACATACTACTGTTACCTTTTTCGACTAGAGAAGAAATTATTTTTTTTAGAGGAATTTTAGGTGAGATAGTGTTGGAGAGGCTGGCAGAAATAAGATTGTAGACATTCCTGAACTGTCAGGTACAGGAACTTAGATATGATCCTGTAGGCAATGGGGAACCATTGAAGATTTTTGAAGTGGGGAGAGGCCAAGGTGGTGTGAACCACTGGAATTAGCCTCCAAAACTACAGCCTTAATTTGCACTCATATGCTGGGATTCTTGGGGGTTTGAGTGACTACCTCCGGTTCAGAGTACTCTGTGGCTATGGACTTGTAAAATTTTATCTAACAGCATCCATTCCCCTAACCATTATGCTTACTTTTAATGAGCAGCCAGTACACCCAGCTCAAAGCAAAGCCATTTACTGAGATGACCTCATAACAATATTAACAAAATGTTCCCTTGCAAATCTTAGATTCACTGTTCCACAACTATGCACAGTATTAATGGGGAGAACATGCACACAGATGGGCACAAATGTAAGGAACATACATTGCCATGGGCAGCTTAATACCTCCTGCACTGTAGAAGTTAATTATGTGTTTCCTTCCTGTGATGACCTTATCCTGTTCCTTTTGGGTGCAGCATCTCTACTGGACAAATCTCTCAACTAGGCTACTTGGGCTTGTTTCTTTCCACACTTTAACTCCCAACATAGCCAAGGCTTTCTTCTTGACTCACGGGGTCATATTCCTATACCTATCTCCCGCCCTGAGTCCTAGGCCTACTCTGCTGAAATACAGTATCTTCTGTTGTAAAATGCCATAGCTGATGGTGGATAGAAAGAGAGAAATCTCACTGGTCCTTGTACTCCTTCTCCCTGGCAAGAAATGAGAAATAATTAAGTATTGGGTTCTTCTTGCATAGCTAGCTCTCTTCTTTACTACTAGCATTCATATTCCTTAGAATTTTCTCTAAAAGTAACTGTTCCTTAGAGAATATCATCATTTTTAAAGACCTACTGGGGTGTGGCTTCAACTCTATACTGTTGTCCTCTCTTGAATTCCTACCACCCCAACTATATTTCCTGTTATGCCCGGCCAAGCCTCAGCATTGAATTACTCCCACCATTCCTCACCTTCGCTCCTACACGTGTGGCTCCTCCAAACCTTTTCATCCCTCTTCACACCTCACTTGGCTCCTCTTCTCTCTACTCTCTCAGCTGAGAACCTTGCTCAGATTTTACAGAAAAAATTGAAACCATTCTTCTTGAGCTCCTTCTTTTCCCCTCTTCCATCAATTAGATGCTTTCTTCCACTTTCTGCTCCTTTACCCTTGTCTCACATGATGAAATGGCTTTACTCCTTACCAAGGCTAACACCTCTGTTCAAGTGACCCTGCTCCATCCCATTTTCTCCAATAGAATGCTCCCCCTGTCATCTCTACCTGGTCATTTATTTTCAGTCTTTGTCTACTCATTCATTCCTTCCTATCTACAAATATGCCCATATCTCCCCTATCTGGGAAAAAATCCCCAAAACTCTTCACTTGATCCTTCCATACCCACTATCGTTCTATACCTGTTCTGCTTTTTTGTAGCTAAACTCCTCAAAAACACCATCCACAATAGGTGCGTACACTTTCTCTCTTCCCATTCTCTTCTTAACTCCTTACACTCTAGCTTCTGACCTTATCATTCCACTGAACCTGCTCTCTCCAGACTCACTAATGATCTTTTAGTTGCCAAATCCAATGGTCTTTTCTCTATCCTTATTCTCCTTTACCTCTCTGGAGCCTTTGACACTGTTGATCATTTTCTCCTACATAGTACTCTCTTCTTTCTAAGTTTTTGGGACACCACTCTCCTGGTTTTTGTCCTAGCTATCTGACTACAGTACTCCTTTTCTGACTGCTTTGCTGGATCCTCTTCCAAATTGTGCCCATCTCTGTGCTGATGATTCTCAAATCTAACTTTCCTGCTCCAATGTCTCTGCTCACCTGTAATGTCCCATCTCCATTTGCCTTTCAGACATTTTGAACTGCATGTCCAGTAGACACTTGAACTCAATATATCCAAAATTGAATTCATTATGTTTCCCCGAAATCCTACCCCCTCTCCCCATTATCATAGGGGGCAACACCATTCTCCTAGCCCCTCAGGCTCATAACCTAAGAATCATCCTGCACTTACCACTATTGCTAATTCCCTATATCCAGGCTGTTGCCAAGGCCTATCGATTTCATCTTTGCAACATCTCTTGAATATTCCCCCTTCTCTCCCGACACTCAACCACTCTAGTGTAAGCCCATATCACCTCATGCCTGGATTATTGCAATAGCCTGCTTCCATTTTCTCCCCATTCTGTTTTGTCTTCCATTCAGTCTGTAAAGTGATTTTCCTAAAGCACCAAGTAGAACATTTTGTATTTGATCCTTGAGACAACAGGAAGCCCCTGGAGTTTATTCAGTACTACGAGTGGTGATGAAACATTGACTTTCCAAAAAGAGTCTGTACACAATAGTTAGTTACAAATACATACATACATACATACATTTCATTCACCAGGCATGTTGTCTTCCCATTCTAATTATTCCCACTTTTTCACTGGTCATAAGGTCTGCAATGGTTTTCTTCAGCTTATTGATATTGATGTCATCAGTCTGGTCAGTTATCTGGTCAAGCATCATCTGAAACTTGTCCTGAATCTGCTAGAGAAGCATCTAACCTACAGAGGATTACTAAACTACAGTTGTAGATTAAGTGAATGCTGTGGATATAGGGTACATAAATTTTAGCAAAGCTTTTGATAAAAGCTTTATCTCATACTATTCTTGCAGAGCAAATAGAGGGATATGGTCTAGACTAAAGAGACCAAAATTCAGTTAGATAGATATGGAATTGGTTTGGATGGCTGAACTCAACAAGTAGTTGCTAGTGGTTCAGCGTCATCTTGTCAAGAGGTCTCCAATGAAGTGCCCTAGAGATCTGTGTTTGGTCCTGTGCCATTTAACATTTTTATCAACGATTTGTATAAAAACATAGATAACATTCTCATCAGATTTGTAGGGGACACTAAGCTGGGAGGGACGACTCACATACTGGATGACAGAGTCAGGATCCAAAGATTTTGACAGGCTCTAGCCTTGGTATGAATCTAATAAAATTCAATAAAGATAAATTTAAAAAAAAATCTCCCAAGTCCATGGCAGTAAAGTTATAGTTGGACAGCAATTGCTCAGAACAATTGGAATTTCAGCAGACTCTAAACTGAATCAGTGGTGTGATGTGAAAGTCAAGAAGGTGATGTCATTTTGATATAGTTTCCAGGAGCCGAGAGGTGGTAGCCCCTGGTATATATTTGTCTTCATCAAACCTTCACTGCAGTACTCTGTACTGAACACCACAGTTTAAGAAGGACATTGGTAAGGTTCTTAAAAGTAATGCTGGTGAAAATTATGAGAGAAATATAGCCCTCTTTATCTATAAATTATTAAGTGTTGACTCTCTCCATATTCTGAAAAGTGAGGAACATCAGGAAAGAAAGGAGGTGTGAACTCTTCCTCCTAGGTCCTTGGTCTGCGAATACCTTGATTCTCAACTCTGCTAGGAAGCAGTTACCAATATGTGAATAAGCCTCAGGTCAGGGTGTAATAACCAGGAATTCACATCTTGAAGGAAGAAAAAGGGGCTTCAGGATTCCGGGATATATAAAAAGACTGGGATATGGCAGACTCAGGGATTCCCTGTGTGAACTGTAAGCTGAGGAAAAGGCAGAGATCTGAGGTTGAAAAAAACATCTCAGAAGAAACAAAGAAACATGGCCTCTTCCCCAGAGCTGATTCAAGAACTCCAGAAAGAGCTTACCTGTTCCATCTGCCTGGACTACTTCACAAACCCAGTGACGATTGAGTGTGGCCACAGTTTTTGCCATAGTTACCTCAGAAGCTGCTGGCAGAAAGCCTCAACCCGTTTCTACTGTCCAGGGTGCCAGAGTGTCTCTCAGCTAAGGGATTTCAAAGCCAACGTGAGACTCGGGAAACTGGCAGCCATTACAAAAAAACTAAGACCTCATTTCCAGTACCTGGAAAACATGGCAAGTGTGAGGTACATCAGAAAGTGCACACACTATTCTGTGAGGATGACCAGAGCCCAGGCTCTGTGTCCTGTTCTTGATTCCAAGAGCATGAGGCTCACAAGCTCTATTGCATAGATGAGGCTGTTGAGAACTTCCGAGAGAAACTCCAAGAAACTATGACTAATTTCCGGAGGAAAACTAAGAACATTGTTCAACAAATGGCCACTGAGAAGATTAAATTTGCATGGATAGAGGAGGAAATAGAAATTCAAAAGAAGAGTATTTTGACTGAATTCCAGAAAATGAAACAATTCCTAAATGAGAAGGAAGGATGGCCAATTTAGAAGGCCGGAATGAGAGAATTAGTGGATTGTCCCATCAGGATCAAGAATTAAGGAAGAGGATCACAGAGGAAGAGTGTAAGAAACCAGATCTGGATTTGCTCCGGGATATGAAAGGATTTTAAGCAGGAATGCATTTGTGCTGCAAAAGGAAATAGAAACCTTCCCTATGTACATGACTATCCTTCCCATCCCTGGAGTTATGGAATGGATTTTCAGTTTTAAAGTGAACATCACTCTGGATTGCAGCACAGCTGCTCCAGTTCTCATCATATCTGAGGATTTGAAGAGTGTCCAGAAGGAAGCACCTGACAAATAATTGGAGATTAATAGGTTTTGCACAAGTTCTTGGGACTCAGTCCTTCATTTCAGGGAGATATTACTCTGGGAGGTGGAGGTGCCAGATAACACTATCTGGTGTGTTGGCATCTGTAAAAAATCAGAAGAGTCTCAAGACTTCTTCATGCTTAGAACTGTACAGATAACACAAATCCTAGTATCTTTATGGCATAGCCCAGCACAGTCTTTATTCCCAAGTCCACATAAAATACCGCCAGTTCAGTGTGCCCAACTTAAAGGTGGGAATTTTCCTTGACTGTGAACATGGAGAGATATCATTTTATCATGTGAAAAAGATATCTAATTTATACTTTCCCTATCACTTCATTCTTGGGACACCTCATGCCATTCTTCTGTCTTTCTAAGAAAGTTTTGGCAAATGCTTGTTCTCTCACAATCTGCCCCTAATTGAGAGAAATCAAGAAATATACACTTACTTGATGATGCAGTAAGTAGAGCACTAGCCCAGGAGTCAGGAGGACCTGAATTCAAATTTGGCCTCAGACACTTGACACACTTACAAGCTGTGTGACCTTGGGCAAGTCACTTAACCCCAATTGCCCTGCCTTCCCCCTTCAAAAAAAAAAGAAATATACACTTATTGGCCAAATAGACTTAAGGCACTACATTACCCCAATTCCTGTATACTCTGTTATATGAAAACAATTGTACCTACTTGCCCTACTACAGATAACTTTTCCTATTTCATTCTAATATGTTTTCTCTTGACCCCAGTAGAATGTAAGCTATGTCACATCAGAAATTATTTCATTATGTTCTTTGTATACCCAGTGCCTAGAAAGTTGCTGAGGTTTGAATAAATGCTTATTGACTTGGGGAAGAAAAAAGACATTGATAAACCAAAAATGATCCATAGAAGTGCATTCAGGATGGCAAAATTCTATGAGTCTTTGTCATATGAAGATGTTGAAAGAACCTGGAGTTTTTAGCTTGGAGAGAGAAGAGTTAGGGGACATGAAAACTTTGTTCCAATTTTCAAAGAGCCCTCGGAATTCAAAGGACCTTGGAGGAAGGATTAGAATTGTTCTGTTGGGCCCCATAGGGCCTAACTGCTCTATGAAATATAATGTTTAAAGCCCTTGTCTATTTTTTAATACTTTTGATTTTGATTTATTATTTCTTGGTGTCTTATAACACATTGACTTCCCTTTGCCCAATTCTAGTTTTTAAGGAACTATTAAGTTTTTGGATCTCTTTGTCTAATTGGTTGACTTTCTTTTCATGGTTTTCTTGGATTGCTCTTATTTTTTTTCCTAATTTTTCCTCAACCTCCCTCATTTGATTTTAAGTTCTCTCAAGAACTCTTTTTGCACTTGTGACCATTTGATTTTTTTTTTTTTTTTGAGGTAGGAGTGGTTTTTTTAGTTTATCTTCTGAGTAAGAAGCCGGACCTTCTCTGTCCCCAAAGTGGCTATTTCCTGGTTTGCTTACTCATCATTGCGGTGGTGTTGTTATTTTTATCGGCTTACTATTATAGTCAAATTTTAGTCCTGAGATGTAAGGAATGATGCCTCAGGCTTCACGTGAGCTCTGTCTGGGAGCCTGACCTCCGGCACTCCTTTCCACTCCTGAACCTAGGTTAGGGCCCCTAGCCACTAATCACTGCTCTTGCTTCCTTCCCTTTTTGGAGCTGGGAACTTCAGCTCATCTATCTGCCCTGGAACCAAAACTGAAACCAGGGATTCTACTCTTCTGAGCATGGCCACAGCCAGTAGGGGCCCTGCCTCTGCTACTGTGCTGGGACCATGCTGTGATTGCTCCTTACCTACAGCTTCCACCAAAGACCACACCTGGTCAGTGCACTTGTGCAAGCTGTGTCCAGCGACTGCAGGAGTGCCCTTCAATCTTCCCCTGCTCCGCTGTCTGAGCCCACTTTGTCCCTGTGGTGAAAGTTTCTGTAGCTGAGCCTGCCACCTCCCTCTAGGACTTATTTGTTGATTTAGCAGAGTCTGCCTGGAGGTGTTTGTACTTCAGTCAGTCCTGGCCTCTGCCTCTGGAGTTTGGGTTTTCCTAAGGTCCTCCCCAGTTGTCTTAGGAGGACAACTTTATCCCAACCTCTAATTATTTCTGCTGCATAAATTTTTTTTGAGGCAATATTTCTATTATGTTTGTGGGAGAATTTCAGAGAGCCTGGTGTTTACTGTCTTACCTCACTATCTTCCCAGAATCCTCTGCCAACAAGAATTCTTAAAAAGAACTAAAATAAAAAACATTTTTAAAAAGAACTAAGAAATTTTAAAAACCAGTTGAGTGCAATAGAGGAAAAAATGGGAAAAGAAGTGAAAGCTAAGGAAGAAAGATAAGAAAGAAGAATTAACAGCTTAGAAAAAGAGGTACAAAACTTTACACATGAAAATAACTCCCTGAAAATCAGAATTAGCCAAATGAAAGCTAATAACTCCATGGGACATCAAGAAATAATAAAGTCAAAAGACTGAAAAAAGATAGAAAAAATGTGAAGTATCTCATAGGAAAAACAACTAATTTGGAAAATAGATCAAGGAGAGACAATTTAAGAATCATTGGACTACCTGAAAGTTTTGGACAAAAAAATAGAGCTTAGACATCATATTTTAAGAAATCAAAAGGAAACTATCCAGATATTTTAGAACTAGAGGGCAAAATAGAAATTTAAAGTATCCACTAGTAGCAACCTGCTAAAATAAACCCCCAAATGAAAATTCCCAGGAACCTCGTAGCCAAAATCCAGAGTTCTCAGGTCGTGGCAATAATATTACAAGCAGCCAGAAATAAAAAATTTAAGTACCAAGGAGCCACATTCAGAAGAATCATACAAGATTTAGCATCTATCACTATAAAGAAGCTAAGAGCTTGGAATATAATATTCTAGAAGGCAAAGGAAATAGGCTTAGAACCAAGAATAATCTAGCCAACAAAATGAGTATAATGCTACAGAGGAAAATATGGATTTTTAACAAAATAGAGGACTTCCTAGCATTCCTGATGAAAAGACCAGAGACAGTAAAATATTTAACATACAAACATAGGAGTCAAGAAAAGTGTGAAAAGGTAAATATAAACAAGCAATCATAAGGGACTACAGAGGGTAGTTTAACAGTTTAGTTTACATTCTTATATGAGGAGATGATATCTGTCTATATCTATAGACATCTGTAGATACAGATATATCACCTCAGAAGTCTTATCATCAGGGATAACAGAGGGAGTCCAGTTAGACAAAGGGCCTAGGAATGGCTGATATGTTTATATCTCAAAAGAAGAATGAAAAGGGTGGGGAATAGGAATACACTGGGAGGGGGTAAGGGAAAGGAAGAATGGGGAAAATTACCTCACATAAATGGGGTGTGCAGATAGAAATTATACAAGGAGGGTATAGTAGGGGGTAAAAGGGTGTGCAGGTGACACAGGAACTTCATTCATCCAAACTGGTCAAAGGAGGGAAGAATACATATATATCCAGCTGAGGAAACAGGGAAATAGAGGGAAAGAGGTTAAAGGAAAAGAGAAATAAGAGGGAGGGTAGGTTAAGGGTTGGATTAGTCAGAAGCAAAACAAACTCTTTAAGTGGGGGTGGGGAAAAAAAGAGAAGGAAAGTATAAGAAAATAGGGGGTAGGGAAATACACAATTAACAGTCATAATTCCGAATGTGAATGTGATGAACTCATTCATAAAATGGAAGAGGATTGCAGAATGGATTAGAAACAATCTCTTGTTACTAGAAACAAATAAAATAGATTACACTTTAGCTGATGTAAAAAAGGCAAGGGTAGCAATCATCTCAGACATAGCAATAGTAAAAACAGACTTAATTAAAAGAGATAAAAAGGGAAACTACATTGAGCTGAAATGTACCATAGATAATATCAATACTGAACATATATGCACAAAGTGGTATAGCATTTAGATTCCATAAGCATCCTTGTAATGTCAGTAGAATGATGATGTTTTGTGGTAAATTTAAGGAAAGATATATATGAAAATTATCTAGGATAGATTTATTAGAGAGTTGAAAAACAAAAATTTAGAGTACATGTCAGACCATGTCCAGTAGTCTCATCTGTCACAAACTGGAAGATACTATGTTTCATTTCTTAGAAGGCTATGGTTATTTCTATTTTGACAACCTTATTTCACATATTCACATCCAAAATACTATTCCCCTCTCCTCCCTTCTTTGCTCAAAACCATGTAATGAGTTAGTGACTAATTGATTCCTAATTTCTCCAGACCAAGGCTCCTTCCATTATAGTACATTGCCTGGAACTCCCCAAATGTGTATATATGCTTATATATTTTTGTGTTTGGATCTTAGACCTAGAGGTGGAAGGAATTCAGAGGTCATCTAGTCCAACTTTAATAACTAGTCATTATACAGATGAAAAATAGGCCCAAGGATATTGTAACTTGTTCAAGGGGTAACACAAGCAATAAATGTCAAAGTTGGGATTTGAAGCTAGGCCTTCTCTGTTCTCTTATAGTGTTGTAGCACATAGTGGCACACACATGCCGCACACCGTTGTCTGAGCTGGACCTAGTTTAATATTCTACCTCCTTTAGTGTCAGGATCATTTTCCCTTATCTTGACATTCACATTCTCCATTGCATCCAGGTAAGGATTTACCATCTCCCTACATGGTCTATTTATACCCTTCTGTAGGCCCTGAGCTCACCATTCTCTGGAGTTGACTGCTGCCTTAGGAAGAACTATGTAAGAAGCTTACAACAAGGCAAGGAAACTTTCTGTCATGTTATTTTGTGAAAACTAATAAGGAATGAATAGTAAGGATTTTTAAATTTTTAAAATTATGTTTTTCTGTGTTTCTATAAGTTTTGTAAATACCAACTAGTATTTAAGTGAAAAGTTATTTCTCCTTCAGACTTGTATTTGTACCTTGTGAAGGTAAACACCTTTCAGATATAAGTGGATCTCTTTGAAACTTAACTTTGAGTAGCTCATGTGCATATGGAAAGTTAAAGAAATCTGCTAAGCAGGCCTCAAAAACTTTGAACTTGCCTCCAAGGCTGCTGAATCTTTTCCCTACCCACTTATTTGAATGAACCCACAGTTTAAAAAAAATAAACTAGGGAACTCTCAGGTGCTTGGTGATTATGAGAAAATGGCCATTGGTTACTGGACTGTAGAAAGGATGATTTGGGAAACAACCTGAGTTGGTGTGTATGCTCTCTTACTAAGAGAGGCTCAGACTATACCAGGAAGAGGTTTTGAAGGCTAAGCATTAAAGGTACTGCCATGGAGGGTTAAGCCAGCTCTCTCACTTATGATTGGGAAATGGAAAGCCACAGAGCAAAGGCCTTATGGAACTGGGGAGACTTCTCTGCCAATTCTCAGGAAAGGATTCCTTTGCTTTCCCAGAGAACACCCCTGTATCCCAGCCAAGGATTGCAGTTGAACCTGGAGTTAGAAGAGGGGAGGTTCCATTAAGCTATGTGGAGTTAAGAAAGCACGACATGTAGAGGAGACAGGCACCTTAAAAAATCTAACCAGGACTATGTGGGCTGATCAATAAAGAGTGTCAGAACAAATCCTGTGGTGCTGGAACCTCACCAACACAAAGACAGTAGTAATTCTCCATCCCTATTTTTCCACTTTGGCTTCCTCAGGGGTGAGCCCTTTTCTTTCACCACAGAAGTCTGTTTACCTCTCTTTGTTTTAAGCCTTTATTGTTGTCTTTATAAACTGTATTAACCTTAGGCATTTGTTGATTGGGGTAAACTTATTAGGAAGGTTTGAGAGGAGATCATCCTTGGAGAAGAGAGAATTTTTACACTGAGGTATATTGTAAGGCAAAGCAAAGCATTTATTAACTGCTTACTATGTGCCAGGCCCTGTACAAAGTCTTTCTCTAGGAGCTTACATTCTCATGAGGTAAAACGATGCACAAAATGGCACTGAAAATAAGGGCAGAGAGGGGAAATAAATGAAAGGCACATGGATTTGAAGTCTGCAGGAGTGGTGAGGAGAATGGAGATTGACTAGACTGAGTCCTTCTGATGCGGTTTAAAGGGTTCAGGGACCCCCCTCCCCAAAGACTGTAGTTCTGGACAGGGTCATCTGGAATGAATTCATGGCCAGTATGGTGGGCAGAGCTCCCTAAGGAGCTTCCCACTTAACAGGAATGGTGCTAAAGCTTATATAGGAAAAGTAGTAGCATATCTAGCAGATATGCTAATCTGTGATAATGTACAACCTTGGTCACAGGCAGCATTCACTACTGGAAACCAGGGGAAGGGGTTTCTCAAGGGTGTATTTTTAGTCTGTTATGTCTAACAAGATAGCTTTGAGAGTTGATGTGTATAGCTTGACCTCTGGGTTGAATAGGATAATTTTAGGAATCAATACGTGATAATTCTGTGCTTACAAGATAGTCCTGTTTTTACAAGAGAATTTATTTAGAGGTCATCTTGTTCTTGTGATGGGGAAAGGTCGTTTTACTGGGGCCCACTCATGAGTAATTGTGGAGAAAGGTAATTTGCCTTACTGGGGCCCACTCATGAGTTATTGCTAGGCAGTGACCTTGGGCTGGGGAGAAAACTCTCAGGCATGGTGTTTTGAGGATAGGGAAAAATGTGATCTTGGAATTGGGGTCTAAGCATAAGCACCTGAGCACCCCATCACTTCCCAGAAAAAGAAAGCCCCAGGAGGAACTTAACGTTGGGATGAAGGGGTCAGCTTGGTAGAATGACATTCCAGGGTAAGAAGGCCACAAGTGTGATTGAATGTTCCAGGGTAAAGAGGCTTCAGACAGTGAGGGAAGTTTCAAGATTTAAGATAGCAGCTGAAGCATGGTTTTGAAATCTGGAAAGTAGAGATCACTGTCTCTGACTAAGAGCTCAGAGCTAAAAAAAAAAAAAAAGTTGTTTTAAAAACACTTATAGATCCCTTTGTTACAACTTAATAGAGCAGAGAAAGAGTTTATATAAAGAAACCCATTTAAGCAGTGCTTCAGTAATAGAATTAGGAGGGTAAATAGGAACTGTTGAATAACATGGTTAACCACACCATCCCAAGGGAATTGTTGAATAACACCATTAACCACACCTTTCCACCACTGCTCCATAAATTAATATGGATAGTAGTTTTAAACCAGAAGGAACCTTACAGATAATCTAGTCCAAAATACTTCCTTTTACCGATGAGAAAATCCCATCCCATAGAGTAAAATGACTTGTACAAAGTCGTCCAGCTAGTTAGTGGTAGAGCTGGTATTAAAACTCACTATCTATCTGTCCAGTGTTCTGATTTATATGCCATGCTGCCTCCCTTAATGATGTTGCCTAAGTTTTTAAACATAATCATTCTTTGAAATAATCTTGATGGGAATGACTGATGGAACAAGGGGAAGAACACCAACAACCTAGTCTCCCTTATGCTTACCCCTGGGTAGTAACTCTTATCAGATGACTTAAGGGCATAGAGTATACTCAGAGCAGTGTACAACTTAGTCTGTTACTTCTAAAGTCTTTATTTCTCCCTACTGCCATTTTTATCTCTTGCAGATAATCTTAGCCTCTCTTACCTTCTTTGTCTTCTCACTCACTGGTAATGGAGGTATCATCACAGTTGCAAGTACAGCTGATATATTTGGCTCTTGGGTTGTTGTTGATTTTGTTTTTCGATATTTTTATGAGGGGGATGGGGGCCGGTGCTGTTCAAAGATCTTGGAGCTGTTAGATGTGGCTCTTTCAAAAGTGACAGTTCAGCCTCTGAAAATGAGATTTGAGTTTGTGAATAAGTTTGAGTATCATTATTTGGAGTGAGTCCAAACTGTTTTTTGCCCGATGATGAAATATGCCATTGACTCACTTTCAGACTAAGGACATCCACTTTTGTCAGCCATATTCCCACAGTACTACCACAGGAGATAAGAGCCAAGTTGCACACTTCCTACATATTACAGAGTTTGAGAATTTTAGAGTCGAAAAGAACTTCAGTTCAACTCATACACAAAAAGAATTCTAGTATAAAATACCCAACAATGGTCATTCAGCCTGTGCTTGAAGATCTCAAAGGAGGAGAATTCCACCACTGGCTGAATCAACCCGTTTCACTTTTGGCTAGCAGTAATTGTTAAGAAACTTTTCTCATGTCAAACTGAAATTGACTTTCACCCGTTGCTGTTGGTTCTGCCTTTTAAAGCCAAACAGGATAACTCTAAGGTAGCTGCTCCACACTAAACGTTCACATTTATTTCAACCAATGCTCATATGACATGAACTCAACACCCTTCACCATCCTGATTGTCCTCTGGGGACTCTGACTTATCAACGCAAACAATTTAGGCTCAGAACTGAATACAATACTCAGATGAATTCATTTTAAAGAGGGCACAACACAGAAGGACTATCCTGATTCATATCAAATTTGCATTCCGCTAAAGTCCTCAGGTCTATTCAGAGCCTCTCCTTGTCCTATTTACGTAAAGATGTTTTTTTGGAGGGAGAGGTAACTCCCGTGTAAGACTTTACATTTATCCCCATTGAATTTCTTCTTATTAGGTTCAGCCCAGTCAAGACCTTGTTTATATCTGACTCTCATCCAGTTTGTTAGCTGTCTCTTCCAACTTAATGTCATCTAAAATTTGATTGTATGCCATTTATGCTTCAGAGGCATTGATAAAAATGTTAAAATAGTATAGGGCTAAATTAGTAGTTCTTAACCTTTTTTGGGTTATGGACCTCTCTGGGAGTCTGGTGAAGTTTTTTTTAATCATGGACCACTGCTCAGAAATGTCTTTAACTGGGGCAGCTAGATGGTACAGTGAGTAGAGCCCTGGCCCTGGAGTCAGGAGGACCTGAGTTCAAATCCAGCCTCAATCACTTGACACATTACTAGCTGTGTGACCTTGGGCAAGTCACTTAATCCCAATTGCCCTGCCCAAAAACAAAACCAAAAAACAATAAATACAGAAATGTCTTTAACTTACTAAAGAAAATACATAGGATTACCAAGGATGCCGATTATATTGAAATATAGTTATCACATTATATATTGAAAAAGTTTGATGTTCCCCAAGTTAAAAACTCTTAGACTAAACAAAGACCCTTTAGGCATTCTTCTGAATACCTCCTGTCAAGTTGATGTTGAAACCTTAACAATGCTCTTTAGTGCTCCCATCAGTCCTGAATCTATCTAATTGTCAGAATCTGTCTCATCTGTATGATCGTCTAGAGCAAATCTCTCCCATCTTTTCTTGAAGAGTAGTATAAGATATCAAATGCTTTGCTAGAAACTACAAAATCCCTTTATCCACCAACTTAAGAACACATCCAAAAAAAAAAAAGAAAATAAGATTTGCCTCACCTGACCTACTTTTGATGATACTGATTCTTTGTAATCACTGCTCCCCTTTCTGGATGTTCACCAACCATCTCTTTAATAATCTGTTTTAAGCACTAATTCATTGTTGGTGGAGTAGTGAACTGATTCTAGAGAGCAATTTGAAACTATGCCCTAAGGGCTATAAAACTCTGCATTCAGGGCAGCTAGGTGGCACAGTGAGTAGAGCACCAGCCCTGGAATCAGGTGGACCTGAGTTCAAATCCGGCCTAAGACACTTGACACATTCACTAGCTGTGTGACCTTGGGCAAGTCACTTAACCCCAATTGCCCTGCCTTCCCCCCTGCAAAAAAAAAAAAACGTAAAAAATAAAATAAAAATGTTTTTTAAAAAAACTGTATAACCTTTAATCCAGCAATACTACTACTAGGTCTGTATCCCAAAGAGATCATAAAAAAGGTGAAAGGATCCACATGTACAAAAATATTGATAGCAGGTCTTTTTGTGTGACAAAAAATTGGAAATTGAGGAGATGCCCATCAGTTGGGGAATGGCTGAATGGAATGCTATTGTGCTATAAGAAAAACGTGGAAAGATTTGCATGAACTGATGCAGAGTGAAATGAGCAGAACATTATACACAGTGACAGCAACACTGTGAGATATCAGTTAGCTTTTTTCAGCAATACAATGATGTAAGACAATTCCAAAAGACTCATGATGGAGAATACTAACCACATCCAGAGGAAGAACTATGGAGTCTAATGCAAATTGAAGCATACTGTTTTCACTTGTTTTTTCCTTTCTCATGGTTTTTACCTTTTGTTCTGATTCTTCTTTTACAACATGACTAATGTGGAAATATATTTAATATGATTGTATAGGTAAAGCCCCTATATCAAATTGTTTACCATCTTGGGGAGGGGGAAAAGAAAGGGGGAAGAATGAGAGGGAGAAAACAATTTGGAACTCAAAATCTTATCAAAGTGAATGTTCAAGGGGGCGGAGCCAAGATGGCAGCTGGAAAGCAGAGACTAGTGTGAGCTCCCTGCCAAGTTCCTCCAAAAACCTATAAAAAATGGCTCTGAACCAATTCTAGAACTGCAGAACCCACAAAATAGCATAGGGAAGCAGGGCTCTAGACCAGGACAACCTGGATGGTCTCTGGGTAAGGTCTATCCCGTATGGATCTGGGAGCGGAGGGGAGCGGAGCTGAGCGGAGCAGAGCCCAGCGTGGGTGGCACAGACCAGCCAGAGCAGGAGCCAGGCAGAGCGTGCCCTAGCGCTCTGAATCAGTGAGCTGGTTGTAATTCAAACTCTTGTGAAAATCAATGCTGAAAACTAAATATATTAAATAAAATTAAAAGAAAAAAAAAGAAAAGCAGAATTAGCCAAATGGAAAAGGAGCTCCAAAAGACCACTGAAGAAAATACTAGCTTAAAAATTAGATTGGAGCAAGTGGAAGCTAGTGACTTGATGAGAAATCAAGATATTTTAAAACAGAACCAAAGGAATGAAAAAAATGGAAGACAATGTGAAATATCTCATTGGAAAAACCACTGACCTGGAAAATAGAGCCAGGAGAGAGAATTTAAAAATTATTGGACTACCTGAAAGCCATGATCAAAAAAAGAGCATAGATATCATCTTTCAAGAAATTATCAGAGAGAACTGCCCTGATATTCTAGAGCCCCAGGGCAAAACAGAAACTGAAAGAATCCACAGATCACCTCCTCAAAGAGATTCCAAAAAGAAATCTCCTAGGAATATTGTCACCAAATTGAAGAGCTCCCAGATCAAGGAGAAAATACTGCAAGCAGCCAGAAAGAAACAATTTGAATGTCGTGGAAACACAATCAGAATAACACAAGATCTAGCAGCTTCTACAGTAAGAGATCGAAGGGCTTGGAATATGATATTCCAGAGGTCAATGGAGCTAGGATTACAACCAAAAATCA
>CM053624.1:166809600-166844265 GCA_028646595.1 Phalanger gymnotis | reverse complement strand
ACACAGGCAATGGGGCATAGAAATTTATCTTGCCCTACAAGAAAGAAAGGGAAAAGGGAATGGGAGGGCAGTGGGGTGACAGAAGGGAGGGCTGACTGGGGAACAGGACAACCAGAATATATGCCATCTTGGAGTGGAAGTGGGGGTAGAAATGGGGAGAAAATTTGTAATTCAAACTCCTGTGAAAATCAGCAATGAAAACTAAATATATTAAAAAAAAAAAAAAGGAGTGTGCAGTACATTGAGAAAACTTCACAAATAGAGAATGCCAAAGGTCAATCTTTATTAGTGATTCGAAGGATTTTTGTATAGTTTAGACATCATGTCTTTTCAAGTGAATATAGCAGAGCCCCAGAAAATCCAGTGTTGCTTTTAAAAGACTTTTTTTAGTAATGAATAAATAGTATGATGGAGGGATGGGACACTGGACATTAAGTCAAGAGACTTGGATTCAACCTCATCTCAGATAGGATTTGGTTTGGTTTGTTTTTTTTTTTCATCTGCAATGTACAGTGAATTGTACCATGCTTGACATGTAGATAAGAATAGGGATTGGAACTATGATTTCCCTGATATAAGGAATACTCATATGGGTAGACTTCTACAAATTCAGGTTGATGCTTTCTCTGTAACTTAGAGTCTTGGAAAATTGCCTAGAGTGCAGGCATTAAACTCAAAGCTTCCCCTAGCCACCTACAAAAATGTTCAGCAAGAAATCAGATGAAAACGTAACTGGGAAAAACTTAACAAAATAAATAAAAATGCTATGCAATATAAAAAAAGTGAATGTTCAAAACTTTAAAAAATTAGTAAACATAAAAAAATAACTGAAGGAGGGCTGTTCACATTGTGGTGCAAGATGAATAAATGTTCAGAGCCATGGGACATACAACAAAAATAATAATAATCTGTTCTAGAATATTTCCAGGAATATAAATCAAACTCACTGGCTTATAGCTTGCAGACTCTACTTTCTTCCCTCTTTTCAATATTAGGACAACACTTTCCCTTCTGCAGTTATACAGGGCCTTTTCCTATTCTCTGTGGTCTCTCAGAGATTAACAGTGTCTCAGCAGTTATATCTGAAAGTTCTTTTAATACCAAAGATGTAGTTCATTTATGCCAGGTTATCTGAACACATTTCTCTTCTTGGGTATAACCTCCATGTTAGCCATTTTTTTGTTCTATCATTTCCAGTGAAAAAGTCATTTTCCATGACAGAGAAAAGCAAAACAAAATTGGAATTAAGTAAGTCTGCTTTCTCTCTGTTGTCAGTTATCATTGTCCCATCCATGGGAGTGGGCTTGTCAGTGCTTTTGTCCTCTTTTTCTCCAACATGCTTAAAAATCCTTTTTGTCGTCCTTAGCTTACATTGTACTTATCTCTGTTAAAATGTAAGATCTTTGAGAGTGGAGATTCTTCTTGTTCTTTGTATTCATAACCGCAAGCATAGTTTGGCTCTAATAAGTTCTTGTTGATTCACTGATTTCCAAGACACCAGGCAAATATATGCTTACCAACTTTTGTTTGGTGTACTCCATCTCTGGCCAGCAATCTGTCATTCCTAGAGCCATGGTCCAGAAGTACAAATTGCATTGTCAGATGCAACCCTCTTAGCTTCACTTCCCAAATCATTTTTTCTCTTGACTTCAGTGAGCATTAGTGAGAAAAAATAACTTGTGTCCTAAAAAAAAATCTTTAATCTTTTATTTTTTCCCAATTACATGTAAAAGCAATTTTAACATTCCTTTTTTTTTATTTGAAATTTTGAGTTCGAAATTCTCTCCCTTATCTTCCCCCTATTGAGAAGGCAAGCAATTTGACATAGGTTATACATGTGGAGCCGTGCAAAAGACATTTCCATGTAAGTCATGCCATGAAAGAAGACAAAGACAAAAAAAAAAACCAAGAAAAATAAAGTAAAGAAAAAGTGTCTTGGAGATGCATTGAGGCTCTACCAGTTCTTTCTCTGGAGGTGGATAGCACCTTTCATCATAAGTCTTACAGAATCGTCTTGGATCATTGTACTGCTGAGAATAGCTAAGTGATTCATAGTTATCATATAGTGTTGCTGTTACTGTATACAGTATTCTCCAGGCTCTGCTCATCTCACTTTGCATCAGTTCATTTAAGTCTTTCCATATTTTTCTGAGAGCATGCTCGATATTTCTTATAGCACAATAGTATTTCATCACAATCACATACGAGGACTTGCTCAGCCATTCCCCAATTGAGGACATCCTCTCAATTTCCAATTCTTTGCCACCACTAAAAGAGCTGTTATAAATATTTTTATACACATAGGTCTTTTCCTTTTTATTTTTTTACCTCTTTGGGATACAGACCTAGTAGTGGTATTGTTTGGTCAAAAGGTTTTAAAGTCCTTTGAACATAGGTCCAAATTGCTCTCAAAATTGGTTGAATTGGTATGCAGCTTCCCCAGTGGTACATTAATGTTTTAATTTTCTCACATTCCTTCCAACATTTGTCATTTTCCTTTTTTGTTATATTAGCCAATCTGACAGGTGTGAGGTAGTAGCTCAGAGTTGTTTTAATTTGCATTTCTCTTATCAATAATGATTTAGAGCATTTTTTTTCATATAATTATAGATACCTTTGATTACTTTGTCTGAAAACTGCCTGTTCATATCCTTTGACCATTTATCAATTGAGGAATGGCTCATTTCTATAAATTTGACTCAGTTTTCTATATTTGTGAGAAATGAGGTCTTTATCACAGAAACCCACCGAAAAAAATTTTTTTACAGTAGTGATTACCGACTACATTATTTCCCTCCATCCTGTTTTCCCCCTGTTTATCTGACTTTCGCCTTTTACCCTGTCTGTTCTCAAAAGTGTTTTGCTTCTGATTTTTACCTCCCCCAGACTGCCCTTCCTTCTGTCACCTCCCTCTGTCCCCCTTCAGTTGTCTCCTTCCCTTTCTATTTTCCTGTGGTAAGATAGATTTCTACACCCAACAGAGAATGTTTATCATTCCCTCTTTGAGTCAATTCTTATGAAAATAAGGTTCATCTGCTCCCCTCTCTGCTTCCCCCATTTCCCTTTCCACTGTAAAATCTCTTTCAGGCCTCTTTTATGTCAGATAATTTATCCCATTCTACTTCTCCTTTTCCCCTTCTCCCAGTGCATTCTTCTTTCTCATACCTTAATTTTATTTTTTTAGATAATTGTATCGTCACATTCAGCTCACACCTCTGCTATGTATACTCCTAACTGCCCTGATAATGAAAAAGTTTTTAGGAGTTATAAATGTTGTTTCCCCATGTAATAATATAAACAGTTTAACCTTATAGAAACCTTTATGATTTCTCTTTCCTATTTACCTTTTCATTCTTCTTTTGCTTCTTGTATGTGAAAGTCAGATTTTCTATTCAGCTCTGGTCTTTGCATCAGGAATGCTTGGAAGTCCTGTATTTCATTGAATGTCCATTTTTTCCCCTGAAGGATTATACTCCATTTTGCTGGGTAGGTGAATCTTGGTCATAATCCCAGCTCTTTTGCCTTCTAGGATATCATATTCCAAGCCCTTTGATCCTTTAATGTAGAAGCTGCTAACTAAATTTTATGTTATCCTGCCTGTGGCTCCATGAATTGTTTCTTTTTCACTGCTTGCAGTATTTTCTCCTTGATCTGGTCTAGGATTTGGCTGTAATATTCCTGGGAGTTTTTGTTTTGAGATCTCTTTCAGGAGGTGATTGATGAGTTCTTTCAGTTTCTATTTTGCCCCCTGGTTCTAGAATATCAGTTTTCTTTGAAAATTTTTTCAAAGGTGATGTCTAGTCTCTTGTTTTGATCATGATTTTCAGGTAGTCCAGTACTTCTTAAATTATCTCTCTTGGATCTGTTTCCCACATCAGTTGTTTTTCCAATGAGGTATTTCACACACTCTTCTATTTTTTCATTGTTTTGATTTTGTTTGTCTCTTGATGTCTCATAAAGTCATTAGCTGCCACTTGCCCAATTGTAACTTTTAAGGAATTCTTTTCTTCAGTGAGCTTTTAAACCTCCTTTTCCATTTGACCAATTCTGCTTTTTTAAGGAGTTCTCTTCAGTGAATTTTTGTATATCTTTTTCCATTTGACCAATTCTGGTTTTCAAGGCATTATTCTCTTTATTGGATTTTTGTGCCTCTTTTACCATTTGGCCTATTCTGTTTTTTAAGGTATTTTTTCTTCAATATTTTTTCGTGCCTCCTTTACCAAGCTGTTGATTCTTTTTTCATGATTTTCTTGCATCACTCTGATTTCTCTTCCCAATTTTTCTTCTACCTCCCTTACTTGATTTTCAGCATCCTTTTTGAGCTTTTCCATGGCTTGAGAACAAATCATATTTTTCTTTGAGGCTTTGGATACAGGAATTTTGACTTCGTTGTCTTCTTCTGAGTGTGTTTTGATCTTCCTTGTCACCATAGTAACTTTCTGTGGTCAGAATTTTTTTCTGTTGTTTGCTCATTTTCCATCCTATTTCTTGACTTTCAGTGATGTGCCAAAGTGGAGCTCTGCTTCCCAAGTGGAGGGGGCAGTGTCTCAAGCTTCAGGTTTTTTTGTGCACCTGTTTTCAGAGGTAATTCTGGGAACCTGTTTTTGACTTTTCGAAAGTGGTATAATCTAGCTTCTAAGGATAGATGTGTTTACTACTCTCCTGTACTGTGCACTGGTGTGTGAGCAACCACAAGCACTCTTTTCAACCCTGGAACTGTAACCGGGGTCCCTGTTCCCCATCAGCCGCAAGCTCTGCTGTGCTAGTGTTCCTCCTCACACTGGGACCAGGATTGTGACAGAGATCCAAGTATAGGCAATGCAACACAATCCTGCCCCTGGTGCCAGCAAAGGGATCCCTGTAAATCTCCTTCTGACCTGTTGTCCAATTCCATTGCCCTCTGTGGGGTGAAAGGTCTGGAAACTGGCACTGTTGCCACTGATTAAGTTGCCCCGAGGCCTGCTCCTGGTTTGCAGGGCTCACCCTGCACTGGACTGCATTCCTCTCTCACCCTGGTGCAATAGACCTTTCCTGCCAACCTTCTAAGTCATCTTGGGCAGGAAAATTGTTGCACTCCATCTCTTCGTGGGTTCTGCCACTCTAGAATTTGTTTAGAGTCATTATTTAAAGGTATATGGAGGGGTTTGGAGGAGAGCTCAGGCCAGTCCCTGCCTATACTCCACCCACCTTGGCCACACTTTGTCTTTTTAATCTTTTAAAATCATTTTTATCTATGTAAATCACCAGAAATACATTGTACTTGTAATCCACTTTTGATAAGTTCTCCATTGTTGGTATCAGATCAATAAATTCGGAAAGAACATGACAAGTGCTGTCAAAGATTTAAAAGTTGTGGGCAAGAAACTGAAGAACCTTAGGGACTGAAGAACAGGGACTCAGGTTATATACCCTTGAACAGGAAATCATGAGCTCCCATTACACATTGCTTCTGCCTCTAATCTTTAATGGGTAACCCTCTCACCTGATTATTTCTGTGGCTGTCCTATGTCATTCCTTGGAGGATAAGCAACAGTTTTCTCAGCGCATTCAGCTTCCTCAAATCTTTCTTTTAGGCCTTCGAGTACATCTGTCCTTTGTTGTCTGTTTCTCTTCTCTGTGACAGTCCTCTATATAGCCTGTCGAGGAGAGCCATTTTCCTTCTTCTACCTCAGATCCTTTTTCCTTCCATCGAAGCCTTGCTTTTCTTTATTTTAGAAACAGTTTATTATCTCTAACAAATTTAGAGTGTGGAAAAGTATTCCTCAAGTCCTTAGCCCCCTCCAGGAAGAAAAGCAACCCATATTTGGAACATAACAGTTATTTGGCTCTGACAGAAATATAAACATGACACACTGAATGCAAATCACTAAATAATTAGCCCTTTCCATAATTTTTTATTATTTAATATTTCCCCCCAATTACATGTAAAAACAATTTTTAGCATTCTTTTTTTAAATTTTGAGTTCCAAATTCTCTCCTCCCCCTTCCCTTCCCTCCCCTCCCCATTGAGAAAGCACTACTTTTCATATTGATTGAAATTTTTAGCCTTTAAAAAATTAAAGAAAAAAACCAACCCAACTACCTCACCCAAAGCACCTGGTTAAGTCTTTACAGACATTTATCAACCTCTAATAACCTAACAGCCTCACCCAACTTAGTTTTCTTAGTCTCAGCAATTAATTCCACTGCTACCTTCCTATCCCTCTTCACCAGCTTCTCTGTTTCACCAGTTTTCTCTACCCATCAGTCTGTTTGTGGATGCTTGCAATTTTGGGTACAGGTTAGAAGAAATTCTATCTAGGGAATAGGTAGCTGGAGGAGAGAAAAGGGAGGAATTCCTGACCACTGCCTCCCCCCACTCCCCCACCACCTTGACACACCACAGGCTTGTATACTCTGAGGAGAACACCATACAACTTGTTTTTGTCTCTAGTAAACCTTGCAAATGGAGCAGGGCAACTTGTTTCTGTCTATGACTGGCCTTGCAAGTGAAACATGACAGACTGTTGGCCTTGCCAGCAGAGGAGGGCAAACTGTTTTTCTCCATTTCAGTTAGGTAAAGGAACAGAAATAGGTTGTTCTTTATCTTTACTTGCCCTTCTGAGAAAGCAGGAACAAGGTAATCTCAACTTCAGGGAAATGCATGTGCCTGTATCTAAACTGCAGGCTAATTTTTAGATTATTCTGGTCAATAAAGAGAAATAAAGGCTCTTCTCTCTTCATCTCCATGTACCCCACCGCCATCCTTTATTACAACCAAAAAAAGGAAGAGAAAAAGAAAACAATTCAGTAAAACTAACTCTGGGCAAATTTGACAGTATTGAATGTAAATACCAAATAGTTCCTGTTGCTCTTTTGTCCAGGAACCCTGAGGGTCCTCTCTTCTCAGTTTGATTTTTTTTGTTTCAGTTTTGATTAAAGGGGCCATCCCTTGATTAACTTTCTAAAGAGGCCTATTCACTGAATGGGCATTACCTCACTCAAAGTGAGAACCTAAAAAGACCTTGGCCTGAAAGGGCCAGGGTCTCCCAATGCATCCTGGGCCATCTCCAGTCATCCTGGTAAATATCAGGCCACCGGATCCAAATGGCTCTGGAGGAAAAGGTGAGGCTGGTGACTTTGCACAGCCCTCCCTCACTCAAATGAAAGTCAACTGCAAGTCATGTCATCATTTCCTTGATGTCATGGTCTTCCTCAAGAACAAAGGACAAACACGACACAACACCACTCTTATTTGTCTGATCAGCCACAGTTGGACACACTGTAACTTGACTCCAACATAGTGATGTCATTTTGGTCCTATTTGAGAATGAAGAACAACAACCAGCCGACTTTATCCACCCACCGAAGTTTTAAAAGCTTCACTGAATTATGTTCATCTCTAATATTCTTCAAATTTACAGCCTTCACCACGTAACAAGAATTAGAGGAACAGCTGGATGGTGTTGCCAGTCCTTTGATAACAGAGCCCTCTGATTATACATTTGGAGATCTATAGGACTAGGAAAATACTAAAATAACAATTACTTATAAAAATTAACACTAGGATGTGATTGTGGATGAAGACTAGAATGAGATTGTGGACCTATGATGAGATAGATGCCCAAGTAAGGGAATCCTAGGAATAGGGCCCAACTCATTTCTTTACTTGTTACATAGTGTTGGGAGGAAAGAAGGCCTTCGATAGTACGGAAGTCACCTCTCTAAGTTTGTACTGATTATTGCAGATGTACCAAGAGGTGGGTTGCCTCTGGCACAGTCCTGACTCTAAGAAGCAAGGTGAGTATCTTGAGCTGCTCTGTTATCAGTAGAAAACCAGTCGAGTGGTGGACTTTCAGTCAGGAATGCCTATAGAGAGATGGCAATACTATTGGCAGTAAATTCTACAGATTCAGAGAGATTCTTTTTGAGGTCACAAACTCCAAGGTATGGTACCGATGTACCTTGTAGCCAGTGGAAAATGTTGGAGGAATATTCATTGCTTGTGGCTGGGTTGTGCCAATATAATAAAAATGACAATACTACCAAATTTAATTTATGTTTTTAATGCTATACCAATAAAATTGCCAAGGGGATACTTTATACAACTTGATAACATGATAAAGGTCATTTAGGAAAAGCAAAAGATGCCTACCAAAATGCTGAAAAGGGGTACAGACAAAGGGATGATAGCATTTCCAGCCCTCAGACTATACAATAAAGCAGCAGTTATCAAAAGTATCTGGATATTGGTTAAAAAACAGAGAGGTTTCATCTAGTCTGATGAAATAGACTAGACAAGGGAGAAGCTGAAATAGTGTAACTCAATAACCCAGGAACTCAGAACACATAAATTACTTAGGAAAGAAAACTCTGTTTCTTTCTGCTGGGAAAACTAGAAAACAGTCTGGCAGAAACTAGGTTTTTGCGAGCACTTTACACTGTATTCCACAATACAGTCTAAATGGCAATGTGACCTTACTTAGAAGAGAAGCATATCATGTAACTCTCACAGATATGAATAGAGAATACAGTCTTAATCATGAGATACACAATTATAAAAGATAAAATGGATAACTTTGATCACATTGAACTGAAAAGCTACACAGATCAAATTAATGTACCTAGAATAAGAAGGAAAATGTTTGAATGTGGGAAAAAAAAAACTATTTCAAAATTCCCTTATATGAATTTGGTATCCATGATGTATAAAAAACTTACATACATTTATTGTTCAGTAATTTTCAGTCAGGTCCAATTTTGATGACCCCTTTTTGTGTGTGTTGGGTAGGGGAAGTTCTTGGCAAGGATAGAGTGGTTTGCCATTTCTTTCTCCAGCTCATTTTACAGATGAGGAAACCGAGGCAAACAGGGTGAAGTGACTTGCCCAGGGTCCAACAGCTAGTAAGTGTCTGAGGCCAGATTTGAACCAAACAAGATAAATCTTCCAGACTCCAGGCCCAGCACTCTGTATCTGCCGCACCACCTAGATGCCCCTGAAATAGTAGAGGTCCCTTTAAGAGAAATAGCGAAGTTTGAAATATTGTTTGAGAAAGAGAATGTGTTCAATTTTGGACATGTTGAGATGTCTCCGGGACATCTACTTTGAAATATCTGGTAACCAATTGGTGATTCAGAATGTTCAGGGAGAGCTTATCACTGCTCTGACTGGACCATTTTCTCCAACTTTTCCCATCAATGAATTCATCTATCCAATACTGGTATTAAAAGTTAAGTGTATTACTTAGCTTACTAAAATTTCCCCTTAAAATTATGAGTTGCTGACTCATCACCATTAGTGCTTTTACTTGGATCTAAGAGAGATTATAGGTAATAAGTTAAATCCCAAGAGATTCCAACTCAATAATTGCCACTTCTGACATCTTAAATTAGTTGTTTTGCATTAACATTAATAATATGATACATTAAGATTATGTTATAGTTTTAGAAGAATATATAATACAACTTTGAAAGTAACCATCTTTTATATCTACATAATTCATTTAAGATATTTTAAAATGCATTTAATTCCTTTCTCTTTTATCTTCACCTTGCATTCATAAATACATATATTTCATTCATAATTCATTTCAAAGTATGTATCAGTGATACAAAGTAATAATCATGAAGGAAAAAGAACATCATAAGAATTTACAGAGAAATGATAGGGGCTTGACCCAGCTATAGTGGGTTCATGTCTCTGAGGCTATAGGGTTTGTATTATATTTTTATCATCTTCTTTGGAAGTAGGAGGCTAGTGTGATCACTTCGCCTTTCTATTTCAATTTTAACCTTTAGAGAGGCAAACCTTTTAATCTGAATAATTAAAATGCTGCTGGTCAGTAGTACTTGGTGAGGGAATGGAAATTTTTAACAAGAAACATTAGTATCTTATATGGATTGTAAAACTAATAATACATAAAAATGTAAAAGTTATCTGCTGTTCTGTTATTTCAGTTAATTTCCCAATATTACACAGCATATCTGAAAACTCCTAGTGCAGTTTTAAACCACTAAAACTTAAAATTGTACTAAGACTTTTGGAACATTCTCTATGCTTGGCAGATAGGATAATATGGCATTTTTGTTGAAATAGTGAGAGACTTTGAAGTATATCATTTGGTTTAGAGGTTGAGCCAGAGTATGAGGCAAATAATTAATCATCTGAAGACAGAATAAGCATACTTTAAATTATCCTGTGATTATCCAATGATTTGATAATCCAGAATCAGAAATTATAATAATGAATAATTACTAATTCAACATTACTCTCATTAAAATATTATTAACAATAATATCAAGAACAAAAAGTTTTTTACCATTAATAAAATATTTTAAATTTTATTTCATCCTTTAAAATTTTTATTTTGTGTTATGTTTTATACTACACATGATATATTAGTACATTAGTACATGTATATAGTTTATTAGTAAATAGCATATATTGGGGATGCGTTCTCTGATAGGAATACATGATCTAAGAATTTTGGAGACCACTGATGTATAATTATAGCTTTTAATAAAATTTTATCACAGTTTTTCTGAATTGTGTTCCCTCGTGCTTAGCTTGGTATGAAAATTGTAATTTCATCACTTTCTTTTTTTACTTTCTCCAGACCCATCATGTGAGCAAAGAAATGGGGAGACTTAGAACCAGAAACATTGTGTTTGGGTAGGACGGTCTAGGCAATAAGAAACCCTGTCTTTTGGATCACAGGAAAAATATTTCCATATTATACTACATTATATATGCACGTTAGTTTATTGTTGTGTATTTTTAAAAATTTTTAAAGAAAGTTCTGCTTCATTATAAATAAGGCATCTTGCTATAATAGAAAGATTACTAGACTGGAATCAGAGTTAGAGTCAATAATTATTTGTTAAACATGTACCAGCTAGCTGGTGCGGTGGATAGAATCTTCCTGAGTTCAAATCTGGCCTCAGACACTTACTAGCAGTGTGACCCTAGGTAAGTCACAACCCTGTTTGCCCCAGTTTCTTCTTCTATAAATGAGCTAGAGAAGGACATGGCAAACTACTCCAGCATCTTTGCCAAGAAAACCCCAAATGGAGTCATGAAGAGTCAGACATGACTGAAATGACTTAACAACTATGTACCAGGTAAAGTGTTAAGCCCTGAGGATACAAAAAAAGCATAAGACCATCCCTGCCCTTCAGGAGCTTACTCTCTAAAGGAGGAATCCTACACATAAAAAGAAGCTGAAAAGGGCAGGGGAGTGGTTAGTAGGCACTGGCTTGATAAAGGCAGGGGTGTGAAATGACCTTAGAAAGTGAGTTTCATATGTGTGTTGATGAATTTCTGGAGCTCGTGAAATCCAGGAGAGTATTGGATGGGACATGAATTCTCTGGGTAACTTCTTCAAATTGAGGATATGGGAGGGGCTCCCAGATAATCCGCTCCCCACCTTCTCCAACTAGAGGAAGAGACCCCAAGGGCAAGGGCTGCTGAGGAGGTATGAGTTTCAGAGTTGATTTCATCTTGTAGAGCTCCTGAATTCTAGGAAAGTAGCCAGATGGAAATGATTAAGTTTTAATTTAATCCTACCTACTGTGTTTATAGCTGTGTGACTTTAGACCAATGGTTTATCTAACTCCCAAGGTCATTGTCGGATCAATGGAGGTAATACATCTAGTATTTATTTAACTTGAAATGCTATATAATGCTAGCTGTCATGTACCATGTTATATTATGTTATAGTTAAACTAAAGCTATCTTTACCTAATTTATGCTTCTGTTCTTTATAGTTCTCTGCGTATGATTTCATCCCAGCTCCAAAATTAAGGCTCTCTCAAGGAATGCCAGTCAGTGATGATTTATGTTTTAGCAGAAAAAGAGTGTCAAGGAATTTATTTCAGAATAGCTTGGATTTTAACCCAGAGCCGTCTCACGTATATGCTGGTAAGTAACAATTGCAGATAGAGAGCATGTTTAAATAAGTGAAAGACTTTTTTATACTCTGAAGTTGCTCAATTCAATAAGCATTTATTTATATAACCTAAATATAAAATATGATAAAAAATTTGAAAGAAAACATAAGTTACCTTTCATAAGACTACGGTACAAGTCATTCTCTAGCAGATAAAATTATTTTAAGAAAGTCACAAAACTGTTGATATCCTTTGACCCAGTCATCCTCATTGTAGGAATATACCCCAAGGAAGTGAAAGGTAGAAAGCAAAGCCATATAAATACCACAATATTCATAACAGTTCTAATAGCTGATATCTTGAAACAAATATGCCCGTCCCTTGTGGATGACTGAACAAGCTGTGGCATATGAATGTAATCAAATACTGTTTTACACTGGGAAATGAATATTTATAATCCAGTTCAAAAAGTCTTAGCCACTTATTAAATAGTAAGCAATGGGCTTAACAAGATAAAACGAAACAGTTCCTGCCTTCTGGAAAGGCCAGTCAGATTTAGCAATTAAAAGATACTTGGTAACCTTTAAAGGAAGCGTTTTAATAGAAGGTAAAATTGGAAGCCAAATTGGAATATATAGAGAAGTGGAAAGGAAATGGAGGGAATGAGTATGGACAAATTTTTCCAGAATTTGGCAGTGGGAATGGGGAGAGATATTAGATAGCAGCTTGAGGGGACAGTAGTGTCAAATTTGTCAGAGGAGGCAGAAGGGAATGGGATCCAGACCATCAGTAAAGAGATGAAGGAGGAGAGTAGGGGGATTAATGTCAGGGGGGTTTGAAATGTAGAATTGGGGTGCAAAGGAAGTTGATAATTAATGGATTCTCTATTTTCCCCTAGAAATTATGAGGCCTGGTCTTCAGCTAAAAGGAGAGACTTTAGACAAGAGAAGGGTTCAGAACAGTTACTATGGGGAATATGATGATGATGAAGATGAATCAGTTAAGCAAAATAAAAGGATTTCTGTGTAGTAATGAGGGTCCAGTTGATACTGTAACAGAATTGTAGCCAACTGCATCTGCATAGTTGTATGGTTTCCTTCAGGATTGGAGGTTGGCAGGTTATAAATAATAATAGGACAGGAGATCAAGGGATCTGAGAGTGAACAGCATTGTATAGTTGAACTGGGTAAATATGAAAAGTCACAATATATCCTTGCTACTTACTGTGTATATGTGACTTTGGGTAACCTCACCTGTGTCTTTTTTAATCTTAAAATGAAAGGAGGAAAAATAAAATGAAGGGATTGGCATCAGATTGCCAAAAATGATAAATTATTTGGAAATTCTGTGGGAAAACAGATATACTATTGGACTGTTAATAGAGCTGTGAATTGGTGCAGTCATTCCATAAAGCAGTTTGGAACTGTGGTACCCAGATATCAGTAAACTGTGGCTTTGACCCAGTGATACTGATATTGAGCCTATTCCCCAAAAAGATAAAAGATAAAGAATGACCCATATGTACAAAAATATTTGTAGTCGCTCTTTTTCTTTGAATTAGAAACTAAGAACTTGCCCATAATTTGGGAAATGAGTGGACAAATTATGACCATAATGTATTATCATTGCACCATGTAAGATGATTAAAAGTGACAGTTTCAGGGAAACCTGGGAAGACTTATACAGTCTGATGCAGAGTGAAATGAATAAAAAACCAGGAGAACAATTTATGCAATAACAGTATCATAAAGAGAAACAAATTTGAAAGCGTTAAAAACTCTGATTGATACAATGACTCAACACATTTCCAGGGAACCAGTGATGAGCCATGCTCTGTATCTTCTGGCAGACAGGTGATGGACTAAAGGTGCAGAAGAAGACATACATATATTTTCAGTTATAGCCAATGTAGAAAGTGTTTTACTTTTTGGTCTTTATTCTCATTTCCCCCATTGCTAGTGCCTTGCTTCTGGGATTACCCCTCATTTATATTGATATACTTTATTTTGTAGCATGCACAGTGGCCATACCCCAGTATACCATTTTAGCAGACAGAGTAAACCAGATTGAGGGTAATCAAGGGGTCTCAAACCCATTGGTGAGTTAGAGAATGAGCTAGCGAATCAAAATACATCACCCATACCATTTTACCATTTTTACCTACCTCAAAGTCCCCTAGAGGTAGGCAAGTGACAAAGCAACAAATGTGGATGTACTGGGAGCTATAGTCACAACTCTGCACATAGGTGGCCCAGGCCATAGGGTCATCTCACTAGACTGAAGCAGCAGTGTGATTCAGCAGCCCTTGTGTGTATGAGCAGCCTTTTTGAAGGAACACACTGTTTATCTCCTGGCATATTTAAGGGGCTAGAAAAGGTACCCTAAAAACTGTCTCCTTCACGCAGCCCTGGCCTGCATACCATGGCAGGTGGATATTCCACTCTGCAGCCAAAATTTAAAAATGTACAAAAACATTTGCAAAGGTAATTCTGCTTACTATCAGTACATGGAATGTTCATACTCTCGTGGAAGCATAAAATCCAGTAAACTTGAAAGATGAACAGCTCCTGTTGCAAGAGAATTCAGCAGGTATTGCATCCAAATAGCAGCCCCAAGTGAAACAAGGCTGGCAAATGAAGGACAGCTTACCAAAGTCAGAGGTGATTACACATTTTTCTAGAGTGGCCACAATGATGGGGAGTGCTGTGAAGCTAGCATAGGTTTTGCAATCAGAACTAATCTAGCCAACAAGCTTGTATGCCTCCCAAAAGGAGTGAATGGCAGGCTCATGACAATGTGATTGCCACTTGCAGGAAAGCAGCATGCCACTATCATCAGTGCATATGCTCCATATGCACCACGACAAACTCCGATGAGGTCAAAGAAAAATTTTATGAAGACCTAGAGACCCTCATCATCGATATGCTGAAAGAAGACAAGCTTGTAATTCTAGATGACTTTTAATGCCAGAGTATCACACATGGCAGGGAGTCCTTGGAAGGAATGGAGTTGGAAACAGCAACAGCAGTGGTCACTTACTTCTGAAGAATTGTGCATCTCATGCCCATCCCATCACCAGCACTGTCTTCTGTTTACCTAAATGTAATAAAACTTCAAAAATGCACCTGCAGCAAATGTTAGCATTGAATAGACTATGTCAAGGCTGTCCAACCTTAGGTTATCTTAGGGCCCCATTAAAATAAAATAATTATCCAAGGGCCGCACCCAGAATAAAAAATACAGTGCACTAATAGAAAATGGGGGAATGCATGTCATCAATATGACAGGTGAAGGTGCAAAGTGCAAAAGCAAATACAAAACAACAAAGCGACAACTCAGCAGTATAAAGGTAGGTGCATACTGATTAGTCTGCATCATACAGAAAGAATGCATCCCACAGATCGATTGAAAATTCCATGTGATGTGTTCTGTCCATAATACTGCTTAAAAACACCAAAAAAAATTAACATCAACAAGATTATTGGTGATGGAATTAAAAAATCTAATGTGCATTCCATGCAAATTATCATTTTATTTTTTCACTCATAAAAATTAAAGGGCCGCATGCAGCCCCTGGACTATGCCATTGTAAGGAGAAGAGACAGAAATGTGAGAGTGATGAAGGCAGTGTGTGGTGCAGAGTGCTGGACTGATCATAGACTTATCCTCTCCAAGCTAAATATTCACATTCAACAAAAGCAGTGGCCTCAAGTCAAGACAACTACCAAAAGACTTAATGTCAGCAGATTAGAGTACTTCTTTGAGTATGAACAGTTCCTTGCTAACTTGGAAGGCAAGCTGAGCCAACACGTGGTTGGCAACAGTGGAGCAGCAAAAGAATGGGCAGCTTTCAGAGATTTGGTGTACAGCACCACAGTAACTCATCTGGGCCAGAACATTCACAATCATAAAGATTGGTCTGACAAACATGATGGGGAAATTCAGAAGCTGCTAAACAAAAAACAAGAATGCCACAGGATAGTTCATTGGTTTTTAAAAAGACAGTGTTTAACTCCATCAAAAGTAAAGTGTAAGGAAAGCTTAGAGAGATGCAGTATTCTTGGCTCAGTAAGAAGCCAGATGAAATTCAATTTTAAATGTTAGTAACAATCCAAAGCACTTTTATGATGCCCCAAAAGCTGTTTAGGGGCCAAAGACTAATGTTGCACCTCAGCTACTCAGCGCTGATGGAGCCACGTTGATTAGTAATAAGGACATGATTGTGAAGAAATGGGCTGAACACTTCCATAGTGTTCTCCACAGACCATCATCAATCAGTGCTGAAGCCATTGACTGTATGCCTCAGACTGAAGTCAATCCCTCTCTAGCCAAACTTCCAACTGAAAAGAAGAGGTTTTGAATGCTATTCGGCTCCTCTCCTGTGGCAAAGCACCTGGTCCTGGTTCTATCCCAGCTCACCTTTACAAGGCAGGGGGTCCACTGCTCATACAAAAAATAACTAAAATTTTCTGTGTTATATGGCAAGAGGAGGTTATCTCCAAGGAGTTCAAGGATGCCTCCATTGTCCATCTCTAAAAAGTTAAAGGAAATAGATTGTCCTGCGACAATCATGGGGGGAGGGGTGTCTCTATTAGTCATTGCCATTAAGATTATTGCCAGAATCCTCTTTACTAGGCTGATCCCTCACCTAGGAGATGGTCATCTACCTGAGAGCCATTGTGGCTTCAGAAAGGGCTCAGGATTGGTCACTGCTGCTGTTTGTCCTCTGTTCTCTAAGGGGACCATGACATCTGGGAGGTGATACTATGACATGCAAGTGAATTGGATTTAATTGAGGGAGGACTGTGCAAAGTCACAAGCCTCACTTTCTCCTCTGAAGCCATCTAGGTCCAGTGGCCAGATATGGATCAGGACAACTGGAGATGGCCCAGGATGCGGTAGGGGACCTTCGCCTTTTCAAGCCAAGGTCTTTAACAGGACTCAATTTGTCTGAGGCAGCACCCATTCAGTGATTAAGAGTTAGTAAAAAATGAAGCAAAGAATGGCCTCTTTTAAAAAAAGAAAGATCTGGGAGGGGAAGACCGTCGATTTCTGGTGAAAACAGAAACAGTTGTTATTTACCTGCATATATTGCCGAACAGCTCTAGGAGAAATGCCAGGAGCATTATGGCAAAATTTGGTTGCCCAGAGAAGTTCATTAGTATTGTATGTCAGTTTTTCGTGACAGTGGGCTTGCATGTGTTCTGGATAATGGACAATGCCGTTGCACTTTTCCAGTCACCAATTGGAGTGAAGGAAGGTTCTGTGCTTACTCCATGCTTTTTAGCATGATGTTTTCATCAATGTTGTCAGATGCCTTCAGTGAGGATGAAAATGCCTTCAAGGGCAGGTAGGACTGATGGTAAATTATTTACTTTGAAAAGGTTACAAGTAAAGACTAAATTGGAAGGAAAGTTAGTATGCAACTTTCTGTTTGTAGATGATCATGCACTCAATGCAGCCTCTGAGGCTGAGATGTAACGGATTAGTACTTTGCTGCTTGTGGTATTTTGGGCCTAACAACTAACACCAAGAAAATACAGGCCTTCCACCAACCAGAACCACACCATCCATATGCAGAACCATCAGTTACAGCAAATGGAAAAATATTGAATGCTATGGATAATTTCACTTACCTTAGCAGTATAGTTTCCATGGATATACACATAGAAAATGAACTCGATGCACTCATTGTCAAAGCTGGACAGTTTGGGAGGCGCCGAAGGAAGGTGGGAGGAAAGAAGTATTAGACTGTCTCCCAAACTGAAGGTCTACAGAGCTGTTGTACTGAGCTCATTGTCGTGTGCCTGTGAAATCTGGATGGTGCACCAGTGCTGTGCCAGGAAACTGAATCCCTTCTACTTGAATTGTCTTAGGAAGATTCTGAAGATCACCTGGCAGGATAAGGTACCTATCACTGAGGTCCTTTCTTGAGCCAAACTGCCAAGTGTTTAAACTCTATTGCAGAGAGCACAACTCCAATGGGCTGGCCGCATTATTTGAGTGCCAAATACATGTTTGCCTAAAAGACTATTTTACAGAGAACTCAACATAAGGCAGACACTCACATGGAGGCCAAAAGAAGTAATTAATACAAGCACACTCCCAAGGTCTCCCTGAAGAAGTTTGGAATCAGTTGTATGACGTAGAAGTTACTGGTACAGGACTACCTATCATGGCATGCCTGCGTCAAACAAAGTGCTGTGCTCTTTGAGCAAAGCAGAATTGTAGTAGTTTAAAAGAAACGTAAGATGCACAAGTTTACAGACATCTGCACTCCAAATGTTCATGTGAACTATTTGTGCCAGACCTGTAGTAGACCCTTCTGAACTTGTATTGGTCTGATCAGCCACCTTGTACCTTTACCCCATTATTTTAGTCTTCTTCAAGTATGAAGGACAACCAACCAACCCCAACTATATCTTGAATGTAAATAGCTTTTTGCATTTTGCTTCTCCTTTAAAATGTGAGCCTCTTGAAGGCAAGAATACTGTTTTCCCTTTGCATCCACAACACTTAGCACATTACCTGAAATATAGTAGGTGCTTGATAAATATTACTTTGATGGGAGGAGGAGGAAGAGATAGAGGTTGGGCATAAAATAGTAAACCCATCCCCTTCCCAAAGAAAAAGAGGGTCTTTAAACATTTTTTAAATAGACAGGAGAAAATTCTGAAAGAATCATAGACAAGCAAGTAGGACACCTTTGAAAATTACATATTGAGCTTATATGTTTAAAAAAAACAGCAAGCTGTATTTTCCTTTTATTAATTTATTTTTAGTTTTCAACATTCATTTCTACAAGATTTTGAGTTCCAAATTTTCTCACCATCTCTCCCCTCCCCCCAACCCCATGGCAGCATGCATTCTGATCACCTCATTCGCCCAATCTGCCCTCCCTTTTATCACCACTCTCCCTTGTCTTATCGCCTTCCCTTTTATTTTCCTGTAGGGCAAGATAGATTTCTATAACCCATTGCCTGTATATCTTATTTCCCAATTGCATGCAAAAACAGTTTTTAACATTCGTTTTTAAAACTTTGAGTTCTTTCCCTTCCTTTCTCCTTACCCACTACAATTCGATATGGGTTATTCATATGTAGTCATGCAAACCACTTCCATAACAGTCTTATTGTGAAAGACTAACTATACTTCCCTCTATCCTATCCTGCCCCCCATTTTTTCTATTCTCTCCTTTCACCCTGTCCCTCCTCACAAGTATTTGTTTCTGATTACCCCCTCCTCCCATTTGCCCTCTCTGCTATCATTGCCTCCTCTCTTATTCCCCTTCCCCCCTACTTTCCTGTAGGATAAGATAAAATGTTTTCATAATGTAAATTCACAGTTCCATGTGCAGTTATCTTTTTCTGTTCTCTCTATATTACTTGAAGTTAGGAAGACCTGAGTTTAAATCCTTGCTTAGATACCTAGTAGCTCTGTGACTGGGCAAGGCTCTTAACCACTCAGCTTGAGTTTTCTCATCTGTAAAATGGAAATAGTAATAGCACCTACTTCACAGGATTGTTGTAAAGATCAAATGAGACAGTTCGTGTAAAGTGTTTTGTCAACGATAATATCTCTTCTCATTAAAAGAAGACTTCTACCTGACTTGTTCAAGTAACTTGTTAAAGCCAGGAAAACTATAGGTGAACAAGAGAACAAATGTTGGCACAGATTGGTCATTTCCCAAGCAAGTGTTTGCCTTAGGCAGCAAACATTTGCTCTCATTGCCAAAGAGAAATAGATAAGGACATCACCAGTTTAGAATGTAAAATTGTTTAAAATCTTAGCAGAGGAGAGGGTAGTGATAGCCTGTGACTCAGTGTTTTGCCATATGACAAAAAATGGTGCAGGGAAAAACAAATTTATATAAAGCCATCCCAAGTGCTTTTATGGGTAAAACAGGAAGGACAACAAATGAGCCAAACAATGAAGATTTCCAGGTTCTTTTTAATAAGCTCTTTTCTCCATCAGCCATCACATTTTTGAAGCTGCATAAGGAAGTTAAAATGCTCCTAACAAAAACAAAGATATATGGACAGCAGTGGGACTACATCAGAGATGTACAAAAGAGGTCAGAATTGGAAGTAAAATAATTGTGAATGCATTGAGGGATTAATTCTAAAAGTATCTGAATTTATATATACATTCAGAGTATCCTTAATGAAGGTACAAGAAGAAAGCAAGAGAGGAATATTGCAAATAATAATCTACAGCAAATCACAAAATTGTCTGCAAGGTATAAAGAATACAAAATTCCATCGTGATTATTGTCTGTTGACTATTTAAAAAAAAAACACTTTTGAATAGGAAGAATAAAACACTGCTCTAAGATATTTCCCATGCTTATGCTAAAGTCATATAAGATTCCTTGAAAGACATAACAACAGAGATAACTTTGCTCATATTTCTTCTATCATGGAAGATATCCACTGTAGAGTCTAAATGGTCATTATGTACAGTATTCTACACCTATGTTCTCTTACCTGTGCAAGCCTGACTGCTGCCTGGGGAAGGTCCTTGAAAGCAGAAGCTAGGTCAGTTTTATCTTTAACCCCAGCTCCTAGTATAATGTCTGGCACATAGTAGATAGGCTCTTAATAAATGCTTATAGGTTGATTGATAAGTTTGATGGCAGGCTAAAGAGGCTTCTCTTCAAGGATGACGTGTTAATAGCATAAAGTCCTGGAATAATGCAAAGCCGCCTAAATTAGATTCATAATCTCTCAGAAAAGTTTGACCTGACTGTACACTTAGGAAAAACCAAGCAGATGAAGAATGGCTATTGTCCAGATGTTAGCTCCAGATTATTTTGTGGCTTAGAAATGGAAATATGACAGTCACGTAGGAGAGAGTAATTAAGAAATGAGGAAGCAGATTATTTCAAAGAGACATGGAAAGATGTCTGTGAAGTGATGTAGAATTCACTAATTAGAACCAGATGAACGATTTATACTACAGTATCAGTATTGTAAAAACAAACAGTTTAGAAGACTTTAATAAGCTGATGAATAGTAAAATGCATAGAGCCAGGAGAAGAGTTATACAATAACAACACTGTATGTAGTGTACTGTGTATCACAAGAATCTTGCAAAGATAACTTTGTGACTTTGTAAGCTGTGAGAACTATGATTAATACAATGACTCTCCATAACTCCAGAGACTAAGGATACTATCCACCTTCACAAAGAGGTGATAGATTTAAGGTGCACAACATGACATGCACAAATATACATTAAAAAGTTATTTTGCTTGACTGTGCATATTTGTTTAAAAAGAATTGTTTTTTCTTTCCTAGTTTTTCTTTTTGTGCCACTTTTTTGTGATCCCCATCAGAAATTTATCCCCTATTTCCTCAGCAGATTGACAACCTTTAATATATTCCCACTCTGATGATACTTCCTTTTTTTCTCTCCCCAGTGCGCCCTACCATTTTTTCCTCTTTCCAGTTAATATTTTCCCCCAAAGGATGAACTTTTGCTGTACATAACCTATTACCCCTTTAATTTCTTCCCTTTGAACAAATTTTACCTGCTTGTTGTCATATTCTATTGTGATAAACTTCCACTAAAATTTAATGGTACCTATGAAAATATTTACTTCTTGTGTTATAATACATAACTCATGTTGATAATTAATTCATTTTATACCTTAGACCATGAGTATAATTCTTATTTTTCTTATTTTCTGTGCTATCAAATGCCTTTTGTTATTTTTCTTACGTCTTACCAGTTCTTTCTAGTATCTGGTTTAGCAAGTGTATCGGGGCCCTTTTTTCCCTTCGTCTTCCTTTTCAGTTGGAAGTCTTTTAATGAGATTTGAGATTTGGACAAATATATTCTTGTTTCTCTTCATTAGATATACTTCCTTCTAAACCAGAAGCTCCATTTTTCTTGTATCTTAAGCCATCAGAAATCTAACTCTTATTCTCTTACCATCTTCTTTAACTTGTAAGAAACTCCTTTAAGAGCTCTCCTACCAGATCTAATAAAATATGACAAACCAAATCCTGATAAGGAAATCCTAGAAAAAATCACACTAAGTAATTTTTCCAGCCCAGGTCAGCATAAGGAGATATACAGATTGTTTTTCAAACATTAAAGATGGGGCCTGATACAAAGCATGCCACATGCAGAGTATACCAGCATTCAGGGAGAGGCTATGAAGCATAGCGAGAAGGTGTCCCAGACCCATACTGGGACACCTTGAGACCTATCCCAAGGCACCACATGGGGATATGTGTAAACTGGTAGTTTTGTTGCCTACTACTGAATTCTAGGTCACAAATCCAGGATGGACTGATGAGGGGACTTGAACACTTCTCCTATTCACCCCCCTCCCCCAGCAGACAGGATTAAGTTCAGAAGCAAGCAGCAGCTGTGTGGCTCAGACTTCAGAAGCAGAGTGGGGTATCACTTCCAACCTCCAACTCAGTATGAAGCCTCCAGAGGAATATTTAAGGCAGAAATCTCATAACAAAGGAGAACCTGCAGTTCTATCACTAAAGCAGCAGTTTTCCAGAGACTGACAGTGTCAGTCTAACAGTAACCTACTGTTGCTCAGACCCAAACCCAGGTCAGGAACCTGCAGAGGTCAGATGAAGGCAGGAAGGGAGATGGGGAGTGGAACAACAATCAGACTTTGCCCTGGGTCAGATCATTTGGGAGCTTTTGGAGACATTCAGGTCCCTCACCTGAGCTTTCCCTGTGATCCTGCAACAATACGATATACAGTACTCCAAGAAAGCAACAAGATAACCCCCAGACCTTCCCTCCAGAGGTGCCAGAGCTCAGCCCTATCATCAAGTCCAAAGTCAGGAAATAGTGTTGAAAAATGAGCAAACAAAAAAAGGAGCCCTCCATAAAAAGCTATCATGATGACAGAGATGTTCAAAACACAAACCCAGGAGAACAACTCTAAAACATCTACAGGCAAAGTCTTGAAGAAAAACATGGCATGGGCACAGATTCAACTAGAATTCCTGAAAGAAACAAAACTTAAGTTTAAAATGTTTTTGTCAGTGTAATGAGAGTGCTAGAGGAAAATATTGGAAAAGAAATAAGAACTATAGAAGAAAGAATTGGAAAGGAAATTAACAGCTTGGCGCAAGATGTAAAAATCCTTACCAAAGCAGTCAACTCTCTGATCATTAGAATGAACCAGATAGAAGCCAGTGACACCATGAGACAACAAGAAATCATAAAACAAAGTCAAAAAGACTGGAAAAAAACCACAGAAGAAAGTGTAAGATATTCCAAGGCAAAAACAACTGACCTGGAAAACAGATTGAGAAGAGGTAATTTAAGAATCTCTATACTACCTGAAAGACATCACCAAAAAAAGAGCCTAGTTCATTTTGCCCTTCTTTGTCAGCCTTCCAGCTTCTAAATACCTGATCTTAGTGATTTTACTGCTGCTTCGGATTTCCTTCTATTTCCTTAGGATCTCCTTTTTAGAGTCTTAGTTTTAGACCTAGAAGAGACCTCAGAGGTCATCTAGGCCAATGCCATCATTTTTATAGATTGGGAAATGAAGACCTAGAAAGGTTAGGTGATTCTCCTAAAGCCCCGTAGGGAGTAAATAGTAGAGCCAGAGGTACAGATCCAGCACGCTTACTATATCATGCTACTCTTATTCTTTCCTTTCTGCTAGGAAACATTTCATCCTCCTTGCTAAGAATAAGAAATGCAAAATTATCTTCTCCTAGGTCAAGGATACAAATTTGCACTTAGCTGACATGTAATTATTATTTTGCCTGTGGCACAGTCTCTGAAAGTCAGTGAAACTGTTCCCCCAGCCTTCAGAACTACTGAAGCTGAGATTCCTCTGTTGTTGTGGTTCCCCTGCCTATTCTACTCATGCACTTTTAATACTCTGTTCCTGAATGACTCTTTACAGTATTCTTCCCTTCATTATATCACCTTGCCTCCTACTAATGCTTGTAAGAGAAGCTGAGAAAATGTTCGACTGACCTAGGGACTGTATGGTAAGAGATGGAAGACAGAAGAATCCATGGGTTAACTGGACTATGAATAGTGAGAACAGGTTTCATCAGTCTCTGTGGACACTGCTTAGTGAGTGGCAGTTGGAAGAACCAGGAAAAACTGCATGGACCTAGCCTATCCTCTGTGTGTGTGTGTGTGTGTGTGTGTGTGTGCGCGCGTTTGTGCGCACACGTGCTCATGTGTGCGTGTCCTTACAGTTTGCCTCCTGAATGGGTACCACCTCACATGCCTCCTTGATCAAACCCTTTTTCTGAACACCTTGTCCCTATGCCCCACTGTATTCATGAGCAATACGTTAACCACACATTTGGGAAACAAAATGTCTTCATGAAACAACCCACTTTTATTTACACAGTTCTTTTTCCTTCTCCAAAAGGTACCACTGGGTCTCATCAAACAAACACTTCAGGGAAATGTGGACAACTAGGCTTTTCACAGATGAGTGGGAAAAGTGGCAGTGTGGATTCTGATTTGCAGTTTTTAGGAGCAAATAACAGTCGTCAAGATAAAGGTATAAATTTGTTTAGTAGTCTATTCTATTTAGAAGTATGTTCAAGGAGTGCTTATAATTTATATGTGATACATGGTCTCAGAATCGTCATATAAATAAGAGAAGCTTGTTGCATCAATAGAGCTCTGAATTATTTTTAGAAATATGTTTACATTTACTTAGCGCTATATACTTTTCCTAGGAGTCCTGATTCCAAATACGATGTGGATCTCTGTTATGAAACAAGCTATTTTAAATAATATTTCATCAAATAATCACAACACTGCCTCCCAACCCAGAAGACAGGCCCATCCCTCAACAAGTACCCCTTTTTCCAATATTAAGTTAGGTAGAATATGAGGTATAGCCAGTATGTTGGCATATGCGTGTAATGCCTGCTGCTAAATGCCTGAGATTAAAGCTGGTAGATTGTTTGAACTCGACTGAATATCTGAGGTGTAACAGGGCTAGAGCTGTTCCAGTGTCTGCACTAATATGATGAGCCTGGGGGGCGTTAGGAAGGATAAACTGGATAAGGTTGGAAGTAGAACAGGTAAGAGTTTCTGTATCAGTCAGGAGTGTCCACTACATTTCCAGCCTGGACGGGGTAAGGAGACCTACTCTCAGAACAACAAAAGATGGGAGGTATAGCGAAAGTGTTTGAGGCTGTCAGACCCAAGTGAGTTTGTGGATTATTGCCATTAGTAGTTTTGGCCCAGGTTTTACCCTATTTGCAACATCAAAATTGAACTTGCAGAAATACTTTAATTTAGATTGTGCAGCAGGATTGAAATTTCATGTTTTATATTTGTTAGGGATGTGTTTTTTTTAATTTGCTTATGAAAAATAATGATCACTTGAAATAGATAGGGTAGATTTATTCTATGGTATATTGACATCTTAGCTCTCCTTTAAAGGGACATTATATTTCCTAAATATTTTTACATGCATCAGCTATAATGAAACAGTACAGTTCTACTGTTTGACTGCCAAATCCCACCAAAATGGTGCCGTAAGACATACCTCTGATCATCTCTATCTCAAACTGCTAGAAAGTTAGAAGCACAGGTTTGTTCCTGCTTCAGGATATGCCAGGGTAGTTGTCTTTATTTGGAGGTCAACCCAGAAGTTTATCATTGACCCTGAGGAGTCCTGTGCAGTTGTTGATTTACTCTAGACCTTGACACAATCATATAAACTCTCGCTGGGGCCTTGGAACTGCCATGCCTATTCAGAGATACTATAGAAATCTAAAGCTAGGCCAAAGCCAAAATACCCCTTCCAAAGGGGAAGAGACAAATTGGGGAAATAGTGGGCCTGCACAGTTCTAGACAATAGTTGTAAGACAACTCCAGGGTTTCTGAAAGGCTTTTAGAGTGTGACTTCCAGATGCCTAACCAACTAGAAGTTTCCCTCCACGTCATTACTTTGATTTAAGACATACATCCATAATAGACTTTTATAATAAAGCTGTTTACCACAGTCTCCCTAAGTAGAGGTTCTTGGGGTCTGTGAATTTGTTTTAAAAAATAATTACTGCATTTCAATATAATTGATTTCCTTTATAATCCTTTGTATTTTATGTCATAATTTAAGAACTCCTGCCTTAAGTGTTTTAGAGTCTGTGAGCAAATGACATGATAAAGTATATAAATATCATAAGTATAACAAAGTGGCTAGAGAATTGGACAAGAAATTAGGAAACCCTAGTTCTGGTTTTGATCATGAAGTCTGTTTTGACCTATACCTGAAAAAATATAGACTATTGCAGGGCTTGGCCCTGCCTAAATTAAGAATAAATGAGACAAAAATATAGTAATAATTTTGAGCTTCCCCAGAAGAAAGCAGTTATTTAAGTCACACATGTTTAAATTTTTAATAACAACATACAGAATACTTATTTTCTTTGGTACTTAAATGCTTAAGAATATCTGATTTCGTTAGTAGGAGTGTTAGTGGTTTGTAGCCCCCTAGTAGATCATCTTTGAGAATTGATATGGGTGGAAAATTCATCATCTTTTCCAAACTTAACTTAATGGGTCTTAGCTGTGATGGATGTGTAGCCTTGTCAAGCCATTACTTGAAGTATTTCCAGCTTAATAGGACCTTCCAAGGCTTTCGCTCTACTGGTTAAGTCTTCATTTATCCATTGTACGCCTGAGTCATTGGAAGAAGACTACAGTGCTAATTATAGGAAATTATTAAAAAATGATGAAGGGGAAAGTGTTTGAGTTAGATAAGTATATATAAATAATGTATTCTCTTTTGTCTTACACAGTGTGTGCAAGCTTAAATTTTGGCGGTAAAACTCAACAAACATTTGGTAGTCCTGCAGAGCATACTTTATCATATCCTAGTCCCAATGCAAGCCAGGGAGCTCTCATCCTTCCATCCTACCCACTCTCATCACCTCGAACCAGTCCAAAACACACACCCCCTCTTAATGGATCTCCAAAGAAGTCTCAGGATAATTCTGTTAACTTCTCAAATTCCTGGCCTCTTAAGAGCTTTGAAGGGCTACCGAAGCCAAGTCCCCAGAAAAAGCTCTTCAGTCAAAAATCAGTGGATGCTTCAGGTAAAAATACAAAAAAAAATTAATACTCTGTGTTTTTATTTGTAAGTTTGAATTCAACTTGGAATTAGCAGAAACTCAGTAAATTAAAACATTTGTCTTAGTATTCTGGGAATAAAAACTAAGTAACATATTGGTGCTATAATATACAAATCATTAGATTCCAACCTTAATAGTCATTTTTTCCCTTAAAATATTTATACTAACCTTTTATTTGTTACCCAAAATCTCATCAACAATTATTTGTAGAATATCATATTGAATAGCATGTTATTTGGACAGCCAGCATCATGAAGAGATTTCTGATGTTCAGTATCAGCTCTATTATGTCATTTTTTCAATATCCCATCTAATGTCTTGAACAGTTTAATTTACCAGTTAACTCAGAAATGTGGAAAAATTTGATTTGATGGAAAAATGTGATTTTAAAAAAATATTATGTTCTAGGCTCTTATGCACTGTAATTCTCTGCTTATGTCATTCTGTAAAATGATAAAATATCTGTTTTATACAGGAGAAAATTCACAAGAAAAACCTTCTCCTATACAACTTAAACCTGCATTGGTGAGATCACCATCTTCCCGGAGAGGCCTAAATGGAACAAAACCAGTTCCACCAATTCCACGGGGTATAAGTCTATTGCCTGATAAAGCAGATTTTAACACTGTGGAACTTGAAAAAAAAGATCATATTTGGAGGAATGAAAAAGACAATCTTGCAATTGATCTTTCTGAATTAAATGTCAGAGATAAGGAATCAGATCAGGAAGAGGTTAGACCTAAATGTTACTTTTCAAATATCTGCAATTATTTTCTTGATAATTTGGTTATTATAAGTTGTTTTAGAATAATAACAATAGCATTGTCGTTTTTTACCATAAATTGACTAATAAATAAGATAGCAAGAATTGATGTAATACTTTGACTTAGAATCAAGTTCATGATTCCATAGGTACCACATTTACATTTAATTTGTGTTACCTCAGGTTACTTAAGATCAATGTATTTTGTCATTGATTACCCAGCATTTTAAAATAAAAATACGTTGCTATGCATATTCGAGTGATATTAATGCTGCTCCATTCTGAAAGACTTAAAATTTAAATATCACTGTGTAGAGCTAATTCACAAAACACTAATATTAAAAATAAATAAAGCAGTTCAGCAAGTAGATGCTTAGGAAAAAAAACCCTAGTGCCACTTTTCCCCAATTTGGATGTGGCAAGAGAAGATAATATCCACAGGTAATAGTCATAAAGGTAAAGAAACTTGCAGTACATGTTATGCTTATATATGCAATACATGATGTGCTTTTATTTAGTCTTTTTATAGATTTTATTTCATTTAGCATGAAATTTTTACCATAGAAACATCCTAAAAATCAAATGGAAAAAACTAAACAATGGAACCTCATATTCTTTTGAACCAGTTAACTGCCTTAGCATGTTTAGCCTAAGTATAACTGCCCTCATTCCTTGTTATTCTCTTCATATACTTAATTGTTAAAGATACATTTTGTTTTCTTTGGTGCAAACTGAATTTGGAAAGAACTGTATATTTTATATCCAGGATTGTATTCAGACTGTCACAGAAGAAAAGACTAAAAGGTTTTACATAAGTCACTATGCTTGGTGCTGGGGAATACAAGGATAATAATGAAATGGTTCTTTTAAAAAAAAATTGTATTGGGGGCTGCTAGGTGGCACAGTGAGTAGAACACCGGCCCTGGAGTCAGGAGGACCTGAGTTCAAATCTGGCCTCAGATGCTTGACGCACTTCAATTACCCTGCCTTCCCCCCTCAACAACAACAACCACAAAATTGTATTTTTTGAAATAAAAATTGTTATTAATTTGTAGAAATACTCCTTAAATGATTAGTCTTGTGAATATGTATATAAATAAAACTACATGCCACTAATTTTCTAAGCATAATTCACTAATTTGTCCAGTTGTCTTGAAATGTTTATCTGCTAAGATTCTATCTTTAGCCATTACCTAAGTTTTTAAATAGTCAAAGTTTAGGTTAGTGACAGCTTTTTTGGACAGCACAGCATATTAGATAGAGACTTCTGACATACTGGGTGACTTTGGACAAGTCATTTAACCTCTGAATGATCTAAACAATCTCTAACACCCATAAGTTGCAGAAAAGATGCCTGCCTGAGTTGGTAGAGGCAGTTTCCTCACCTGGGAGTTCCCTATTTCAGGGAAATTATATATCCCCATACCTATATTTGTGTTATATTGTACTACTAAGGAGGTTTTTAGTTTTCAGTATTTCTATGAGAGCCACATTAGCACAACAACCTGATGCTAGCAATTATTGATTTCCACTTAATTTAACTGTGAGAAGTTAAAGGGTTTTAATTTCCCTTTTCCTTGACCTTCTGCACATGCCTTCAGATCCTTGACTGTCAAGCTCTCTGCACATTACATTGTTGTTTTCATGTGTTAGCTCCCATTTTCCATCCTCTCCAAGAAATACTTGGTACCTAATTGCTTAATAGAAGCTAGACCCTAAAAATGAGTCCCCTATTGCTAATAATGGTGCAGTTTGCCGTAAGGTTGCCTGCTTTTTCAGTAGCATCATGAAAGCATATTAACAAACTTTAGTATACAGTTATTCACTACAATGTCTCCCAGTTTACTACTCCTCTATAATAATTGTTCATATAGAATTAACTTCTCTTTTTGCTCTACTGTTTACCTAACATAATGTTTTCACAGAAAAAATTAATGACTTGGGGTATGACTGTTAAAAAAGAAAGCTTAAATCAACCTATAAATTTAATTCTTTTTGACATTTTTTAGATGCAGAGCTCCCTTAGATCTCTTCGTAATAGTGCAGCTAAGAAAAGGGCAAAGCTGAGCGGCAGTACTTCTGACCTCGAAAGCCCTGATTCTGCAATTAAACTTGACTTGAATGTCGACTCCCCATCCCGATCATCATCTCCAAACATCAGCTCATACAGTGAAAGTGGAGTTTACAGCCAAGAGTCCTTGACTTCTTCTCTATCAACAACTCCCCAGGGAAAGAGAATAATGTGTGTTTTGGGCCTTTTAACAAGTACATGCTAATACTAATTCTATGCATTTTTGACATATCAGGCTGAAGTACTTTATAATATAAACTAGTTTTAGAATTAATGTTTACAAGTTTGTTTTCATTTTTTGCCTTCTTAAGTTTTACCTTCCTTGCCTAGACTACTACATCAGTTCATGCCTTCAAGTTACTAATACTAATGACCCTATTTCAGCTTGTTCAGCTTCCTCTAGTCTTCTGGAGGCACAGATTCATACTTCTTAGACCACTACTACTTAGATCTAGCCTTGCCATTGACCACTCGGTCTTGCTGCCACTTAGTTGCTACCCCTAAGTCTTCCAAATTGGATGTGAGGTACAGTCCTCTGAAGAGTAACCTTATAGCAAGAATTAATTTAATTCAACTGGACTTAAAGTCACCTAGCCATCCTCACAGCCACAGAAAAATTGCTGTTGTTCATGCAGTTGATGGTGACTGTTTTGTTCTTCCTAGATAGCTATTAGAACTCCAGCAACTCTACAACAAAAGTCCTAAGCTAGACTTTTGAGCTTGTCTTTACCTCTCTATTTAGTTATTGTGAGTTTTTACCCTTCGCTTTCACATGAAGTTGTATACGCAGAACATTTAATGCACAAAAGAGTTGATCATTGCTATTTTAACTTTGCCCTCTCTCTCTAATAAGTGAATGTCATCTACTGGGAGTAAGGTGTAGTGGAAAGAACCCTAAGTTAATATGCAGAAAGCCTAGGCTCTGATCCTGGCTCTGCCACTCTGTGTAACTTTGGGCAAGTAACTTGACTTCTCTGGACCTCCCTTTCCTCATCTGTAAAAGGAAGAGATTGGAATAGATGATGACTAAGGTTCTTTTCAGTTCCACAGTTTTGTGATCCCAACAGTTAAATATTTAAAATAAAGTTAATCCTGTACTGGTTTAAGTGAAGTCTAACTAAAACTCGATAGTTGCATAATCAAAAGAAAAAAATGGAAATCTTGTTTGAAAATGAGTGCAATATGATTGTGATGCTTGAATCACTACTAAGAGGCTAACTATATTTCCTATATCTTGTTTTGAGAAGTTTGTCTCTTCAAATGATAACCTATATTTTAATCTTTTAAAATGTTTTGCTATTGAATTTTTTTTCTTACTGAAAATTCTTTTGTTCTAACTCATTTGCCAAATCAGAGTAATAAAATGAATGATTAGAACAGAATTTTTAGGTCAAAGGATTTTTCCTTGGTCTTCCTAAAAGGCAATTATATTAGGTAATGCTGAGATCTAGAGTATCATATAGAGCTGGAAGAGATCCTAGAAATCTGTTCATCAACAGGCATTCATTAAGCACAAATCATTGTGGTAGGCTTTGGGGATACCCATATAAAGAATGAAATAATCCCTATTAGAACATATGGTCCCCACATCCTAATTTTATAGAAATGGAAATATGGTCCAGAGAGAGGAAGTGAATTTTCCAAGGCAAATCATTAAGTAAATATCTGAATAGGGACTTGAGCAAGACAGTGATACCAAATCCAACACTTTTTTTGTTATTCCATGATAGAATGTCATGCAAACACTCTGGAACACAGAGTACTATACAGACTTGAAATCTATCATTTTATGTAGCAATATTGGTCTGTTAGATTGTTTGGAGAATATTTTACCTACCCTGTCACTAAATTTAAGACTACCAAAAAAAAAAACCAAATTTGGCTTTTTAATACCTGTAGAAACTGAAGATGTTACTCAGTTGATAAAGAAGGATATGAATAGTTTTCAGAGGAAGAAATCAAAGCTATAATAGCCTTATTAGAAATATTCTAAATCACTAATAATTAGAGAAATGCAAATTAAAACAACTCTGAGGTACCACTTCATACATCAGATTGACTAAAATGGCAGATAAAGAAAATGATGTACTGGTGGGGCTATGGGAAAACAGAATTGTTGGTGGAGCTGTGAACTGGTCTAGCCATTCTGGAAAGCAGTTTGGAACTATGCCCAAAAGATATTAAACTATACCAACGCTTTGACCCAGAAATATTACTACTAGGTCTGAGGAAGAAGGCCTATATGTACAAAAGCTTTAATAGCCATTCTTTTAGTGATAACAAAGAAACAAAGACTGAGGGGATGCCAATAGTTGTGGAATGGCTGAACAAGTTATGGTATAAGAATGTCATGGAATACTATTGTGCTATAAGAAATTATTAAAGGGAAGGTATCAGAAAAACCTGGGAAGACTTATGAAATGTTGCAAAGTGAGGTGAGCAGAACCAGGAGAATAATCTACACAGTAACATTAATATTGTGAAGATAATCAGCTTGGAAAGACTTAGTAATTCTGAACAACACAATGACCAACCACAATTCCTGAGGACTCATAATTAAACATGCTCTTGCCTCTAAATAGTTGATGGAATCAGAAGCATATTTTTCTCTCTTTTATTTTTTGGACATGACTAATTTAGGATTTTTTCTCATATGACCATATATATTTGTAACAGGTTTTGATTTTCTTGCCTTCTGGGGAGTGGAGGGAAGGAAAAGAATTTGAAACTGAAAATAATATTGTATTTTAAAAAATTAAAGAAGGCAGTAGAGAGTAACATGTCACTTCTGAGAAGTTTCTCAAATTATAAACAGTGCTAGAGGGCAGTAAACTCAAATAGCAGAAAGAAAAAAAAGGAAAGAAATAAAGAATTTTTTTTCATCTCAAATATATATATTTGAACATTTCTGAATAATTAACTCAGCAATTTTTAAAAAGATTTCTTATTAATAACAGTAAACACACCTTCTCAGATTAGTTTTGTAGTGTCTGCTAAGATCAAATAAGAAATACATGTCTTTCTGATGGCAGGAAAAGAAAGCTAAAAAATGACCTAGAATTATTCTGTCTATTCTTCTAAGGAAGAATTTATAATTTACATTGGTTGCTGATTCCTATATTTATAATGCAATTAATTCTCAGTTATTCATGCTAGTGCAGAGATATAGATAGGTACAGTGGGTAACTGGTGATGATTCCATTTTGTAATGTGTTATTTTGGATCCAGTGTTAATGGCTCCTCCCATAACAGCTCTTCAGAAGGAATTAGAAAGTTCTAGTTTGTCTCACACACACGCAATTGTACGTATATGCATATACTTTTGAATAAACCCATTTGAATAGAATGGGTAGACTCAGTAGTGAACTGACAACTTTGATATAAGGATTTTTATACTTAACTTTTCATATTTTACTCAGTTTCACAAAGAATAGTGATGTGCTAAATATTTTCTACATATTTAATATTCTTATTTGATTACTTTGTGTTATTTTAGGGCAGACATCTTTCCTACGTTTGGATCCAAACCTTATTCAACAAGACTGTCTTCTGCAAAAAATAAGAATTCTCCTGTAGTGGAACAGAACTCCAATTCAGGTATTCAAAGTATTCTATTATTATATTCTATATATATTCTATTATTATAAACAAATACAATGTCTAATAGAAGCAAGAAACTTACGCATTAGAGGACAAGGTGAAATTTTACATAGATGGTGATGTGGAGTGTATTTCATATCTAAGGTTTCTTTGAGCAGGCATTTTTCTATATTACGACTTTTTTGTTTAAAAGTAAACTGACAGGGGATGGAGCCAAGATGGCGGCTGGAAAGCAGGGACTAGCTTGACCTCCCTGCCAAGTCCCTCCAAAAACCTATTAAAAAATGGCTCTGAACCAATTCTAGAGCTGCAGGACACACAAAATAGCAGAGGGAAGCAGGGCTCCTGCCCAGGACAGCCTGGATGGTCTCTGGGTAAGGTCTATCCTACACAGAGCTGGGAGCGGAGTAAAGCCCAGCATGGGTGGCTCAGACAAACCAGACCAGGAGCCAGGCAGAGCGTGCCCTAGTGCCCTGAATCAGTGAGCTGCAGCAGTTACCAGACTTCTCAACCCACAAACACCAAAGACAACAGAGAAGGTTAGTGGGAAAAGCTGCTGGGGACAGGGAGTTTGCAGTTCAGCTACCGCCCCAGGGGCCGCAGAGGTGGGGCAGCTACAGAACTACAGCTGCAGTTGCTTCTGGCCCCAGGCCCACCTGGTGGGAGGAATTAAGTGCCATATCAGAGCAGGAGTGAAGAGCCTGCTGAAGATCTAAGTCCAGTCCAGGCTGGGGGTTCTTGGGGAAGGAGGAGTTCTGGTGTGGCAGAGCTGGCGCATCCGCCCAAGCTTGGAACATAGAACTCTCTACTCTACAAGCAGTCATACCCTGCTGAAAAACTCAAGGGTTGAGTAAGTTGGCTGGGAACATGGCCAGACAGCGAAAACGTACCCAGATTCAGTCTCAGACTTTGGAATCTTTTTTTTGTTGACAAAGAAGACCAAAACATACAGCCAAAAGAAATCAACAAAGCAAAGAGCCTACAACAAAAGCCTCCAAGAAAAACATGAACTGGTCTCAGGGCATGGAAGAGCTCAAAAAGGATTTGGAAAAGCAAGTTAGAGAAGTAGAGGAAAAATTGGGAAGAGCATGAGAAGGATGAGAGAAAACTGAAAAACAAGTCAATTACTTGCTAAAGGCGACCCAAAAAAATACTGAAAAATATACTGAAGAAAACAACACCTTAAAAAATAGACTAACTCAAATGGCAAAAGAGCTCCAAAAAGCCAATGAGGAGAAGAATGCCTTGAAAGGCAG
>CM053624.1:166795238-166809100 GCA_028646595.1 Phalanger gymnotis | reverse complement strand
ATGCAACTAGAAAATAAGATGCACAGGCAATGGGGCATAGAGATTTATCTTGCCCTACAAGAAAGGAAGGGAAAGGGGGATGGGAGGGGAATGGGGCGACGGAGGGGAGGGTAGACTGGAGAACAGGGCAACCAGAGTGTACGCCATCTTGGAGTGGCGGGGGGAATGGGGAGAAAATTTGTAATTCAAACGCCTGTGAAAATCAATGCTGAAAACCAAACATGTCAAAAATAAATTAAAAATAAATAAAAAAAAAAAGTGGCAAGAAAAGGCAGTTATGTTCGAGGAGAGGAGAGGGCGGGTGAGGGCGCATGGGTGAATCTTGCTGTCATAGGATTTGACCTGAGGAGGGAATACCATACATACTCAATTGGGTATCTTACCCCACAGGAAAGAAAGAGGAAGAAGATAAAAAAAAAAAGGGGGAGATGATAGAAGGGAAGGCAGATGGGGGTGGAGGTAAACAAATGCTTTTGAAAAGGGACACGGTCAAGGGAGAAAATTCAATAAAGGAGAATAGGTTAGGAAGGAGCAAAATATAGTTAGTCTTTCACAGCATGAGTATTGTGGAAGGGGTATACATAATGATACACATGCGGCCCATGTTGAATTGCTTGAGTTCTTAGGGAGGGTGGGTGGGAAGGGAAGAGGGGAGAGAATTTGGAACTCAAAGTTTTAAAAACAGGTGTTCAAAAACAACAAAAAAAAGTTTTTTGCATACAACTAGAAAATAAGATACACAGGTAATGGGTCATAGAAATTTATCTTTTTCTACAAGAAAGGATGGGAAAAGGGGATGGGAGGGGAGTGGAGTGACAGAAGGAAGGGCTAACTGGGGAACAGGGCAACCAGAATATATGCCATCTTGAGTGGGGGGAGAGTGGAAATGGGGAGAAAAGTTGTAATTCAAACTCTTGTGAAAATCAATGCTGAAAACTAAATATATTAAATAAAATTTAAAAAAAAAAAAGAAAAGTAAACTGACAGATAAACATGGTATCCATCTCCAGATAAAGAAGGGATGGACTCAGAGTATAGATCAAAACCTATTTCCTTCCTCCTTTCTCTCCTTCTTTCCTTCCTTTTCTACACATATTTGTAATAGTCTTTGTTTTTCTAGGGGTGGAGGAGGGACAGAATTTTAAACTGAAATTAAATAAAATTGAATTAATTTGGTTAACTAATAGATCTGCGACTAACAGGTTTAATTTATGAAAAATAACATGAAAATTTACCTTAGAAAAATGAAATGAAGAAGTGTATATACTGTATACTTTTACAGTTTTCCCTTTTTCTTCATAGATATTTAGCTTTCAGAAGAAGGGATAGGACATTATGATATTTTGTGATTCCTTATAGTAGCTATACCCGACCAAGCATTTTTTGCTTCCTGATATATCATGGAACACTTTTTCTCTAGAAATAATATTATAAAAAATGATTTGTTTCAGCTAGATAGTGAATTAAACAGTATTGTGAAATGGCTTGGAAACTTAATAGATAAGATCATTTACTTTAGAAAAATTAATTTCAGCTTCAAAATGTTGTTTCATGCTTTATTGAATATTTTCCTCTGAAGACCCCCTCTTCTTTCTTTCTCCTCTTCTGAAACCATCCCTTGCCTCCCCCGCCCCCAACATCATCTCCCACTATTTCCTCCTTTATTCCGGTCTCTGTTGAAAAAGTGGGCTTTCTGCATATACCTTTGATCTCATCTTCACCTGTCTCCTCTAGCAGATTGCTTCCACAGTTGTCCCTACTTTCTCTTTAATCTTCAGTGCCTCCCTTTCTATTGGTTCCATCCTTACTTGCTTACAAATGCTTTCAGGTCTCCTTCATCCCATAAAGATCCCCAGTAGATCCTATCATCCCTACTAATTAGCATCATCTAGCTCTCTTCCCTTTTGAACCAGACTCTTGAAAAACCATCTTTAGTTAATGCCTCAATTTCCTCTCCTCTCTCAACCCTTGGCAGTTTGTCTCATGACCTTATCAATCAATTGAAACTGCTCTCTCCAGAGTTATTTGCAATCTACTGACTTACATGTCTAGTGGCTGCTTCTCTGTTTTCAACTCCCTTGACCTCTCCGCTTCATGTGACATTCTTGACCATCCTCAGTCAGTTATTAGGCTCCTACTATGTTCCAGGCACTGTGCCAAACATTGGGGATACAAAAAGAAGCAAGAGACAGTCCCTAGCCTTGAGGAGCTCACAATCTAGTAGGAGAAGACAACAAGCAAACAAATATGTACAAACAAACTATGATAAAAGACAAATAGGCAATAATTAACTGAAGGAAGGCACTAGAATTAAAAAGCATCGGGGAAGGCTTCCCGTAGAAGGTGGAATTTTAGTTGGAACAACTTAAAGGAAGTCAGGAAGGTCAGTAGTTGGTCTAGAGGAGGGAGCATCTGTGCCCACATCCGTGCTTTTGTACTGGCTGTCCCTCAACCGTGGAATGCATTCCTCTTTGACTTTAATCAACTTGATCAAATCCCTGGTTTCCTTCAAAATTCATCTCAAGCACCGTCCTCTATAGGAAACCTTCCCAAGCTGCTAGAGTACCCCCTCCCAAAGCTTATTGTATTTATTTTCTTTTTATGCTCATATGTGTACATGTCCTCTCCCTCATTTGAATGTAAATTCCTTGAAAGCATGGACTGTTTCAGTTTTCTTTGTATAGCCCTAATGTTTAACATAGTAGGTTGATGGATTTAACAACCAGCTGCTTCCAAACAAATATGAAATGCAACCACTTTCACTGGGTCTTTGCAGTTTCTATTTTGGGATTGTTTAAACTGTGTTAGTATGGATTAGATTTAATAAATTCATAAATTACATTTATCTTAAGGTTGTTACAATTTTGTGTATATCTTACTTTATTTAATAATTATGTTCCTAATAAGTTATACAAACATTCAAATTGTATAAATTGAAACTATGTAATTTGAATGTAACATATGACAGTGATTCTTAAAGGAACTGTGCAATGATCCAATACAGTAAACTTTATTGTCTTTCTTACTATGTTCAAGTTACTGTGCTAGGGCCTGAGGATACAAAGACAAACTGGAAAGTAGTTCCTTCCTTCAAGGACCTTATATTCTACAGGATGCCAGCGCATATAAACATATAAGTATATACCTGTTTGAGATAGCAGTAACAACTAAGGAGATAAGGAAAGGAAGTGGCAAATGAGTTGAGGCTTGAAGGAAGCTAAGAGGAATAGGGGAGAAAGGTTTGTGTTTCAGGCATGGAGGACAGTCTAAGCAAAGGCATGGACATAAGAGTTGAAATGCAGAGCTTAGAAAACAGCAGATGGTCTCAGCCTTAGATCATTCCTACCATCCACTGCCTTCACTCCTACACACACATGCTCCTGAAAGAACCTGGAGAAAGTCATACAACCATTGTGACTGGATCTAATACAGATTTATGGTACATTATCTCAACTGGGCCCTCATTGCTTTAAGGCATTTTTTTTTACTCTTCCCTAATTAACTCACAATCCCACTCTCCATAGGAATCTTTAAAACATTTTCTTCCTTTCTCAACCCTTCCTGGTTTCCATTTCCTCCACTCCCCACCCTTTTAGCTGAGAACCTTGCCTCATGAAATTGAAACCATTCACCAAGAGCCCCCTCATTTCATATTACCCAGATGTCTTCTGTCCCCCCATCTCATTTTTTATCCCTGTATCACCTGAAGAGGTGGTCCTTCTCCTTAGCAAGACAAGTCCTTTTACCTGCACAAGCAATCCCATTCCATCCATCTTCTCTTGCCCCCTCTCTCATTCCCACTCTCTCGCCTATCTTTGGTTTCTCCCTGTCTACTACTTCCTTACTAACATGCCTACAAACATACCCATCTCTTTCAGATCCTAAAAAAACCGTCACTTGATCCATCCATCCACCCATGTGAGCTGTCATCCCATATGTCTTTTCCATTTGGTGCTTAAACTCTTTGAGAAGGCCATCTACAATAGGCCATCTACACTCCTTCTGCTCTCATTATCTTCTCATCATTCAACTGAAATTGCTCTCTCCAAAGTTACCAGTGATCTCTTAAGTTCCAAATCCAATGGCCTTTTCTCAATTCTCATTCTTCTTGATGTCTGTGTCGTTTTTGACACTGTCAGTCACCTTCTTCTGGATACTCTCTTCTCTCTAGGTTTTTTAGAACACCACTCTTTTCTGGTTCTCTCCCTACCTATCTGACTGTTCCTCTGTCTTCTTTATTGGATCTTCCTCCAAGTCATGCCTGCCAACCACAGATGTCCCAGAGGGCTCTGTCCTGAGACATCTCTTCTCCCTCTCTACTGTTTTACTTAGTGATCTCATCAGTTACCATGGATTCGATTATCATCCCTTTGCTAATGATTCTCACACTATTTATCCAGCCATAACTTCTCTGTGACCTCCAGTCTGGCATCACTAACTGCCTATTAGACATCTTGAATAGGGTATCCTGTAGACATCTTAAACTGAACTTGTCAGAAATTGAACTCATCTTTCCCACAACAGCTTCCCCCTCATAAACATAAGGGCTCCACCATCTTCCCAGTCACCATGTTCTCAGCTTAGGTGTAATCCTTGACTCCTCGCTCTGCTCCCCCAAGCCCCCAGCACATATACACATATCCAATATATTGCCAAGTCCTGTCAATTCTACTTTCATGGCATGTCTCATATTTAGCTCCTCCTTACCTCCACACTGCCGCCACTGTGGTACAGGTCCTCATCATCTCACCCAAGGACTGTTGTAATGGCTTTCTGATTGGTCTCTCTGCTGCAGTCCTCCCCACTCTCGTCTATCCTCCACTCAGCTGCCAAAATGACCCTATAGTGCAGATCTGACCATGTCACCCTCCCTACTCAATAAACTCCAGTGTTTCCCTATTACCTCCAGAATCAAATATAAAATCCTTTGTTGGACATTAAAAGCATTTCATTGTCTTCCCCCTACCTACCACCTTTCCAGTCTTCTTACACCTTATGCTTACCTCCCCACCAACCACACCACCATAATCTAGTGACACTGGCCTCCTTACCATTCTTTGTACCAGCCTCTCCATCATCTCCCAACTCTGGATATTTTTACTGACTGTCACCCATACCTGGAATATTCTCCCTCATCTCTACCTCCTGACTTCCCTGGTTTACTTCAAGTTTTAGCTAAAATCCCGCCTTCTACAGGGAACCTTTCTAGATCCATCTTAATTCTAGTCACTAGAATCTAGTGCCTTCACTCTTTATTATTTCCAATTTATCTTGTATATAACTTGTTTGTATATAGTTGTTTGTAGGTTGTCTCCCATATACTTGTGAGTGCCTCGAGATCAAGGACTGTTTTGTTTTTTAAACCTTTCTTTGTATCCCCAGTGCTTAACACAATGCCTGGCATATAGTAAGTGCTTAATAAATATTTGTTAACTGACTGAGATAATAGTAACCTATAACCTGGTAGGTGTTGTCTACCAGTCCCCTCTTCCGCTCCCCCTAGTCATGCTTCCTCCATTTTCTAGTTCAGCACTGACTCACATTGTCCACTCTAAATTTACATTCTGTTATCTCTACTGGTCCCACAGTGGTATTTGGCAGACCTTTCACTTTTCCCTAGTTGTCACTGTGTCACACCCCATAGCATCTGTTCTGAACCTTCTGTTCCCTTCATAAGCTATTTATATAGCATATACTTCCCTTCAGCAGAAAACCTTTCCTCATACTTTACTCAGAAAATAGAGGTCATCTCTGATGAGCCCCCTCTTCTCCTTTCTACATATAAAATTTCAGTGTAATCCTTCATTCTTATACTTTGTTCCAGTCTGTCAAGAAGAGGCAGCCATTTTTCCTGCAGGTTCATCCTCTCTACATGTGTTCTCGATCCCATCTTTCATATATCTTCCAAGAGCTTTCTCTTTTCACTCTCTGTTCTTCTATCTGTCATAATCCCCTGGCTTTATCCCTTCTCCCTACACACATAGCTGTATCTCCTCCATTCCTAAACCTTCTCTAACTCCAGCTATCCCTTCTAGCTATTGTCTTTATTAATTTCCTTTTTATTTTTTCTCAATTTTTTTAAAATTTTGAGTTCCAAATTGTCTTCCTTCCTCTCTCCTACCCTCCTTGAGAAGGTAAACAGTTTTATATAGTTTATACATATGCATTATATTAGCCATGTCAGCAAAGAAAACATAGACCAAAAAAACAAGAGTAATTAAGAAAGTTTAAAAAGTATGCTGCAATCTGTATTCAGACTCCGTCAGTTCTTTCTCTGGAGGTGGATGGCAGGTTTGTTTTTTTTATCATAAGTCCTTCAGAATCGTTTTGGATCATTGTATTGCTGAGAATAAGCCATTATCTTTTACCTCTCCTTACTATTGGAGAGCAGGCCTCAGAGGCAGCAAGACCTGGGTTCACGTCTTATATCTGATACATATTGGTTGTGTCACCCTGGGCAGATCACTAAACTTCTAAGTCCTCTAAGGAAATGTAAGACTAAACTGAAGTGGAAAGTGCCAGGCTTCATTGACAGGGGCAGTTTCCTCACCAGGGATTTTCCCTGTACCAGTGAAATCGAAGGTCTGGTCCCCATCTCTGTCCTATTCCTTTCATAGCCAAATTCCTAGGGAAAAACAAAACAAACAAAACTGTACTTGCCTCCTGTTTCTCAGCTGCTATTTCTGAACCCACTGAAATCTAGTTTCCCACCTCACCATTTTTTCAAGGCTACCACCTATCTTTTTAAAAAAATTAACTTTTTATTGATACCTTTTGTTTTTATATTTTTATCTTACCCATGTTTCCCCCGTGTCCTTGCTTTTCCCTCTCCTAGAGAAGCATCCAATGTAACAAAGAATTAAAAAAAAAAAGAAGCGGGGGGGGGGGAATCTGCAAAACAATCGTTATATGGAAACAATCTGATGGTATATGCAATATTTAGCACCTGTGGACCTCCCCTTACCCCAACCTCCACAAAGAAGTAAGAGGAGGTTTCTTAACATATGTCTTCAAGGGGATAGGCTTGTTGTTTGTAATTTTGTAACATTCGTTTTCAGTTGCTTTGTGCCAACCATCTCTAATTTTTCAATCTTCTCTCAGTTCTCTTTTATCTTGATCTCTCTGCAGTTTTTGACACTGACTCCTTCTGGATATTCTCTTCTTCCCAGTTTTTAATGACACCTCTCGCTTTCCTGTTCTCTGCCTGACCATTCTTCCTCATATGTACATATCTACCTCTTACCTCTCTTCTGAGTTCTCCAGTATTGCAGCCATAGTTGTCTGCTACATACTCCACATGGATATCTCATAGTTATCTTACATTTAGCATGTCTAAAAAAAATTTATCTGTCTCAAAAAGCTTGACTTTCTTCTTAGCTTCCCTCTTTCTATTGGAGTACCTTCTTCCTTCCAGTAACTCAGGTTCACAAGCTTAAGAGTCATGCTCAGTTCTTTCCTGATCAGTCACTTGTCAAGTCATGCACCTGCATGGCATTTCCCATGTATGTCCTCTCTACTCATACGGCCACCACCCAAATATTTGTCTGTTGGCTTCTACAGGTAAGGCTTTATGTCATGTATAGCAGACACAAAGAAGAAAACAAAGCAGTACTTGTCCAGCTGATAAACTATATAAATGATAAATACAAAGAAAAAATATGTATTTATATGTCTCCACATAGATGTGTATATGTATGTATGTATATACACATATACACATACACATATTCCTTTATATATAGTGAATACAGTAGATAAAAAATAATTTTTTGAGAGGAGAGCACTAAGAACTAGGGCCTAGGCCTTGTGTAGGTGGCAACTTAGTGAGAGCAAAGGATGTGCTATGCTACCATGAGCCAGCTATGCTACCATGGTCTGGAAGCAGGGCGCATAGCAGTATGTATAGTGGGCAGCCAGGAGGCCAGTTTGTAGAGTGTACACCCGAGAGTGCTGTGAAATTAGACTGATAAAGTAGGCTAGAATCTGATTGCAGATGACTTAAAATACCAGAGAGACTGTGTTTAGCCACAGAAACAACAGGGAACCACTGAAATTATTGAGGGAGTGCTTTTATGTGTTTGGCAGCTATATGGAAAATGAATCAGAAAAGGGAAAAGATGGGAAGGTCCAGGACCAATTAAAATACTGTAATCGAAATTACATGAGGTAATAAGGCCTAAAGTATGGCAGTGGCCATGTGTGGAGCAGTCTTCATATTAAGACTTGTCAGTTGATTAGGTGGGGCTGGGAATTGAGGATAAATGGAGATAATGGAAAAAGGTTGAGTCCTCAAAAAAAAAAAAGCTTATTTGGAAGAAGGGTAGATTTAGGTGGTGGTAAGGCAGTGATTTTTGTTTTGGACATGTTGAGTTTGAAATACTTGTGGCATTTCAACTTAGGAGAGAGAATGGTGCTGGATATGTAGAGGCAGCCAAGTGGAGCAGTAGATTGAGCATTGGATCAGAAGTCAGAAATACCTGAGTTTGAATACTGTTTTAGACAGTTATGACTCTGGGCAAATCACTTAACCTCTCTAGGCTTCATTTTCTTTGTCTATAAAACAGAGAGATTGGATTCACTGGTACTTTTCCAGCTGTAAATCTATGCTCCTATAATCCTTTAAATTCAACATGTCCAAACCTGAGCTTACTGTCTTTCCCCATAAGCCCTGCCCCATCCAGACTCCCAATTACTATCAAGGGGAACACCTTTCTCCCAGTAGTTAGATGTTGTCTTTGACTCCTCATTATGTCTCAACCTCCCATATCCTCCAGTGTATTGTTAGGGCCTGTCAATTTCACATTTGCAACATCTCTCTTATATGCCTCCTCTCCTCTGGCACTGCCACCCTTCTCGTGCAGGCCATTATCACCTCATGCCTGTATTATTGCAATAGCCTGCTGGTGGGTCTGTCTGCCTCAAGTCTCTCCCTATTCTAATCATTCTTCTTAGCTACCAAAGTGATTTTTCTTAAATGAGGATCCAGCCATGTCTGTCCCCCACCCCGGAACCCCACCCCAATAAACTCCAGTGATTTGAGCATCAATTACAGAATCCTCTGTTTGGAATTCAAAGCCATTCATAACCCATCTCCTCTCCCCTTCCATTCTTACTTACTTTTTACCATATGCTCTTCAGTTCACTGACATTGGCCTCTTCTCAGTTCCACAAACAAGACACTCCATCTTTCAGCTCCTGGAATTTCCCCTGGCTGCCCCTCAGTTAAAGAATCCACTCCTTGCTGGCTTCTCTGGCTCCCTTCAAGTCCCACTTAAAATATCATCTTCTACAAGAAGCCTTTCCTAATCTTTCAATTTTAATGCCTTCCCTTCCTTAATTATTTCCTGTTTATCCTGTATATAGCATATTTGTACCTATTTGTTGTCTCACCTATTATATTGTACATTCCTTGGAAGCACATACTATCTTTTGCTTCTTTTTGTATCCCCAGTGGTTAGCACAGTGCCTTGCACATAGTAGGCACTTAGTAAATCCATATCAGCTGATTGTCTGCTTCAGATCAGAGTAAGCTTCATGTTGCCTCTTCCCTCATTCCCCACTTCCATGTTTGTCTGCTTTTTCTCATACTATTTGATTATAAAAAATAGTTAATTGTTCTACGCCCTCCTCCTTCCTTTTATCATGTATTTTTTTCTCTCCCTTTTCTTTCCTCTCTAAAAGCCATCAAAATAGAGAACAACCACCAAAAAACCATCCTTAAGCCCTCTGTCTTATGTTTGTCTCTGTGACTCTTACAGAAATTAGGGATCTAGAGGGGCACTGGTTTCTTCTCCCTCTATTATAACGTAAGCATTTCATCATTGTATAGTGAAATATTCTTCAAATATTTTTACCTTTCTGAGTTCCTCTTATTTCAAAATTTGTATTCGCCTTTGGTCTTTTTATAATCCTCTATTACAGTGAGGTATTTTTTCCCATGTAGGATTACTTTCATTTTTGCAGGGTAAATTATTTTTGGTGATAGCCTATATCTGTTTTGTCTTATCTTACTAAAAATATCTTCTCTTTTATAATCATAGCTGCCAGGTCTTGCATGAATCCTGTCATTCCTTTGTACTTTCATTCCTGGATGTTTGCAGTATTTTGTTTTAACTTATAAGCTATGAATTTTGGCTATGATATTCTTGGGAATTTTCTTTTTGAGATTTCTTTCGAGAGGACATCAGCAGATTATAATTTCATCTCGTCCTTTGTTTCTAATAAATCTGGGCAGTTTTCATTTATGCTTTACTGAAAGAAGTAGTGTCTAGGTTTTTTTGTTTTGTTTTGGTTTTTAGTTATAGTTTTTAGGGAGTCCCTTAACACTTAGATTATGTATTTATTCCTGTTTTCCAGGTCAGTTTACATTTTGGGGGGGGTGGGGTTGTTTGTTTTTTCAATTTGGTGTCAGGGGTTGGACTCTATATCAGTAATGCAAAATAAAATTCATGACCTCAGAGAGGACCATAGGCATGCCTGAATGGTTCAGAATTGCAAAATATGAGGAATTCTCTAGGTAGAAGGCAGAGGAAGTATAACATTTATTTAGACTCTAAAGGATCAGACTCAAGGACCAATGCCCCCAATTTGATATTGTGACAATAATATTCCAAAACCAATAAGCCCACCTCACTATAGTAACAAGGAAATTATAACAAAATATTACAGCAAGGAGCCAAGCCATACTTGTGCTTCCTCTCGATGCTGGGGCCATTCTATGAGAAGATCACTCGCGAATCCTAACTCTCTGCTCAGCACTCTCTCCTGCAGCCCTGCTGACTCCAAGTTCCTTGGTCTTCACAACTGTCTTTTGTGTTCAGCACTGTCCGCTCTGTACACTCTGAATGCCAGCCATCTGCTTCTGAATCCTGCTGTTGTCTTCTCTGTGCTTCCAGCTCCATTGTGTCCAGTTCTCTGCTCTCTCTTTCTATACAGTCCTAGATGTCATCTGATTGACTAGAACTCAGGCACATACCCTTGGCTCTGGTCTTTGCAACTCTCCTTAGGGCCCTGAGGCTTCATGCCTCTCTCAAACTAGCAAACTAGTTTGCTAACTAGCCTGGGGACTCACATCTACTTAGTGAAAGGGTGTGAACCTGTCTCTAATCAGACCTCCCTTTGGTGGCATCATCTGAAGCCTATTCCATGGGCAGGAAAGATCTTTCACTTACTGATTGGCTTTACAGACTCTAACCCAGGTCTTCTTTCCTGACTCCAAGAGTAGCTTTGTCTCCATCAAGCAGCACTCACTATCTCTGGATTCCAAATCCACTGCTATTTCTGCTTCATCACTTTTCATTCCTCTAGCTCTAACTTATAAAACCACATATAATTTGTTTAAAGTGGAATGTTATTAAGGTTGTTTGGCCTTCTATAAATTTATACCTGATGTAATGTATATAAAGAGCTTACATTCTACTTAATATTAACTTAATACTTAATCCTTAACTTACTACTTAATATTAACTACCATTTATATAGTGTTTTAAAGTCTGAAAATATTATCTCATTTGATCCTCACAACAACTCTAGGAGGTAAGTGCTATTATTATCCCCATTTTGCAGTTGTGGAAACTGAGGCATACAGCGGTTAAGTGATTTGCCCAGGACCACACTAGTAAGTATCAGAGAACAAAAAATAACAGTGGATTTGTAATGGAAATTTCGAATTATATAAAATATGACTATAGTGGGAAAAGTCTTTTAATGAATTTTTAATTTTATGAATGAATTTACCTTTTAATGAATTTCCTAATTTTATGCCAGGAAGAATTTCAAGGTTTGGTAGAGGTTTTTAGTGTTTGTTCCTGTCATAATTTTTATAAATAAAAAAAATACAGTGTATTTTAAGAGATAAAAATTTTTGAATTTGGTGTTTGTAAATTAAATTCACAAATTTCTTGAAATTATTTTTTCACCATATATGCCATTATATTTTCTCGTGTATTGTTATTATTGAAATGACTGATGAATCAAAATCTTTAAAATGATTATTATCATGTTCTAGTTTGTGGGAAAGGCTTGTTTAAAACATATTGAATTGCCTTTATCTTTAAATACGTTTACTCTGAACTCCAAAGGACTCATCATGGAGAGAACTATCTACATCCAGAGAGAGAACTATGGAGTCTGAATGCAGATAGAGGCAAACTATTTGCTCTCCTTTTTTTCTTCTCTTTTGTTTTTATTTTTTTTGGTTTTGTTTCATCTTTCTCATGATTCATTCCATTGGCCATAATTCTTCTTTACAACTTGATTATTGTGTAAATAAGTTTAATGCAAAGTTATATATAGAAGATATATGGGATTCCATGCCATCTTGGGGAGGGGGCGGGAAGAAAATCTGGAACTCAAAATCATGCAGAACTCAGTGTTGTAAACTAAAAAAATAAAAAATCTTAATTAAAAAAAATACATTTACTCTGAATTTTATTATGCAGGAATTACATCAAATGTGAGCATAATTGGCCAGCGCATGAACTATGGATATGGTTGTGGTGATTTTGAAGATGACAAGTTGCAAGATGTTTCACCTAGTGTTTTTAAAATACAAAATAAAGAACACCTGAAGCATTATAAACATACAAAAGGTTTGTGAACTTCCCTACAGGCTTATAAAAATGAATTATTAGATACCAAATTTACCCAACAGAATTCTTTTATCAGTACCCCACAAAATACAAATACTTTTAGTTATTTGATTGCTAAAACTGGTAGACGGGGAAAAATATTAAGGAAATTTTATGAGCAAATACTTAGAGCCTGAAGCATTTAGCTGTTGTTGATACCTTTATGTTTTAAAACTTATATAATAGCAGCCAGAGTTTGTATCCCTCTCAACTATTCTGATCAAGCTTTCAGAAAGAGTTCTATTGCTTATGTTTACCCCTTAGGATTGGGGGTAGGGGTAGGGGAGAAGGGCAGCTTTCAAGGGTTACAAACGTGAGATAATACTTATAATTTACAGTTGTCTTGTGTTCAGATTTATAAGCAGCAGGGAATTGTTATGTAATCACATCTACCATTTTATTTTATTTTATTTTTAATATCTGCATTGTTTTTTATGTTTTTTATTTTTAGTTTGCAACAAACAGTTCTACATAATTTTGAGTTCCAGATTTTCTTCTGTCCCTTCCCTCCTCCCTCCCCAAGAAGGCATGGAATCCCATATAACTTCCATGTATAACTTGGCATTGAATTAATTTACACACTAGTCAAGTTGTGGAGAAGAATTATGACCAATGGAATGAATCATGAGAAAGAAGAAACAGAACCAAAAAAAAAAAAAACCACAACCCAACAACAAATACAAAAGAGAAACAAAAAAGGGGGAGGTGGGGAGAAAAAGGCGAACGTGAAGTGTGCCTCGATCTGCATTCATACTTCATAGTTCTTTCTCTGGATGTAGATAGCACTCTCCATCGTGAGTCCCTTGGAACTGTCTTTGCATATTGTGTTGCTGAAAAGAGCAAAGTCTGTCAGGGTTAGTCATCACAGAATCAATATATCTGTGGTTGTGTATAATGTTCTCCTGCCTCTGCCCCACTCACTCAGCATTATGTCGTGTAGGTTCTTCCAGGTGTTATGAAGTCCGTATCATCCCCATTTCTTATAACACAATAGTATTCCATTACCTTCATATACCACAGCTTGTTCAGCCATTCCCCAATTGATGGGCATCCCTTTGATTTCCAATTCTTAGCTACTACAAAAAGAGCCGCTATAAATATTTTTGTATATATGGGTCCTTTTCCCACTTGTATGATCTCTTTGGGATACAACCCTAGAAGTGGTATTGCTAGGTCAAAGGGTTTGAACATTTTTATATTCCTTTGGGCATAGTTCCAAATTGCTCTCCAAAA
>CM053624.1:166756760-166795138 GCA_028646595.1 Phalanger gymnotis | reverse complement strand
CTACCATTTTATAATCTGGAAACTCAGCAAATGTAGTGAAAATAAGGTAAAATTTTGTGCTTGGAATGTAAGCAGATCTCTTTTTGACTTAATCATATGCAAAATAAAATTTGGATCATGGTGAATATTTATGTGAAATGGACTCCTAACCAAAAGATGTGTTATGTCATTTATTTCTATAATAAAGTAAGGAATGGGAGGAAAGAATTAGAGAAGAAAGAATTATGTTTCATTAAAGAATCTTAACCTATGGTATAGTATAGTGATTATCTTGTTTAGTCGTAATAGCAGCCAGTTGTCCTTAGCTTTTGTATTTTTTAACCATATTTACTCATATATTTTCTCTGCTTGAGTATTTCTTCCCCACACTTTGAGTTTGAGAAGAAATTAAAAAAAAATACATTACCTTTTCCTCGTATAATCTCCGCATACACTTAATGTTCTTTTTCTTTAATGAAATAAGAACTTTTCTTGCCAGTAAGAGTCACTATTAAAAATGGGTTTTGATTTTGATTAGACAAAAAAAAAGGTTGAATTTTAAGAACATCTGGCTTTGGTGAATTCACTCCTTAGTAGCTGCCTTGTGTCTTTTCTTGCTTCTTTGTTTCCTTCTTGCCTCTCCTAGGCCTGGGTTTCAGAGGCAGTTGACCTACCAATGTGCTCCTAACTCTACAGAAAGATGCCAGGAGTTCATTTGTAGATCAAAGGTGTTAAAACTCCCAACTTGAAAAGTAAAAGGAAAGGAAATTATAAATGTAAATGTCAGTTTTCCATCATTTGCAAAATGTTTTTCTATCTGCCCTCCTCAGGAAGACTTACAGCATTCTTTAGTTTAGGGGTAAAGAAGTATTAAAGAAACCATTAGAGGCAGTGCCCGCTTTTCACTGCCTCAAATTTCACCTACCTACACATCCAACAGTGTCTAAAAAAGTACCTGTATTTCACTTTTCACAGCCTTTGTCAGCTCCATTTGACCTCCTCATTCCTCTGTTTCCTAGTGCCTCTGTAAATTCAGCATACCATAGCAAGGCAAGACTACCACCTAATGGTGGACAAGGGTAGCTCCAGACTACACAGTGCCTATGAAAAAAATAACCCGGTTTTCGCCATTCTGCTTTCTGATGCGGTTTCCAGGAATGCATTGCAGCAAAAAGCAGGGATTGCTTGTAGATTTAGATTCCAGTTAACTTTGCTACTGGTTGCTGTGTAATTCTGGATGAGTCACTTTTTTAGTAAAGGGGGAGAGTGTGGGCCCCAGGGCAAATTATGTGTTATACTGTATGGGCTTTATCCTTCTTTCCACTTGATTAGCCCTCTACCCCATATTTTTTTTCATGCCAGTGAAAGAAAGTTAAAATTAATATCAAGGGCAGCTTTAGAAAGAATCCAAAGTCACAAAACTGTAATTGCAGCATGAGAATATATATGTGTGTGTGTGTGTGTGTATATATATGTTTGTGTGTGTGTGTATATGTATGTATGCATACATATATATATTAAGCTTAAGCATTTATATGTATTTTTGTAGGATCAACTGGTCTTTCCTTTCTCTCTTTACCTGCCCTTTGACACCTGGAAACTTTGCGCCATTGTGCTCTGTCTTGAGATGACTGGGGGATAAAATGAATGAAGGTTGCTGAGGGTAGATAGACAAGGCCCTAGATATTCTTTCCCTTGAACCCCATTGATAGAGTGAAGATGTTAGGGGAAAGGGAAGGAAATTGTGAGTAAATATGGCATATTTGTATGAAGTTTATTTTGGACATATTTTCTTTCATATTCTGATCAATAGTTTAAGTCTCTGGTTGTGCAGCAAAGACTACAAAGCAAAGAATAAATAAATGTAAAAAAAGGAGTATGAATAGCCTACTTCTATGAAAAAAAAATTAAAAACTCAGTGATTCATACCCTTGGGATGGCTGTTATTTTTTTCCTTATTGTAAGTTGTCAGCTATTGTAACTAAGCTTTGATGATCTGTGTGTATTTGCCAAGTTTTTAATCCCATGTTGGCTTATCTTTCCCATTCTGCGACTTTTGGAACCATCTCCTTTTGTTACCGATTCACATGTGCACTAAAAATAACAAGTAATTTTTGTACTGACCAAAGCCAAGAAACAGAGTAAATCTAATGTGATAAATGTTATGTTAAATTCCAGGACCAAATATAAATAATTTTCATATTTCATATTAGTTCACCACATTAGCACAAATAATCTAGAAGTAAACCTGACCACAGTCAGTCAAAATTTCTTTCAGTCAGTCCATCAGTTGGGGGAATATATTAGTCAAACTGGTTGGTTGACCAAGTTGATCATAAGTTTGCCCAAATGTAGCAATCATTGCAGGCAAAAAATAATCAAACCATTAGTCAGATGTAGATACAGTATTTTTCACTTTCCATTTCTGGTCTGCTTCAAACATTAAAAACATAAAGCATTTGTTCCTGAAATGTAGATGATAATCATTATTAATAGCATAAATTTGCATAGCTCTTTAAGATTTGCAAAGCACTTTATATGTTATCCCTTTATTATATTTGAATGTATGAAAAATTATATATTTTAAAGGCTATTACGTTATAAATGATTGAAGTGAAAAACGATTAGAAAAATTTCATTCTCTTTTTAAACCTATTTTTTTTAGGATTTACAGGGTCATCAAATTTACAGCAAATTTCAAATTTTGACTTCACTTCAACAAATACCTTATCAGAAGACTCAGTAGTAGTTGTTGGAAAAGGTATTAAGATTTCAAATTTATTTAGTCTTGTTTATAGTCTTCACTCATAGAAAAGCTTATCTGTTTGAAATAGAAAAGGAGAGTTTGGTTTAATTCAGGTGTTTATTCAGTAAAGTTTATTCAGTAAAGATTGTGAAAAGTCTTTCAGATTGAAATTAATGAGAAATGCATCAGAGCTTATTTATACTCTTTAATAACTCAAAAATGAATTCACATAAGTGATTTTTTTTCAGTAATAAGGTCTTGTGTAAGGGTATTAGTGAATGACGTAATAGCTATAGCATACAATACATTCATTATCTCCAATACCTTTAAGTGCTTTGTACTTTTTTTTTTAACAAGAAGTTTTGTGAAAGCTAGAATTAGGATGGCAACTTTTGCTTATTCATTAAATTATCAGCTTAAATTTGTATAAATACATTGGTTTCCACCCACATTTCTTTTTGGAGGGGAGAAGCAAGGCAGTGGAGGTTAAGTGATTTGCCCAAGGTCACACAGCTAGTAAGTGTCAATTGTCTGAGGCTGGATTTGAGCTCAGGTCCCTCCTGACTCTAGGGCTGATTCTCTATTCACTCACATTTTATTCTATTTTATTTTTTGGCAAGGCAATTTGGGGTTAAATGACTTGCCTAAGGTCACACAGCTAGTACATGTGTCAAGTATCTGAGGCCCCATTTGAACTCAGGTCTTCCTGACTCCAGGGCTGGTGCTCTACTCACTATGCCACCTAGCTGCCCCTTACATTTTAGACAAACAAGAATTTAACTCCTAGTTTCATGCTAAAAGAACATTTTAAATGTTATTGATAGAGGTCTTTTAGTTTGCTTTATTTTTCTACTTTATTTTAATTGAAATGAAAACTTTTAAAGTAATAAAACATTGACAATGAATAATTATTACCATTTCATTTGATGTCACTCCTCTGCTTAGAACACTCTTTGGTGTCTCCCCATTGCCTATTAGGATGGAGTTCAGACCTATATTCAGGGTTTTCATCAGTTTGCCCCAGTTGACCTTTCTAACATTATCTTTTGTTGTTTTACATTTATCCTTTGCCCCAGTGAACTAATCTACTCACAGTTCCATGCTCCTTCCCAACATGTCTTGTGGTTTTGTTTTGTTTTTTTCCTGTTTGTGTTAGTGTTCCTTTGCCCTGAAAATGTTTGTTTGCTTTTTCCCCTGCTTTTCTAAATTCTGCCTATCGTGAAAGAGTAACTCAACTCAGGCCAATGTAGTCCATAATCTCTTCTCTACACTCGCAACACTTGTCTGTAGTATTCATTTAATAATAATCATCTACTATCTTCTGATATCTCTTTTACTGTTGTATCATGCTGTTGTTTAGCTTTTCGTTTATTTATTAAACTTCACAACTAAATTATCATAAGCCTCTTGAAGGCAGTAACTGTCTTTGTATTTCTCACAGTGCCTTGTGCACAGGCATTCAATGAATTGTTGTTGGTTGATTTTAGGTGTTTTTGGAATCTCAAGTTCGGTTTCAGTTACAAGCAATCAATCAGTGATACCTTCTGTAGAAAATGGGGATACATTCTCTATTAAACCAAGCATTGAGCCACCATCGGGGATTTATGGAAGAGCAGTCCAACAGAACAATCTACCATATCTGGATGTTGAGAATGAGAAAGATGTAAGACTATATTATCTTTTTAAAGGCTATATTTTTTAAAGTCTGAATTTTGAGTCGTTTTCTAGACTTAAAAACTGGATATGCTTTGATTTAAGTAACTATCTCTTACTGAATTTTGAAATGGTCTGATCTTAAATAGTAGATGGTTTCCCTTCCCATCAAATACTACCCTGTTTCATTCTAGGCCGTTTTTCCAAGAATGCACTAGAATAGTGTCAAACTAGTATCCTAGTAAAAACCAGTTACACAGCACAAGAATCAAGAAATGCATAAATCTTAATGACAGTGAATTTTATGCTTATTAGCAGTTTCACAAGAAAATTTATTTTAACTTCTGTCGCATCTGAGTATCCGATTATTTAAACAAAAACAAAAGAAAAACATATTAAAAAGCAAACAAAATGGTGATTATAAATGGTTGTATATGTAACTGTAGACTTCTCTTTACCAGTTGTTAAGGAACAAAAATACCTAAATTGATTTTAACAAGGTAGTAAAAAAGATGACTTGCGTATTTAACATGAATTTTTGTTGTCGTTCTACTTTATGTATATATTATTGTTTTATTTCTACTTCATTCTACATACTTTATATGAGTTCCATTTTTTAAAAAAAATTCCTATTCATTATTTCTTATGATATAATAATATTGCAATATAGTCACATAAAATTGAATGTATCTCAGATTCCATTGATGTGTCTATCCCTTCCAAGCAGGCAGATTATTTCTTTTATTAATCCATTCATCTTTTTTTATTCTCTGAGACTTTTACCTGTTACTTCAGTTCTGCTATATGAGGACTCTTCCTCTTGATCTCAGAATATTTTATAGATACAAGGGAACATACAGGCTGTCTGTTGGTCATTATTCTTACTCTATGACCAGCCTACCTCCTTTTCCAGTCATAAAACTTTGTGATAATATCTTTTATGCCTCTTCTTCAAGTGCAGTTCTTTAATAATGATGATATGTTCCAATTTGCCTAAGCTCATCGCAAGGCTCTCCATTATCCTTTAACTCTTTGGAGACTCGCGAACCTGTTGTGAAAAGATTATTGCTCATTATAAAGATCAGCTTTTGTTTCAGAGAAGAATTTAGGGTTATTAAAAGGAATTCAGAATTTATCAAATGCAATCAAGCTTTCTCTTCTCCACCTTTTCAGTTCTGGCTTTAGCTTATTGTCTGTGCATTTTATTTGTCCAAGATGTGTGTGTGTGTGTGTGTGTGTGTGGAGAGAGAGAGATACATATACATATATATATGTACTAATGACTAGTCCTATGACTTATCCATCTAACTACATATCATAGTTCAGACAATAGGTATTCTTCACCTTGATTTTTACTATGCTGCCAGGACTTTACAGAAGAGTTTGTATGCCAGACTGGTGTTATGGTGCTTGGCTGCTGTATCTCCCTATATGGCATAATGATTAAGTGCTTACTACAGAAGATAGTTTGTAGGTTTTTGTGGGCAACCAGGTGTGGGTATTAATTTATCATACTTAAACTTCCTTAGAAGATGCCGATGCTATGTTCTTTTATCCACTTCCCATTTTTTGATATCAATAGCTGAATTTCAGTAGGTCAGGGTAAACCTGTTTCAGTTGGCCGCTTATTCTTTCTAGTCTTCATTCTCTCCACTGGTTTCTTCTGTGATGCTTGCCCATGAAACATCTGTCTTTTTTAATCTTAAAAAACCCTCACTGGATCTTGATATCCTAGCTAGCATACTATATCTCTCCTCCTTTTCTCTGCCAAACTCCTTGAAAAAGCACACTTAGTGCTTCCGTTTTCTCTCCTCTCACTCTTTTCAAGATACGTCTTGCAATCAGATTTCTGACCTTATCACACAACTGAAACAGCTCTTCTCAGTTAACAATGATGTGCCAATTCTAATGATATCTCTTTATTCCTTAGCCTTTTTGACTTCTCTGCTGCATTTGACACTGTTGAGCACCCTCTCCTTCTGGAGTGTTTTCATTCTCCTCCCACCTGTCTGTCCATTTCCGTTTTTTCTCTTGCTAGTTCATCATCTGTGTCACACCCATTAACTGTGGGTCTGCCTCAAGACTCTATTCTGGGCCATCTTCTGTTTTCTCAATGGGTTCAATTATCTTTTCTTTGTGGAGAATTCCCAGATGTAGCCCTAGTCCCTCCTGAGCACTAGCATCACAAAGTAGCAATTGGATATTTCATAGTGGATGTCTCATAGGTTTTATAAATTCATTATGTCCAAAACAATTCATTATTATTCACCTTAAACTCATCCCTCTTATAAACTTCCCTTTTATTGTTGAGGAAACCATCATTCCTCTATTCACTCAAATCAAGTCTCCCCACTCCAGTTCATCCTCCACAAAGTCATCAAAGTAATTTTCCTAAAGTACAAATCTGATCACATCACCCCCCTACTCAGTAAACTCTAATAGTTGCCTATTATCTGTAAAATCAAAAATAAATTTGCCTACTATTTAAAGCTCTTCAGAACCTGGCCCCTTCCTACCTTTCTGTTCTCTCACATTACTCTCAAACATAAACGTTTGGTCCAGTCACACGAGTCTATTTGCAGTTTCACACACAGAGAGAATATCTAGAATCTCCTTGCCTTTTCATTGTCTCTCTCCCGTACCATGGAATCTCTTCCTCCTCACATCTGCCTTTTGTACTCCTTAGTTTCCTTCAAAAGTCACCTCAATCTCTAGAAGCTTTTCCTGATTCCCTTACCTGTTAGTGCCCTCCTTTCCAAAAAAACAACCTTACATTCTTTTTGTATATATTCTGTATGTATTTATTGACTCCTCAGCTAGAATGTAAGCTCCCTGGAGGAAGGGACTATGAAAATTTTGTCTTTGTATCCCCAGCACCTAGCACAGTGTTTGATATGTTGTGGATGTTTAATAAATATTGATTGATTTGGTGCCGTAACTTCTAGTTCTTATTCTTTTCTATTTCGGTATTGTTTTTTATCTTTGCTCTACAAGTCAGTTGTCCTATTTTACATAGAAAGCTGATGCAGAAATGACTCCCACATCTGTAACCAGTGTATTTCCATCTATTAAGATTTCATTTTTTGGTATATTATATTATGTTTATCACATCCAATCTCTCCCAACACACTTCTTAACAAAAATATTCTTGGTGTATAGGAGCAAAACTTCTTTATAGTTTATTAAACCTTGGCCCCTCTCATTTCTTACTCTTGAATTATATTGTCCAATATGTTTCCATTCTTCTCCCGTTTTATTGAAGTTGTTAAGTATTAAAGAACTTATTAGTTTAATTTGGAGCAGCTTTTCTTCTACTTTACCATCCTCTGTACAGTTGGTATATAAGCTGCAGTTATCTTCATGTTGGTCTTTTTGGCAAATGCTTATCATGAGTACTGCAAAGCAAGATTACCAAGTATCCTATTAAACACTTGATCTTTGGAAGTGCAATAAAACCAATCACGAGGACCAACAGCTAAATTTAATGTTCATAGATGGCCTGAAAACATCTACCTTAATACCTTCAGCCTTTTTTTTTTGCCACTCTGCCACCTTCGCTGCCAAAGTTAGGGAGGTCCACAAAGGCTTGAGAGACATTTTGTATTTTTCATTACATTGTGGATTACTATATTGTATAGCCATCTTGCTGGTGATCAATCTCCATGTTTAGAGAAACCAATATTTTGGAAACAGTTGTAGGCCTGTGGTAGCTCCATACCCAAAGAATTTCTAGCCTACGAGAATCTGCCAGTTTGCTATCTGTTGTCATTTGCTATCTTCTTTAAGGATCTAGGGTCGCCAACATTACAGAATGATTTATTAGATTACAGCTATTTATAGGTACTCTGTAACATCTCCCCCAGTTGTTGGGGACTCAGGTTGGTTTCTAATTTTTTTTACCATTTTAATTACTTTTCCTAGAATTCTTTTTGCAGATAAGTTTTATAACTACCTTTCAACATTAACAATGCCCTTAGACCATCAGTCTAGCAGAGGGACTGCTAAGTATTATAACTCTTTACTTTATAATACCATATCTCTTTTCAAAAAGCTCGAGACATTTCACACTTCACTAGCAATATAACGGGTTATTTTTTCTACACTTGGATGCCGACATTTAAATTTGATCATTTTTTTACCACACACATGGCCATTTATTATCTCTTCTGTGTGGAATAGTCTTTGTTACAGATATGGATGAGTATGTGTCTAGGATAAAAAAAATTTTAGTAATTATTTAAACTACTTATTTATCTTCAAATGTTTCAACTTTTAATGCAGATTAAAGCTTCTATTTCAAAATCCACTTATGACAAGATGAGACAGAAGAGAAAGGAAGAAAAAGAAATAACTCATAAAGAACTTTTTGAAGTCAAAGATCATGAAAAAAGGGAACATAATCCCAGAGAACGAATTAAGCATACTGAAGCTGAGAGAATGGCAACCGAAAGTTAGTTCAGTTAAAGTTGTGGCTTGGGGCTGGGGGCTACAGTTGTTGTATGTTTGTATTAATATTATACTAGCTGATGTAATATAATATTCTTTGCTTTAGTATTTGACATGATCAAGATCATAATGTTATGTTGGTATTGGTCAATACCAGAGAAATTTTTTCATTTGACACAGTAGTCTCTGTAGATCAAATATTGAATCCCTGTAGCAAAAAGAAAATAAATTGCTAGGTTGAATGTAAAGCTTTTATTAAAAGTTTTTTTTCTTCTCTTCTAGACTTGAGTATTTTTGGAGATGAGGTGGTAATATCAGGTTTATCTTTAGAAAGTGTCGCCTTCAGCCCTTCATCAAAAGGAGTGTCCTATTTAAAAAGATCACCATCTTTACTTTTTTCAGAGTCAGGTAAATTAATTTTTTGTAATTTTTTTAATGTCGAAAAGAAACTGATTACACCAATAAGACTCTTTTGTGCCGATTACAGTGGAAGAAGCACTAGAAGTCAGATCTTTGTCTTGGTCCTGATTCTGGGCAGCCTTGAATGAATGAGTCACCAAATGTCATTAGTCATATTTGATTATTTTTCCTTTCCAAATATACCAGATAATACATTTTCTATCTCTAATAGATTATATACCATAAAAATCTGTTAAATGATTAGAGTATTCCTAAATTCCCTTCTAGTTTTAAAATTCTTTGATTTTTCTTCTTTCAGTATCTAATTAAATTCCCTCTATCGACTGTCTTCAGTTTATCCAGTATATATCTTGTTTGGACGTAGTCGTTTTCGTGTTGTCTCTACTATTAGACTTGTAGCCCCAGGACTTATTACAGTACCTTACATACAGTGCAGGTATTTAATAAATGCTTATCGTTTGACTAATCAAACTGTTCTTGTAACTTTATTAGAGATAGGTATGGACTAGAGCTCACTACCCTATTTTGTAGCTAAGGCATAAAGAGGTTCAGTAATTTGTGGTTACAAGTAGAAGTCAGTCATTACAGAACCAAGAGTAGAATATAGTTCTTCAGATTACCATCATTATTTTTTAAATGCATTGAAACTTTTATGAAGGAATACTGTGTAAGGAAAGCAGAATCAAAAGTAAAAAGTACACAATTACTACAATGCTATAAATAAAGATAACACCAAAATGTAAATAATGCAACAGATTGTTATTACCATTTTTAACAAAGTTAAGTCATATATTATTCTCTGTTAATTGGTAAACTGCAAAAGCAAAATTGACAAGTATTATGCATAATTAAACACTTTTTAAATTATTATTTTTAGTTTACAACATTCAATTCCATACGCTTTTGAGTTCCAAATTTTCTCCCCTTCCCTCTCCTCCCCTTTTCCCCCACAAGACAGCATGCAATCTGATATAGGTTCTACATATAGCTTCACATTAAACATATTTTGACAGTCATGTTGTAAAGAAGAATTATAACCAATGGAATCAACCACGAGAAAGAAGAAACAAAACGAAAATAGAGAGAGCAAATAGTTTGCTTCAGTCTGTATTCAGACTGTAATTCTTTCTCTGCATGTGGATAGTTTTTTCCGTCATGAGTCTTCTGGAGTTGTCTTAGAACCTTGCATTGATGAGAAGAGCCAAGTCTACCAAAGTTAGTCAAAGTTAAGTGAGTTGCCCGAGGTCACACAGCTACTAAGGCCTGAGGCCAAATTTGAACTCTGGAAGATGAGTCTTCCTGCCTACCTGCCTAGTACTCTACCTACTGCACCACCTAGCTGTCCATATATAGATATAGAGAGAGTTAAGTGAGCCAGTGAATTATTAAAATGAATTATAAACTGGATGTGATCCAGCTTTCCAAGTTTCTTTTCTACTTATTTCCCAGTCCCCAAAATATGTCTTATAGGAATCCTATCACGTTGTAGTTATCTTCAGTTTTAAAGTGAAGCCAAACTTTTTTGTAACATGACTAACACCTGGAAAAAAAATAACATACATGACAGCATCTGAAATGTCAAGGACATAAAGGTCTTCACTAATTATTTTCTAAGTAGTTTAAGACATAAGAAATGAAGATCCAGGTTATTTTTATCCTGGAGAGGCAACTAGATGGCACAGTGGGTAGAATGACAGGTCTGGAGTCAGAAAGAATTTAGTTCAAATCCAACCTCAGGCATTTGCCAGCTTCATGACCCTGGGCAAGTTACCTAACCCCATTTGCTTCAGTTTCTCATCTTTAAAATGGGGATAATAACAGCACCTACCTCCCAGGGTTGTTGTGCTTAGCATAGTGCCTGGAGCATAGTAGATTTTATATAAATGTTAGCTATCATCCTCATCATTAATGTTATTGATTCAATTGTACAATTTTGTTTAAAATTAATGTTAATAAAATTGGCTTTCTGTGACTCTAATAAAAAAATAAAATTAGATGAGAATATTGTCTTATTTAATATTACATGAATTTGCCATGATGGTCTGTGATTATTTAATGTGGTTTGCCTTCATAGGTGAAGTGTCTCCTGGGGCCAGACCACAATACAAAGAAAGAATCCCATCTGTCACACATAGTCCAGAAATAATGGATCCATCTGAACTAAGGCCTTTTTCCAAACCAGAAGTTGCACTTACAGAAGCCCTAAGACTTTTAGCTGATGATGATTGGTAAGTATACTAAAATCCCAATTTACAAATCCATTGTGGTCCAAAAGTTAATTTGCAATTGTTTGCTTAGAATTTAGTACAATGGTGTTTAAGAACCAAGGCCAGCCACAAGTCCATTCGACTTTTGGTGTAGCTAAAACATAATGCAGTTAATATAAGAATATTAATATTATTAATGTGTTTCGAGAGTAGTACTTTCAGTATTATAGTACACTTAATACTGTGGATAAAATAGGCTATTTTTAGTTGATATGGGAACCTAGTCCTTTATAGCATTATTTTTACAGAAGGATGCATTCTGCCCCCAAAAGTGGAAATAGTAATGCAGGGAAAGCACGTAGTCTGCTGTGTGTGATGAACAGAACAATAGGGAATAGTCACATCGTTGCGTAAACATATCCACATGTGTGCATGAACACATACTGCCACCACCGCTTTGGGTGCCCACCTAGTATGTGCAAAAGGTAAAATAGTGGCGATGGGAATGTTACAAGCAGCTAGCTGGCCCATCGGGTAAAGTGCTGGGCTTGGCATCAAAAAGACTTAATTTCAAATCCAGCCTCAGCTAATAACCAGATATGTGACCTTTGGGCAAGTGACTAAACCGCTGTCTGCCTCAGTTTCTTCTGTAAAAAGGGGATAATGATAGCATCTATGTCCCAGGACTGTTGTGAAGATCACATGAGATAATACTTATAAAATGCTAGCTGCTGCTGTTACTAGTTAATGGTTCTTGATAGTGGGAAAGGTTTGCTCTTTGTGTTGGGATTGGACAAAATCTGTGATGTTAGGAAACTCCCAGTGCGGGAAGACCATCTATCTGTGCAGATTGGAAGCACTTCTACAACTTCTAATCTTAAAGAATTTCTGGGAGCACTTAGAGATTAAGTGAATTACTGTGGTTCACAGAGGACTACAGACTTGAATCCAGGGCACCTCGACTCTGAGTCTCACTCTCTGTCCATCATACCACACTGCCCTTTGGTATATACAGGATGTACATAAATCGGGTGCCATTCAAGTTGAAAGATGCCTCTTATGGAGGTTCGCCATTTTTAATAAAGCATGAGCAACATGAAACTAACAAGGAACCTCAAAGGACAGAAGTAGAGGTCAATAGGGAAATGTATATTAGGAAAAGGTAGACTAGACATGTAGTGAAAGCAAGAGATCGCAGGTTAGTAGGTAATAGACTCCACTGGTACTGTTATATTGGAGGACATAGTCCATGAAGACATATTCCAGAGTATTAGTTTTAACCTCCTGTGGTGAATTTATAAGAGGACATGGCCAAGAACCTCACAGGGCAGGCATAGGCATGGATGGGTTGTAATTTGAATCAAAGAAATCACAGATCCTTTTAAGTATTATCTCATGTGATCTTCACAGCAGTCATTATCCCCTTAGGCTTCCTCTTTGATCATAAAAGGAAAGTCCATTTAGGCAAATGATCTTCATTTCAGATTCCTGGTGTGATTTTGTCACAAAAAGAGGTAGTGAATCACCTGTTTACCACTTTAACAAAGTATGCCAACGTTGGCTGTATTTCACAGATACATTAGAGTCTAAGATCCAGCTGAGATTAAACATTCTTGATTAATGCTTTTAACACTGGTTTATTTTTCCATAGGGAAAAAAAAATTGAAGGACTGAATTTTATACGATGTTTATCTGCTTTCCATTCCGATGTCTTGACTGTAAAGTTGCATGAAACAAGTTTTGCTGTTGTTCAAGAGGTAATCCCAAAAACGTGTTTTTGGATAGAGAAGTAAAATGTGTATTTAACCTCTCATGAAAAGTCAGGACACTTTAACAAGACTTAAGGAATGCAACCTCTGTCTATTTTGGTCATTTTCACTGAATAAATCAATAAAAAAGCTTTGCATTTATCAAGTGTTTACTGTGTGCCAGGCACTCTCCCAGGCTTTAGGGAAACATATACAAACAAGCAAGACAATCTCTCTTCTGAAGAAAATTGTACCTTAATAGGGCAAGACAACATATTAGGGAAGTGGTGGCAAGGGAAGAGTGCTGATTTCATTACTTTTTACAGAGCCAGAGTAGGAAGGGCAAGGGCAGGTATGGTATGTGCATTGCATGCAAATGGCCACAGAGTAGCAGGATGGGTATGGGTCTGGGCTCAATATGACTTATGCTCTCCAATCAGAAGCCCAGGTTCACAGGGCAGGAGCTTGGAGTGTTAGATCTGTTGTGGAAATAGAAGCATAGGAACATGTGGTGGTGAATCTTGGTCTGCCCTGGACATGATAAGTTCTCACCAGTCAGAACCAGCTTCCTAGGGCAGCAAGCAGGAGTTCCCAAACATGGACAGGAAGGTGAAAATATGTTACTGATACTTTTTGAAATATGGGAATTTAATGCTGAGATTGATTAATATTGGTAAATAGGATTTATATTTTTGTTTATTTGCCTTTTAAATTAGCAAGAATTATTCTTATTTAACATTTTAAAATTTTTAGGTGAAGAATTTACGCTCTGGAGTTTCTCGTGCTGCTGTGGTCTGTTTAGGTGATCTCTTTACTCATCTGAAAAAGAATATGGATCAAGAAATAGATAACACAGTAAAAGTTCTGTTGCATAAAGCTGGTGAATCAAACACATTTATAAGAGAAGATGTAGACAAAGCATTGAAGGCTATGGTTAATAATGTAACTCCAGCACGTGCAGTTAGTTCTCTAATAAATGGAGGACAAAGGTAATATTCATTAAAAATTGAAATGTTTAGCTAAAATGGAATTTCATACTGACTGTAGAGAAAGAAGACAGATTTTAGTATTATTTACACAGAGGTGTAGAAGGAAGCAGATGTCAGTCTCAGCCATTTAATAAACATTTATTAAGTGCCTGCTATGTGCCAGGCTCTGTGCTAAACCAGATACTGATTATAAATACCTTTTTTTGCTACTTGTGCAGGGGTGGCTAATCCATGTTATTAATACATGCTTCCTTTTTTAGCCAAAAGTATTGGGGCAGAAGGTTAAGAACAATTTAGTGGTTTATCCTAAAGACTCTTAACTCTGGCAAACATTTAATCTCATCAGTTAGTTTTATTTTATTATTATTTCCTTACAGCCACCTACACATTGCAGTAAGAAGATGTACAGCCCAGCACTTGTCTGATGTCGTGGGGCAAATGGAACCAGAACGCATTTTGTCAGGAACAAAAGACTTGGCTGACCGGATATTGCCAGCCGCTGCTAAGTTTGCACAGGACAGCTCACAAGAAACTAGGTGAGCCACTGCTCATAGAATAAGTTTAATCTAATAACACCTGGAATTGGGAAGAATATTTTGGCATGAATAGGAAACCGACTTAAAAGTAGGACACAAAGGGTAGGGCCAAATGGGCATTTCTCTGAAAGGAGAAGTGTCAGCAGTGGGGCCCTTCGGGATTGGTGCTGGTACTGATCTTGTTTAACATTTTTATAAATAATCTGCAAGAAGGGAGTGCACAGTGAATTCTCCAAATTTACAGATGACACTACGCACTTCTGGGTAGTGAAATGCCAAGTCACAGGGATGAACTTCAGGAGAACGACACGAGGCTGTGTGAGTGGGCAGAAAGTGGCAGATGAACTTCATTGTGGGCAAGTGTAAGGTAATGCATTTAGGGAAACATAATCCAAATTATCCTTATAGAATAATGGGCTTCAAGTGATCAGTTACAATCCAAGAAAGGATTTAAAGGTCATTGAGCAATGTTCATTGTAGATGTAGGCCCAGCGTGCTGCTGCAATGAAAAGGCCATCCAAATGCTAGATGTCATCAGGAAGAGCATGGGGGGAAATGTTATCTTACCAATGTTCAAGGCCACAGTGTATTTGGAATACCATGTACATTTTTTAATTCTCCCTCAAGAAAAGTAAGACATAGGTAAAGGATGTCCAAAGAAGGAAAGAAGGGTATTACCAGGATTGAAGGGTTGCTGTATGGAGATAGATTCTTGAAGATAGGATTTTTTTGTCTAGAAAGATAAAGATTGAAAAGGAATATGATCAAAATGTGTAAAATCATAATTGATAGGTTGATTATAGAGACAGCCTTTAAAACATCAAAGGGCTGTATTTTAGACATAAAAGTACTATTTTACACAGCAGTGAGTAAACCTTTGGAACTTATTACTCCTAAAGTGATACAGAGAGTGGCATTCAAGAAAGATCTGGATAAATTCATGAATGATAGAAACATGCTATATTATTATGGGAAGCTAGGATTCTTTAGGGATATACCCTTTAACCTTCTCTTAATGGCAGTCATTGGATCTTGCTTTTCATAGAATTTTTTATTTATCTTTGCAATTTTGAAATTATTCTATAGTGAAAATTAAATACTCAAGCTTGAATATTTTTCATTTCATATGTCTCTTATCACTTGCTTATTGGCCTTTCTGGACTCCAAGATCTTTCTATCTTATATCCTCCGACCCTATTGTGATTCTTAGATCTCCAGTAGGGATTTAAGTACCAGAGTTGTCTCCAAGAAACTTGTAACTGCTTAGGGGCTGGTCATCTGGGTTGTGAGCCATATTCTGGTTCTAGGGACATTGGAATTGAGGAATAATGTTTGTTTTCCCTACATAGTCCCATTTTCTTCATAGCTACTTCGTGCTTAGGGAAGAGCATCTGTCTCCTTCGACAGATTTGTTTAGACTTTCTGAGACCTCAGTGCCTCTTTTATCTCTTCTTCTTCCCCCCAAATTATATATCCATGCCTGGAAGTGGAGACAAAAGGGGAAAACTCATTGGAATGCATATCAGGGCCAGCTCAGCACTTTAGCACAAAAGGCAGCTCTGTACTTGGTAAAAGATCAACATTAATGTAGATTTAAGGCAGCTAGTTAACTGTATCCCTAGAAAGCAGAGAACAAGTTACTGAGAGATGGCTACACATAGGACAGGTAAGTTTTCAGTGAGGGTGGATTGAAAAAGAAAAAATCAAATTATAGGGCTCTTTCTTAAGATGTCAAACTTCAGTGAGGCAACCAAGTCAGAAACTCCAAGTGGGTGGTTGACAGGTTACTGAGCATTGAAACAAATGCCAAAGATACACTTCGCCTGCTTCACAGTTTTGCCAAAGGTCAGCCGGTGTTGGAAAGCAAGAGTCCTATAGGTCCTCACAGGATTGAGCAAAACAGTTGGCAGTTCATCTAGACTATGATCTAGAGCCAGCTGGTCACGAAACATTACGGTGTAGTGCTTTCTAATCTGTTTAAATTGGTAACAGCAAGTAGGTTTTTGGGTTGAATTAAGAATAGTTGTAGCTAATAATACAAACTCTTAAATAACTTAAGTCTAAGTAATAGGAATATTTCTTACATGTTTGCAGGTATTATGGTCGAAAAATGCTGTTCCTCATGATGTCCCATCCTAATTTTGACAAAATGCTTGAAAAATATGTACCATGTAAAGATTTGCTTTATATTAAAGAATCAGTTAAAAACTTACGTCAAAAGGTATGTGAAATAGATTGGGATTTAATGAACAATTTAGAAATTGAAGATTTTTCACCTTTGAAAAATTAAGAACAGAAATAATTATTTTCTATTTCTTCTTCCATCGTGTTAACTACTTAACTACTTACTGCTGCCTTCAGCAGCAGAGTTCCTGAACTGCAATTTTCCTTCTATAATGAAATCTCTTTATTCTTACGCAGGGGAGCTTTTCTGGATAATAGCGAGCCTCGTAATGGTAGAATAGATGCCATCCTAATTTCCTAAAAATATGTTGAATTTAGTAAGAGCTTGAACTGTCATCATGGAGAATGTCTTTACTGATAACCTTAGGAAACACGATAAGGAAGGCAGGACCAGCACTAATTGACAAAAGTTACAAAAAACAAAACAAAACACACATTCAGGCTTATATAAACAGTAGGAGGTATCCAAAGGTGGAGTGGGCCATCTCGGATAGTAGTGGTTTTCCTATCTTTGGAGATCTTAAAGCAAAATCTGAATGGCAATTTATAGGGTCAGTTTTAGAAGGGAATTCTTTTTTGGCTATAGATTGAACTCGGCTTCTGAGGTCCATTATAACTCTGAGACTCTGACACTTAAAAATCTGTGGTAGCCAGAGGATAGGCATAGGGATATGGACTAGACCTGAGATTTCATTGGTGTTGAGTACTCTTAGGTGAGAAGACCCCACTTTACCAATGCGTCTCTACACCTTGTCTGAAACCATAGTCTCTGAGAGCTGTATAGAGCACCGAGAGGTTAAGGGTCACACAGCCAGTGTGCATTAGAGGAAGGCTTGAACCTAGGTCTTCCGGCCTCAAAGCACCCTTTCTGTCCACTATACCACACTAGTCATAGTTACAGAATTTTAGAGCTGGAAAGGGTTTACATGTTTTCTCCAACCCCTATCCCCATTCTTTTATTTATTAAATGTGAAGATTCCAGTATTTAGATCTCTACCCTAAGCAAAAATCTGTTCATTTTAATAAATGAAGTGTTTGTATTTATAGGATTATTCCAAGTACCATTATCAAGAAAAGCATGCCATGTATATGTGCACACACGTGTGTTTAATGTCTTTTACCATGTGACTTTGGGAAGGTCACTTAGCCCTCTAGACCTCAGTTTCCTGATCTGGAAGTTGGACTATGTGACTTCAAAGTCCCCTTCCAGCTCTAAACTGATGATTTAGGACAGGGCTGTCCAAAATGCAGCTGTGCAGTTTATACGGCCCTCCTACAAGCATAGAAATTTACATAAATACTTTAGTAAACAAAGCTGAGCTACCACAGAGCTCTCACTAAAATGGCAAATCATAATATATTGTCTATTGTTTCAATAAAAACCTAAGATTGGACAGCCCTGATTTGGGATTTAATTAATGAAACAAATTGGTAGTACGGAAATTATGCACTCAAGGTTTATCTTTGAAAGAATGTTGTCATAGTGTTCGTTTTGTGGAGTTGCAAGGGTGAGTAAATACTAAATTTAGGAGTTTTTAAAATTTCTTTAAAAATGGAACATTTGTTCCTATCAGCTGTTATTTTAGCTGCTGTGGCTATGACAGCTGTCAGGGACAAGAGGTCTTAGAGATCAACTTAGTGGTGAACAATTACTGGGCTGTTTAGAATCATAAACTGCTTATGTCACAGACTCAGTAGTTTATTTCATATTAACATATATTATAAAAATAGTAATTTGCTGGTAAATACTGCAAGGATCTGGTAATGATACCTTAAAAGTATACATATGGTAGATTATTAACATTATTAAAACAAACTTAATTACTGCTGTGAAAAATTTGTGTTGTGTTTTAAATTTATAAATTACTAGTTCTGTGATTTTAATTATCTCTTATAATACTTGGCTCGTTTTTTTCCACCTTTAGGGATTAGGAGAGATACCTTTAGATACTCCATCAGCCAAAGGAAGACGTTCTCATGCTGGCAGTGTTGGAAGTACAAGGTCATCCTCTGTTTCTAGAGATTTTCTCAATTCAGCTGAAAGGCAGGATCATTTGATATATCATATAATTTGATTAATTATGCAGTGGAAATAATTCCTTTGACTTTTTTCTTGAACTGTTTTCCCCCAGAGGAACTGTAAAAATTGAATGGACTATGTAGAGTTTAAGTACAACGCACAAAGTGTGAAGTAATAAGGCAGTTGTATATTTACAGCATGCTTATTGTCGCCAAGTAGTTAAGCCTTGGTTAGGTTTTTAAAACAAATCTACTGGTAAAACATTTTGTTGTTCTGTTTTTATAAAGCTTGAAGTTTAATATAGTAAGTCTAAATTGGACCTCAAGGGCTTTTTGTTAACCTTTGAGAAAGTACTGTGTTCTTTTTGATAACTGTAAAATTATATTGTTGAATAGTAGTTCCAAGACAACATGAAAAGGCATGTTTTGTGATGTATTCCATTGCTTGCACTATAGTACTGTTTTTATGGGACCACTAGAGAAAACATTGTGTTCAAAAATAATTTTTTTATAATTTATCAAAAATTTAATACCCAAAGATACTGCAGAAAAAAAGATAGTTTTATGAACGTGCCCTTTAAAAAGTTCTACAAAAGACTTATTTAAGCTTAAATAATATAACACAAAGTCTTACTTCATTGCCCCTTGTGTTGTGGGAGTGACTCTGGACTCTTGATGGCCATACCAGCAGAGTACAAGATTAGATAGGTTTATCAAGTGTATTTCTAGAAACAGGATAGACTTGACCTCCAACAACCAGTCTGATTAAACACAGAGAAATCATCACCAGCAGGCTGACCACTCAGTGAATTCTTTGACCATCATAACCCATGAAACAGAAATACAACTCAATCCTTCTGCTTCTGCAGTGACAGTTGCAGAGTAGTAGAGAATTGCACGGTTTTTAGGTCATCTACAAATGTTAACTTAGCTGTTAATACTGTAAAATATGATAGTCTTGGGGCAGCTAGATGGCACAGTGAGTAGAGCACCAGCCCTGGAGCCAGGAAGACCTGAATTCAAATCTGGCCTCAGACACTTGACACACGTACTAGCTATGTGACTTGGGCAAGAACTTAATCTTATCAATTCTGACATTATTGACATAAGTAAAATCAAAGACAGAAGGAAATTGCAACCAATTAGAAAAACAACTTCTTGGAGAAGAAGCTTGTGGAGTTTATTGACCAGAGGCAGCAAGGAACATTTAATGGGATATTTGTTCATCTAGTATTGAAATCCTTGTTAAAAGTATTTACAAAAAACCCACCATGAAAATAATTAAAGCTTCTATACTAATTTCAAAGAAAGAACAGGTAGAATTTGGTGAAGAACTGTTTAAGACCTGCAAGATAATCACTAAGCAACTATATATTAAGCCCCTACTATGTGAGAGGCACTTTGTTAAGTGTTGGAAGAACTTACTTGATTAGAGGAAACCATATGTGTGTGTGTGTGTGTGTCTACACACACACACTAACACACATATATGCATGCAAAGTTGAGATGTGCATCTATTTCTAACTAGAGAAGCGAAGGAATGGTGGAATGGTGGAAGACAGTGTGGGTCCACATACTCAGGAAATGGATGTTTCTATTGTTATTAACATCTTCCTTGACAAAAGATGCAAAATTAACTCATCATTGATTTCTTTGCTGGACCAGTTCACAAAGGGCCCTAGGACAGTCAGAATAGCACCTAAGGAAGTGGTCATATTTGGACTTGTTCTAATTGCCAAGGATGCCTCTAACTTTTGGCAGGGTGTTAGGAGAATTTTAGGTAGGGAGTCACATAGAGAACTGTGAGAGGAGAAATACAGTCTAATGATCCTCAAACTGAACTATCCCTAAATCCTTTCTCAGGAGATTCAGATCAGTCTTCAAGGTAGATGCACGCACGCACACACGCACACACACACACACAAATCAGTTCTCTAAATTATTCAACAAAGACCAGAATAATTTATCTTAAAAAAGAGACACATATATTTTATAGTCTTATGATACCCAAACTGCTCATTTACTAACTCAGATTGCTTAGAAATGGTTCTGAGTACAGTTTTAGAGAAAGATGCTCATTGCCACTAGCTCTTTAAAGAACATAGAGCACAATAGCTTTTAAAAGCTACATACACACTTTCATAAGCATACGTTAGTGTTTAAGCACTTGTGATTTCATCAGTGTGGATGCTCCCTATATAATTAAATCAACTTAAAATTAAGTCAACACATACTCTAATACTTGATTACTTCAGCAAAAAGGAAGGAATAGCAATTTATTTTAAAATATGATTCATGAGTAAGGAGTGAAAGAAAGTAAGACTTATAAACATCACAGGAGCAGGAAATGATTGCATAGTCATATTGCTGACTTGTTAAAACAAAGATGAGAATTAATAAAAAGCTAGCAGCAGGAATAAAAATGAGGGAGAAAAAGAGTATGCATTTAAAACAACTCCAACCTGACCTGTTGAAACAAATTATGAATGCAAAAAATACGATGGGTAGATGAAAGGGGAAGGGAATGAGCATTTACATAGTGCCTGTTCCATGCCCAGCACTGTGCTAAGTGCTCTACAGATGTCACTTATTATCTTAACTCATGAGAAAGGTGTTGTTATTATCCTCATTTTACAGCTGAGGAAACTGAGACAACAGGTTTAGTCACTTGCCTTGGGTCGCACAGCTAGTAAGTATTTGAGGCTGAATTTGAACTTGGGTCTTCCTGGCTCCTTTGTTATAATGGATGGCTTTCTAGGTAGGAGGAAGAAGAGGAATACAGACCAATTTAGATAATATCAAACAAAAATATTAAAAGTCATTTTTAAAAATCACTTCCCCTTGGAAATAGCTGTATGTTTAGCTATGCTTAAATACGTATACTCACGTTTTGAGGAGGGAAGGCAGGGCAATTGGGGTTAAGTGACTTGCCCAAGGGCACACAACTAGTAAGTGTGCAAGTGTCTGAGGTCAAATTTAAACTCAGGTCTTCCTGATTCCAGGGCTGGTGCTTTACTAGCTGTCCCGGTATACTCATCTTAAAGAGAAACTTAGAAGTGCCTACTTTGGCAGCTATGCTAATCATTGACACTAGTTACATCCAAATGAAAAATATTTTTTTTTTTTGCCAAAGTCATCACTACCTGTAGGATCATTTTCAGGATTAATTATCCCTATTTAGTCACAGTGTAGAAAATAGTATACTGCTAAAAAGTCTTGGGCATAGTAGATTACACTGTTTTTGAAAAAAATTCCTCATTTAATACTTCCCTGGCATTTTTTTCATTGGGGGGGGTAGGGGGGAATTCTGCCTTCCATCATTTAAAAGGATTTATGAGTTCTAATAAACTAAAGCCTCAAAAGAAATTTCTTCCCCAAGACCAAGGGAACAAACAGTAGAAAAATTTGAGAATACTGGGAATATAATTTTTTATAATATATACGTATTACTGTGGTAGGTAACTTTCAAGGAAATTAAATATGCTAAATATGCTTCTCTTTTTTCCCATTAGGGAGATTATAGACATACGAGAAATACGAAAAACTGTTCCCCGAGGTTCTTTAGAAAGCGCTGAATATATTAAGGTCATAACAGGTTTATTAAATGCAAAAGACTTCCGAGATCGAATTAATGGGATCAAACAACTTTTATCAGACACTGAAAACAATCAAGAACTTGTTGTTGGAAACATTGTAAAGGTAATAGTATGCAAAAAGTATGTGCAGCAGATAAGCCTCACTATCTCTGTATAAGTGGATAAATTTAAAATATGTAACTTGATAATTTTATCACATTTAATTTTGTTTTGAGACTGTGAAAATTAGAGCTAATGGGAAAAACAAGACTTAGAAAGTAAGCCCAATTTAGAAGAGAATAAGACATTAAAATGAATTTAAAATGTCTATAGTAAAAATAGTAATATATGGAGAGGTCTAATTTGCTCAGAAAAAGGAAACTCTTTACATGTAGTTTTAAAATTAATTTGTAACTGATTTTAATTCAGGTATACTTGAATCTAAATTATATGGTCATTGTGACATTGTTAGAATATTATGCAAATCTGTATTTTAGATAAAAATGTGTAACACCAGAATGAAAACATTACTTGTTCTTTCATTTGAAGTCAATTTGATTCATCTTATTTTAGATGAATATAATAAAGTAATTTAATATTTAAGTCAGTACATGATCTTGTCCGTGTGGGTAGTACTCCCTCTAATAGGGTAGACCTTACTTGCTAAGAATAGGTTTCTTGTCCTGTTTTATGACTAGAATTAATGATTTTAATGGAATTATAATACTGGAATAAAAAGTGAATTATAAAGCTTTTTTTCTTTGGCATAAAGGGCTCAAAAAGACAGCTTTTGAATGCAGATCTTTAATATCTACACAGTTGATTAGTACCTTATTACCTGTGTCACAGGCAGCTATCTGGCACAGTAGATAGAGTGCCAGGCCTAGAGTCAGGAAGACCCGAGTTCAAATCCAGCCTCAGACACTTATTAGCTGTATAATCCTGGGCAAGTCACTTAATGCTGTTTGCTCTCAGTTCCTCATCTATAAAATGAGCTCGAGAAGGAAATGGGAAACCACTCCAGTATCTGCCAAGAAAACCGCAAGTGAGGGCACAAAGAATCTAACATAACTGAAACTCGACAACAAATACAGTACTTGAAAATCTGTAAAACACTCTTCATATATTAACCTTGTGAGACACTGCTGAAATGACTGAACAACAGCAAATCTAGGTCTAGTTTAAATTTTTTAGAGTTCTAGCATTAATGATTAAAATTTTTTTTTCCTTTCTCATTCATTATCATAACTCATTTATTTTCAGATCTTTGATGCTTTTAAATCTCGGCTACATGACTCAAATAGTAAAGTAAATCTAATAGCTCTGGAAACAATGCATAAAATGATTCCTTTGCTCAGAGATAACTTATCACCTGTAATCAACATGCTCATTCCAGCAATAGTGGATAATAATCTAAATTCCAAGAATCCAGGAATTTATGCTGCTGCCACAAATGTTATTCATGCTCTGAGTCAGCATATTGGTAAGAAATTTTCATTTTAAAGCTAAAAGAGAGTTTACATTTATACTTGAGAAAATGTTCCTCTTATTTCTCAGTTTCTTTAAACACATTAACCTAGTCAAGAACTTTAATTACTTGGTTTTGTCATTGTGTAAATTTTTCGAATGTATCTGCATTCTAGAAATAAATGTTTTTCTGCCTCTTAATGAAAAATTAATATTCTATAACTATATTCAATTTCTCTTTTATCCACTTTAATTTAGACAATTACCTACTTCTACAGCCTTTCTGTACAAAAGCACAGTTTTTAAATGGAAAAGCAAAACAGGATATGACTGAAAAGCTTGCTGGTAAATATGTCGAATTTTCTCATGATATAAATTTTTAGCCATTTACAAATTGGTAATCAATATTAAGAAACCTACCTGATTCAGTATCATTTTGCCTTATGGTTAAAACAAGCCATGCTATGTACCCCAACAAGACTTTAGAACTTTACAAAGCATTTTTTAATGTTTTCTGTCTTCCTAATACTGCTTTTAAAAAAAGGCAGGGGGGTCGGGAGGCTTTAAAAGAAGCCCATATGAATCCCTTAAAAACAGAAATTATATCTATAAGACAGAATATGCCCTCTCAGTATTTTTATCATTATGGCCTATAATTTAGAATATAGCTTTATTTCTTGGTAATAGAATATAGTCTTCATTTGGAAAGGAGGATCTCAGAGTGAAGTTCATTGCTATTCTTCCTAAAGTAATTTATTATGCCAAATGTTGTGGTATATATTCTGTTACAGATTTTAAAGTAGACTCAATATTTTATTTTCGTTCTTTAGTCAATTTTTATAACACTTTTCTGTGCCTGTTTTATATTGGAATGAGTTATATTTTAGATGTTTTTAATTAAAATGAATTTAATTACAAAAATATTTACTCATATGCCATATTATTGCATTTCAGATCTGGTTATGGATCTCTATCAAAGGAAACCTCATGCTATAGAGCAGAAGGTGTTGGCTGTCCTCTGGCACCTATTAGGCAATATGACAAATAGTGGCTCACTACCTGGAGCTGGAGGGAATATCCGAACAGCCACAGCTAAATTATCAAAAGCACTTTTTGCACAAATGGGTCAAAGTCTACTAAACCAGGCTGCATCCCAGCCACCACAGATTAAAAAGAGTTTAGAAGAATTGCTTGAAATGACAACTTAAAATGAATTATGTATATTACTCCGTTAATGTGTAATGCAGTAAGATAGGCTAAAAATACCTGTTTACATGAAGACAGATGGAGCCTTTTTAAAAGTAAAATTGTCACAGTACCTACACTTTTCATTTAGAAATGATCTAGAATGGCAGCTTTTGACAACGTGTAAAGCACACCTCCATCTCATACTAGCACTACCACTTGTGATCAAACCTAACATACATGAAACAATCAGTATAACACTCACAAATTCTATTTGAGAATACATGGAATGAATCCATCTTTTAACATTTATAAGGAAACCCCTGCTCATTTGCACTCTTCTGTAGAAACTGCAGTATGTTGCCCTATATGTACAATTAGATTTGTAATTAAAAATATACTTTTTATTATGTAATCATGTTCTGATATGTCTCATTACTTAGCCTTATTTTATAAAAGTGGAAAAGAAGTCATTGAAATATATGTACCACAAAGAGGGATTTGTTTGCCACTTGTAAAAAACATGTATTTCTTAAATCAGTCCACCAATATGATTGTGCAGTATTAGCTTGCTGTTGCTGCTATGTCGATGTAATATATTTGCTTAACTATTGGGCATTATCATCTATGTAACTGTAAGATTTAAATAACTTATAATAAAGCATGATGACAAATTTTTAGGGAAAGACATTTTTAAATGTTTTGAAGCACACGTTTTATTAAGAAAACGTGTTGAATATAACTTCAGATCATTGTGTGAAAACACTAAATATTCTCTCTGCCCAACATTTATAAAGGTATTATATCTCTGCCCGCTTATATAATTTTCAACAATAGTGCCAGGCCTTCTATAGATTTTCTCAAGGTTATCCAGCTACAAGTACTGTACTACATTTTAAAAAGGAAAAGGAATGTTATAAAATAAAGGGATTTATTTCTGTAGATGTGTGAGGTGTTGTTTTTCCCCAAAAAAATGGAAAAATAGATATTTGTCTTGAGGTTCATTAACTCTTTTTTTTGGTTTCTGATGTTGAAAGTAATGAGCAAACTCATCTATAAATCCCCAAAACATTCAGGGTTGAAAAAGTATACAGATGTACTTAATAGTAAAGAAAGTATACTGTCCATGTGGTGGTAGAAAACTATTAATACTATAAGAACAGGATTACAGTAAAAACAAACATACTGCCTATAGAAGGGAGAGTGCCCTGGCATCTAGAATGATGGTCTTTTTATCAAGAGACAATCCTCTAAATTAAAGAATTCCTGCATAGGTAGTTGTCATGAAGTCCAGTTGACCTGTCTCTGCAGACACCACTTTGATTGGTTGCAGTTCAAGGCTTAGAATCTCTAGCTGAATCGCTAGTCTTTGTAGTTTTGGAGATGATGGAGGCACCTAATTGAACTTTTATAACATAGTACTTGACATATTTGTTGTTGACAGGGCATCCTTTGCTTTATGTAGCCTATCTGTTAAGGCAGTTCTGGGCAATGAAATCAGGAGTTGTGGAGAGGGGAGGTGTATGTGCAATTTCAGCCATTACACATTTTAATATTAAAAAATAATTTATTTCTCCTCTGGTTTTTTATATTATCTTTATTTTAGGTTTGTTTGTTGGCTTTTTTTTTTTGGAAGGGGTAAAGGCAGAGCAATTGGGGTTAAGTGACTTACCCAAGGTCACACAGGTAGTGAGTGTGTCAAGTGTCTGAGGCCGCATTTGAACTCGGGTCCTCCTGACTCCAGGGCCAGTGCTCTACTTAGCGTAACACGTAGCTGCCCCTTGACTTTCTATTTTTTAAGATGCATATTCAGGTCATCAGTTGTCTCATTTTCTTTTTTAATAATATGTGTTTGTAGGAATAAAATTTTTCCCAGAAGATTGCTTTAGCTGCATCCCAGAATAGATACTCTAGAAACCAAAAAAAGCGATAGAAATTAGAAGTAAAACTAAAAGCTGATTCTTTGGAAAGACCAGCAAAATTGATAAGCCTTTAGCCAGTCCGATTAAAAAGAGGGCAGAAAATCAACAAAATAGCAAATGAACAAAATGAAATTCCAACAAAAGCAAAAGTTATAAGAACCCGCCGATGCATAGTTGTGTGCTAACAAAACTGAGAGCACGGAAAGAAATAGAATACCTTCGAAAACGGCTAAACTAAAAGAAGACTAATTAGAGGTCTTTTTAAGTAAGTAATCCAGTCCCAGAATAAGAAATAGAAATTGCTGTAAGGGAACCACAAAAGTGGGGAAGGGGGCACTGTGGGGACCGACTTAACTCTGATGAATTCACTGGAAAATCCAATCAAACTTTTAAAGAATAGTGTCAACACCATACCAATTATTCTTAAAAACTGGAAAAGAAAGTACCCTACTAGATTCTTTTCATGAAACAAATACAGTTCTAGTCCTTAAACAAAGGAAAAATAAAGCACAAAAATGCACAGACCAATATCATTAATTATTATTGGTTCAAAACGTAAATCTTTTCAAACAAACTGCAGTGGTTTATCTAAGAAATCATCATGACTAAGTTGCATTTATGCCAGGGATAAAGGGATGGCTCCTTTGCTAGATAATAAAATTCATTTTGAAAAATAAAAGATCTGGACTATCAAGGTAAACAGTGAAAAGAGGTAGGGACAAAGGGGGAGTAGCACTTTCAGACCTCAAGCCATATTACAAATCAGCAGGAGTCAGTCACCTAGTGAAAGCTAAAAAAATATATAAATCAAATTTTGTTTTTAACAGACATGAAAAGACTTATTATTAACAATTTGAGAGATGTATAGTCACTATCAACTTGTTAGTAAAAAGTATTTGTAAATTTTTAAAATGGGAGAATAACGAAACACATGGAGTGTAATTAAAATAATTGAACCTCAAATTTATAAATGAGTAACTGAAAATCAAAATCGGGAAATGGACAAAAGAAATTGGCATTGGGCCAGACCAGAATGATTTTGTCCAGAAGTTTAACCAGTATAAATTAATTGCCGCAATGAGGAGACCAAAAGAGCCTGGAAAACTCCTTAATCAGCAAACATCTGATTTATTTGCCAAACAGAGATAGCTACCAAAGTCAACACCCACTTAAAACACATGATGAACAATCATGAATAATAATGCTTCATAAAGCAGAAACAGTAGGTGGTAAATCCATTTTAAAGAACATGTGGGAAAATATCCAATTAAAGTCATCCCAAAAGCATTAAAAGATACAAATGGAAAGACTGTAAGCAGAAAAAAGAGATCGAAAAGATTAGAATAGTTAGGGTCGAAAAGAAAGAAAGAAAATGTGAAAAACAGCCAGATTGGACTGTATGTAGAGAAGACTTGTGCTGAAGGCAATAGTGAAAACATTTCAGACCCTGTTAATGCTTAAAAAAAAAAGGAAGAACGGAGGAGAGGAAAGAAGGAGAAAAGCAAGGGAAGGAAAGAAAAGCAAAGAACATGAGAAAATCTATAATTGACAACCCTATGGGCTTGTTTTCCCAGCTATGTACCATCCTTTGCTTTGTACCTCTTTTTTTTTCAGCAATGGTCTTTCTTTTTTGGCATATAAATATAATATAATATATATATATAATATAAAATATAATATAAAGCCTCTTTGTCAATCCAAAGACATATGAAAGAGATGGATATATATATATCAAATATAGTAATAAGGGCCACAAAGGGGAAATCCAAGTGGCGCATTACATGCCAAGGTGTGCCACAGGAAATTATCTTTTTTAAGAAAATTTATTATGTATTTTGTGAGGTAAGGGTTCTGTAGATTTAAAACGCTACAAATCAAATAAGCAAAAATTCGATGATGATTTTTTTAAAAAGGTTTTTTTTAAAGAAGGTTTAAAAAAATTTTTTAAAGAGACTTATGAGTTCATTTAAACATAGGAACATTTCACTTAGCTCATGTTCCTGTACTATTCAGTGACTAAGTAGAAATACAAGTTGAGTAGGCTTTATTATTTAATGCTGATTTTATCATCTTAATGAAGTGTTGCTATCCATTACCAGAAAGGTGATTTTAACTGTGACTCTTGCATAAATCTTGATATCTAGAAGCAAATGAAATTTATAATTATTTCTACTCTGTACATTTCTTATTAAACTGCAGTCATCCTGAATATTTTTAAACTCAACCAAGGAATAAGTGGAATGGTTACTGTTTATACTGTAACATGTTTTTGATTACATCAGACAAAATTTTCTTTTCCAGTCATCTTCAAGAATAGAGAAAAATCTTCAGATGCATTGGTTTGTATTACACTTTTTAAAAATTTTGAAAATTTTAAAAAAGCTTTGACCAACACCGATCTCATTTAGAGATAATTATAACTTTGCTATTAAGCCCCTGCTTTGGGTTCTAATTTTCTGTGAACACACTAAAAGAAAAAAAGTCAATAAATTAAAATACCCTACAACATAATGTTCAATAAACCCAAGAACAGGTACTGAAATAAGGACTTAACTGTTTTAAAAAATTGCTGGGATAATTGGAAAACTGAGCAACTGAGTGGCACAGTGGATAGAGTGGTAGGCCTGGAGTCAGGAAGACCTGAATTCAAATCTGGCATCAGATATTTACTAGCTGCCTAGCCTTGGGCAAGTCACTTAACCCTGTTTGCTTCAGTTTCCTTATCTGTAAAATGTGCTGGAAAAGGAAATGGCAAACCACTCCATTATCTCTGCCAAGAAACACCCCCTCCCCCCCAAAAAAAGGGGCTATGAAGAATCAGACATGACTGAAAACAAAGGCACATCAAAACTAGAAAACAGGCTTGCAGAAATTAGATTTAGAGCAATATCTCACACTATGTACCACATCATAAACTTCAAATGAATACATGACCTACATATGAATGTTTATATAAATTGGACAAGAAAAAAAGGAGAAACTCTCATAACTAAGGAAAGGGGCTTTGCTTACTTCACTCAGCATCAGCTCACGTCAATCCCACTGACCAAATGGGAGAGACGATTAAAAGAGCAAAAGAACAACCCTGATTCCACAAAACTGAAAAATTTTTGTATCCAAAAAAAGGGAATGTAGCTATGATGCAGTGATTGTGCTTGGCCTCCAGCCCTAGGACCATATCTCTCCCTAGTCTAAAGACCCTGTCTCTGGCAATAACTCATGAGTGGGCCCCAGTGAGGCAAACTATCTCTCCCTGTTACAAGAACAAACTGGCCTCTGTAGAATTTCCCTTGTATGAACAGGACTATCTTGTACCAGCCAAGCTATCACGTTGAATCCCCCTGTTACCATATACAATGTGGAGGTCAAGCTATAGATGTCAGATGAGGCTATTTTGTTGTAAATATTGACATACAGATGTCCCTTAGGAGCTCCCCCCATATCAGGGTTTCCAGTAGTGAATGACCCCTTAGCCCAATGTACAGAAACTGTATGTCACCACCTAATTAACATACTTAACACACAATGCACTAAATTTTTTCTATATAAGCTTTAGCATCACCCCCATCAGGTTGCTAGTGCCCTAAGGAGCTCTGCCCACTTTATTAGCATTACAATAAACTTCTTGCCACTTGACTGGAAGACTGCTTCAGTCTGAGAATTCTTTCAAGACAACTCTGCCCTATGCCTAGATAGTTTTGGGGTCCTTATGCCCCAAAACTTCATCATCTAGAATGAGAAAGGAAACACTTAACTAGGAAAAAATCTGCAGCACATTTTTATATATCCTAGATACACAGGAAAAATGATAAAACTATCAACTGGGCAACTAGATAGTTGAGTGGGTAGTGTTGTACTTGGAACCCAAAAGACCTGATTTCAAATGCTTCTTTGGAAAAAATTTTAGCTGTGTAACCTTGGGCAGATCACTTAACCTCAGCCTCAGTTTCCTAATTTGTAAAAGGGGAAAATAACAACACCTACCTTAGGGTTGGAAGGAGCCATCCAATCAAAGCAAAATGCCACAGAGAGAAGGGTGTGTCAAGTGTGAGAAGTTCAGGAGTAAAGTGAATTTCCAAGGTAAAGAGGTTTTCGTGGTATGATAGAAGGAGCCTGGAGCGTCAGGAGTTCATTCTGGAGGAAAAAAATAATTCTGTCCATAGTTCCATCTCTCACCAAATTTTCTTTAGGTTCTTATCTTTGGATATGCATCTGCAAAGAGTATCTCCCTTGCTTTGTTTCCATGGGTCATGCACAAGAAGGCGTTCTTAAACCAGTCAAAATTGAACTTTCTTGAATTGAGCCCCTTTTTGTAGAGGCATAGTTGCCTCAACTCTGGTAGTCGTGATGAAAACGGTTGTGCCTCAAGGTAACTGAGTGGCAAATGTAGCTCAGGACTGTATATCATTGCATAAAGTTCAACCTCACCTTATCTACCTTCCCAGGTATCACAGCTCCTCTCTAAGTTACTTACTCTCTTCATTATCCATTCAAAATATAAAGTAAGAAGGGTTTTTAACACCTTTAGCACTGAACAACAAAGAAATAAATGAGGTTTAGCAGCAATTGAATTGGAGTGTATACAAGATGGAATGCTGAACCTGTGCCTTGGCTGCTTCTGTAGAAACAGCTCAGTGAAAAAGAACTTGGCTGCTTTGCAATGACTAAAGTAATCCTTTTACTGATCACTGAGCAGAAACAGCCAAAAATTGGGTGGATCTTTAAAAGAGAATGACCCACCCTTGGCCATTCTCTTTTCTTCCCATACACAGAGAGTGTCAGCACGATTCAAACCTATCCCTAGAGAAGACAGGGAGAGAGAAGACTGATGCCTTCTGCTTACCAGAAGACATGGTGAATTGCAAGTACATGATAGTGAAAGCACATGTGTGGGCAAGCCTGATTCTGGCACTTAGGCCTCTTTTTCTTAAGCCTTCTTATTTCTTTCCTGAGTATAGGTGATCACACAGCAATACTGAGATAGACGCATCCAGTCCTGGAGGCAGTCTTGAGTTCATGGGGTTCTGAGTCTCTGATGTGAAGCTATCTGAAAGCAAGGGAGATTCTGCATAACAGACAATGCCCAGAACCAGGGGCACATTCTCCCCTACAGTACCTCAGGGTCTAAGGAGAAAAAGTGAAGACAGCATTTATTAAGCAAAGAATACCATAATATACTCTTTTACCATAATAGCATTATGCTAAGTATGGAGATACAAATAAAAAAGTAAAACACAGTCCCTGCCCTCAAGAAGCTCACACTCTTTTTTTAATTTAATATTTTATTTTCCCCCAATTACATGTAAAGATAATTTTAATTATTTTTTAATTTTGAGTTCAAAATTCTCTCCTTCCCTCCTCTCCACCCCAATTGAGAAGGGAAGCAATTTGAAAGAAGTTATATATGTGTAGTCATACAAAACACATTTCCATGTAAGTAATTCTGTGAAAGAACACACACATGCACACATGCACACTCCCCAAAACAAAGAAAAAAATATCTTCATCTGTATTCAGGCTCCACCAGTTCTTTCACTGGAGATGGACAGCACTTTTCATCCTAAGTCCTCCAGAATTGTCTTGGATCATTGTATTGCTGAGAATAGCTAAGTTATTGATAGTAGATCCTCATATAATATTGCAGTTACTATGTACAATGTTCAAGGCATAGAAGATAAATCAGAAATAATTACTAAATAATAATTTAATAATAATAAGGAAGTAAAAATTACTGCATTTCACCACACCCTCAGTTCTGTGGAAACAAAACTTCTCCTCCCATTTCTTACAGAAGTACACATAAATAATCAGGTTTATCCACACATTGCCAAAGCTACTTGGTGTTTGGGAGGCTCTGAAGGAAAGTGTGGGAGAGAGGAGATATCAGATTGCCTACCAAACTGAGGGTCTGTCGAGTCGTTGTGCTAACTGATGGAGTGGTGGGACCTGGACCCCAAAAGGCAAAGACCATGACTCTGGAAGCAAACCAGAGTCCCAGCAAGGCCCCTGTAAGAAAATCTTTCCTTGTTACAGGCACATGCAAATCTGACCCTGCAATTCTTTGGATAAAGGCTATCAGGTGCTGGCCCAAGGACTCTTCCCCCCCCCCCCACTAGATCCCCAAGGACCATGCCTCTGGCAAACACAACAAAGCTATCTTGGTTGACTCTCTGAGTTTCCGCAGACATTCTAGCAGCTCAGTACCTGAACTACTTGCATATATTGACCACTCCCTAATCCCTTCCCGAATACTATCACCTAATTAGCATACTTGGCATTCTTTTCCCTGTCCCTTTTCTATATAAGCCTTAGCATTGTCCCCATTAAGTTCCAAGTTCTCTTAGGAACTTCATCTGCCTTATTGTCACAATAAACTTTGCCACTTGACTAGAGGGGAGTTTGAGTTTATGAATTCATTACAGGCAATACTACTCTGTACCCTGACATTTTGAGGGTCCCAGCACCCGTAAATTGTGCCAGCACCCCTAAAACTATGGAACATTTTATATCATTTTTGTAATTTTGATAAGATTCAGCGCCTGAACTAATTAACCAGAAGAAAAGCCTGATCCTAACAGTCTCTTTGTTCTCTGAGTAATCTCAGAGATGCCTCTTCTTATGTCAACACACTCAGACAGAGCATTCCTTTATCTGTCCATGGCCATTAAGAGTAAAAACTTTGACCCCAGACACTATCTTGAATTATGTGACTTCCTCGTCTTAATATTTTATGGGCATATACTATGTTATGGAATGTTAATGGCAAATTAAACACAGAGCTCCTGTAATTTCAATTGCCACTTTGTCAACTATCTGATTTGTTGTATTTACAATCTATTCCATTAAGGAAAATCCATGTCTTGTATCATAATTAACATACATGGGGGTCATAAAAGTGATGTAATGCAGGCTGCCATGTTGGGACCAAAAAAATGTATTTAAGCTTACTCATTTCTTTGTTGGAGGAGTCAGACTTAGTCTGGCCCTCATGCATGCATGTATCTGCTAAGTTTAAAAGGAATGAATAAATAAATGTATAAGTAATATGAATTTTTCTATTACCTAGCTTGTTTGTTTCCTTCAACCAACTTTCAGATTTAACAAAACACATCACTGACCTCCTAGTTGTATGCCTGTGAAGCCTCTATTAGCACTATGCCAGGAAACAGAATCATTTCATTTGAATTGTCTTAGAAAGATTCTGAAGATCATTTGGTTGGATAAGGTACTGGACACTGATGTCTTTTCTCAAGCTAAACTGCCAAGCATTCAAATTCTGCTGCAGAGAGGACAACTCCAATGGGCTGCCCACAATGTTCAAATGCCAAAGGTATGTTTGCCTAAAGGACTATTTTACAGAGAACTCGGCACTCACATGGAGGTCAGAAGAAGAGACACAAGGACACTCTCAAGGTCTCTGTATGACAAGAATGCTAAAATTGATTAGGTGACACGGGAAACACTTGCAAAGTGCCCAGCATGGCATGGCCCTGTAATAGAAAGCATTGTGCTCTGTGAACAGAGCAGAATTCAGACTTGCAATAGTTCAGAAGAAATGTGAGGTGGGCAAATTTAGAAACATCTCCACCCTAGATGTTTATATGGACTACTTGGGCCTGACCTGTGGTAGAGACTTCTGAGCTCCTGTTGGCCTGATCACAGTTGGACACACTGTAACTTGACTCTAACATACTGATGTCATTTTGATCCTCTTTGGGCCAAAGGACAAAATCCAACCAACTAACCAACAAGGATAAAATAAAAACTCCTGTTTTTACAATCTAGTTTCAACCAGTCTTTTTTTTAAGTTTATTTATTTTTAGTTTTCAACATTCACTTCCATAAGTTTTAAATGTAATGCGTAATCTGACATAGGCTCTACATATACATTCCTATTAAACACATTTTCACATTAGTCATGTTGTATAGAAGAATTAGAATGAATAGGTGTAACCAGGAGAAAGAAAAACAAAACAAAACATAACAAAAAAAAAATAAAATAGTCTGCTTCGATCTGCATGCAGACTCCTTATTTCTTTTTCTGGATGTGGATGGCATTTTCCATCATGGGTCTTTTGGAATTGTTTTAGGTCCTTGCATTGCTGAGAAGAGCTAAGTCTGTCAAAATCAATCACCACACACTGTGTCCAACCCATCTTATTTTTCCATTACTCTTCCCTCATGCACTCTACTTCCAGTCAAACCAAACTGGCTCACTTGCATTTCCCTATATACACAATACCATGTTCCCTTTCCATGCCTCAGCACAAGCTGACCACCATGTCTGGGACTCTTCCACAATCTCTCCTTAGGGGTTGTCTTGAGTGCCACCTCCTACAAGAAGAATTCTTCAGTCTTTTTTTGTGTATCCTTTTGGTGGTCTGGTGAAACCTATGGACTCCTTTGCAGAATAATGTTTTTAAATGCATAAAACCAAATGCAAAGGGTTGTAAAGAAAATTATATTGAAATACAGTTATCAAAAATATAGATATCAAAATTAAATTTAATTAAAGTTCATGGACTCCAAGTAAATAACCCCTGTCATATAAAAAGCCTTTCCTGGGCTTCTCAGTTTTTAGTTCCTGAACCTTCCCACCATAGTTACTCTGTATTTTTTTGTAGATACTGTGATGGTAATTTTGATGCCCCTACTCAAATTAATCAGCATTTATTCCGTTCATTGTGATTTGATGGGTATCAGTGATTTGTATTAATGAATTAAGCAGAATACAATTAAACTTGAGGTAATCATGTTAATTGATGCTATTAGGATAAGAGTTATGTATGATTAATTCACCATGTATTTATGATTATATTAATTGCATTTGACTTAGTAGATTCATATTGTTAGTTAGAAATGTAATAAGAATGTAATTGCTACACTAACCCCCAACCCCGACTCTGTGCTATAATAAGGTTCATTTGCTGGTGCAATATCCTCTCACCTCTGTATCAGTAAGGCAACAATGTAGGTAATAATTGTCATAATGCCTATGTAGTTCTGTATCACAAAGTATATGAAACTCTGATGGCAGAAAATGGAGAATTAAGAAGCATCTTGACAAAGGTGAAAGAAAAGAGTATAAAAGCTGGCTTGAAGTGTAATATCGAAAGACCTTAAATCCTGTCAACTGACCCCATGGCAAATAGAGAGAGAAGAAATTGAAGTAGAGTCAGGTTTTATATTCTTGGGCTCAAATGGCAACCATAGCCATGAAATTGAAGGACACTTGTTCCTTGGAAGAAAAGCTATGTCAAAGCTGGACAGCATATTAAAAAGTTGAGACATTAACTTGAAGACTAAGATCAATATAGTCAAAGCTATTGTTGCAGTTTCATGGTGTGTTGTGAGGATGTCTCAAAAGAATTCACAGACTAAGACCATCTCCAACCCAAGTAAAGGCATATTATTGAGAGTTCTGCCTTGCAGGAAGTAGGCTGAGTTCCAAGAAGGAACCAAAAGTTTATCAGAGCAAAATGGGGATTTTTATAGAGCAAAAGATGTGATTTCAACATTATAGAATATGTGAATATTAGAGAATAGGAGGGGGGCAGCTAGGTGGCACAATGAGTAGAGCACGGGACCTGGAGTCAGGAGAACCTGTGTTAAAATCCAGCCTCAGACACTTGGCACACTTTACTAGCTGTGTGATCTTGGGCAAGTCATTTAACCCCAATTTCCTCGCCATCCTCCGTCTAAAAAAAAATTAATTAAAAAAAGATTATAAAATCTAGGAGGGTTTTGTTAAGGGGTTAGGCAAGAGGGGAGGGGTCCCAGCCTTGGTGAAGCTGCATGTGATTACCCATAATGCATACAGAAAAGCCTATTGAGGGGGGTATGTATATGTGATAATGATATCATAATAAGCCTCTCTACATCATGAGTTCACCTAAAGGACAGCTTTTGCTATTACTGCACAGGTGCTTACTTAAGGAAGGTCCCTTCTATTGTTTTGGGGTCCATATCCTGCTTGGGTACCCTGGTGGTGCTGTTTTCTGATTGGCTTAATATTGTGGTCCTGTCTTAAGGCTAGATGGATGTGATTGTGGTTGAGTGCATGGACATACCTGCTGTTTCTGTGAGGAATAAGAGGAAGCTGAGAGATTGGGACTGGGGGCAGCATGCCTGCTGTTCTAGTGAGGCATATTCGGGATATTGGGTGTGGGGGCCTGGGGTGGTTAAAGTCAGATTGTATGGTCAAATCAGGACATGCCTACTGTTCAGTGAGGCCCATAAAGACGTTAGAATATTGGGGCTAGGGGCAGCTTTATTGGGATTCTATCAGTATGGTTTTTCCAGTAGCAATATATGAGCTGCACTATAAGGAAAGCTGAGCACTGCAGAATTGATGCTTTTTGAATTGTGGTGCTGGAGAAGACTTTTGAGAGTCCCTTGGACAAGAAGGAGATCAAATCAGTCAATACTGAAAGAAATTAATTCAAGCTATTCACTGGAAGGTTAAATACTGCAGCTGAAATCCTTTGGTCATAAAACAAGAAGACAGGGCTCATGGGAAAAGACCCTGGTGATGGGAAAGACTGAAGGCAAAAGGAAAAGGGGATGGCAGAGGACGAGAAGGATAGATAATATCACAGAAACAACAAATTTGAGCTTGGACAGACTTCAAGAGATCGTAGAAGATACAAGCTCCTGGCATGCTGTGGCCCATGGGAGTCACAGAGAGTCAGACATGATTGAACAACAGCAAAACATGTGGGGAGAAGGGGAAGACAAATTACTTAAAAAAGAGTTCACATTTTCATATACAATACTCCCCTTTTTGTTAATTCTTTGCATATTGAAAGGCTCCTGTTTGTTGAAGCTCATCGAGGGTTTCGTTTTAAAGACATTCAAAGTCATTGGATTTACTACTCCCTAAGTGACTGTGGGTAAATCATTTAATTTTCATCTCAAATTTTCTCCTTTGTAAAATAAGGGGGTCGGAATAGATTAAGTGTAAGGCAGAGTAAGGTAAAGTCTCTGCCCTCTGGACATTCAAGATCCACTAATCTCCACCCCAAAAAGCTGAATAAAAGTTCACACTTTGTTCAATTTGGAGAGCAGAGTTGAGTTTCTCCTGCTTTTAGGCAGATAGGTGGATTTGGAGAAGGGCTGGAGAAAGTGCTTCTCTCACTGCCCTAAAAAGTACAAATCCTATGTTCCTACCCTTTGACCCAGCAATACCACTCCTAGGGTTGTATCCCAAAGAGATCACACAAGTGGGAAAAGCACCCATATGTACAAAAATATTTATAGTGGCTCTTTTTGTAGTAGCTAAGAATTGGAAATCAAAGGGATG
>CM053624.1:166735719-166756260 GCA_028646595.1 Phalanger gymnotis | reverse complement strand
AAAACCACTGACCTGGAAAATAGATCCAGGAGAGAGAATTTAAAAATTATTGGACTACCTGAAAGCCATGATCAAAAAAAGAGCCTAGATATCATCTTTCAAGAAATTATCAAGGAGAGCTGCCCTGATATGCTAGAGCCCCAGGGCAAAACAGAAATTGAAAGAATCCACAGATTGCCTCCTCAAATAGATCCCAAAAAGAAATCTCTTAGGAATGTTGTCACCAAATTCCAGAGCTCCCAGGATCTCTGGAGCTCAGGAAGGAGAAAATACTGCAAGCAGCCAGAAGGAAACAATCTGAATGTTGTGGAAACACAATCACAATAACCCAAGATCTAGCAGCTTCTACATTAAGAGATCAAAGGGCTTGGAATACGATATTCCAGAAGTCAATGGAGCTAGGATTAAAACCAAGAATCACCTACCCAGCAAAAGTGAGTATCATGCTCCAAGGCAAAATATGGATTTTCAATAAAATACAGGACTTTCAAGCTTTCTCGGTGAAAAGACTAGAGCTGAATAGAAAATTTGACTTTCAGACACAAGAATCAAGAGAAGCATGAAAAAAAACATGAAAAGAAGCATGAAAAGAATCAAGAAAAAGAACAAGAAAAAGAAATTGCAAGGGACTTACTGAAGTTGAACTGTTTTGTTTACATTCCTACATGGAAAGATGTGTATGATTCATGAGACCTTGGTATTAAGGTAGCTGAAGGGAATATGCATATGTATATGTTTATGTATATATAAGCATATGTGAGTGTGTATGTATATATGTATGTGTATATAGGTAGAGAGAGCAGGCACAGGGTGAGTTGAAGATGAGTAAGGGATGAGAGGAATATATTGAGAGAGAGAGATAGGGAGAGATGGAGTGGGGTACATTATCTTGCATAAAAGTGGCAAGTAAAAGCAGTTCTGTAGGAAAAGAAGAGAAGGCAAGTGAGGGGGAATGAGTGAATTTTGCCCTCATCAGATTTGACCTGAAGAGGGAGTACCATACATACTGAATTGGGTATCTTACCCCACAGGAAAGAAGGAGGAAGAAGATAAAAAAGGGGGGGAGGATGATAGAAGGGAGGGCAGATGAGGGTGGAGGTAATCAAAAACAAACACTTTCGAAAAGGGACAGGGTCAAGGGAGAAAATTCAACAAAGGGGGATAGGTTAGGAAGAAGAAAAATATAGTTAGTCTTTCACAGCATGAGTATTGTGGAAGGGTTATACATAATGATATGCATGTGGCCCATTTGAATTGCTTGACTTGTTAGGGAGGGTGGGTGTGAAGGGAAGAGGGGAGAGAATTTGGAACTCAAAAGTTTTAAAAAATAGATGTTCAAAAACAAAAAAAAGTTTTTGCATGCAACTAGAAAATAAGATACACAGGCAATGGGGCATAGAAATTTATCTTGCCCTACAAGAAAGGGAAAAGGGGATGGGAGGGGATTGGGGTTACAGAAGGGAAGGCTGATTGGGGAAGAGGATAACCAGAATATATGCCATCTTGGAGTGAGGGGGAGGGTAGAAATGGGGAGAAAATTTGTAATTCACACTCCTGTGAAAATCAACACTGAAAGCTAAATATATTAAATAATTAAAAAATTAAAAAAAAACCAGTAGGGATGATCTGCAATTATAGAGGCAGAACTTTCTTTTAGGGAGTGTCCTTTGCCAATGAAATCACAGTTCCAGGGCAAAAAAAAAAATATTCTTTTATAGTAGATGTTGTACTTACAGATACTTCTTATTTAAAGTTATTTTTGAAGCCATGTTTAGACAATATATTCTAGGCTTTTTTGAAGATGCAATTGAAAATAAAAAGAAAAAGTGAAGGGTATTTAGGTCACAATATTCTCTGCAATTTAGAAGTTAAAACTTGGAAGTTCAGTTCAAATTGAGAATGAAACTGAAATGTGAATGGAATAGAGTATTGACTACCATAAAATTGAGAATTTAGGAATGAAGAGTATACACAGCAGAACATAAAAAGGATTGTATGTAAAACCATCAATTTATACTTCTTAGTTGGGAGATGGGTAAATAACATGTTTACATCATATATCCTCAAGTCATTCAAAGTTAGATTTCTTTACTGCTGCTATTTTTGTATAAACTGTTCTGGTTCTGCTCCTTTCACTCTTGGTAATTCATTTTACCCAGGATTCTCTGCAATCATGTCTTATTATTTCTTACAGTACAATAATATTCCATTCCATTCATATATTACAGTTTGTTCTGCTATTCCCCAATTGACTGCAGGTTACCCTTAGAATCTAGTTCAATATCCCACCCTTTTTGTGACCGCCCCCACCATCAGGATCAGGAAATTAACTTTGCTTTTAGTCATTTCCTCTCCTATTTTCCTCCCTTTCAACAGCTCTCTCCCGCTCCCCCCATCCCTGTTTGTGTCCCTGTTGAGTATGACATATTTCTATACTAAACTGTAGGTATGTTCATTCCATTTTCCTTTGCTTCAGATGAGTGAGATTCGTTTGATGGCTGGTCCTTCTCCTTACATTTTTGTATGCTGTTCTTCTCATGTGAGAAATAGCAAGTTCCACCCCCTTCTTTCTCCTTTCTGATCATTTCTCTCTCCTATTCATTAAACTACAGAAGCTCCCTAAAGCTATCAGGATAAAATATAAAAATCCTTTTAGTATCTTCTGTGACCTGGCTCCTTCCTAGCTTTCCAGTCTACTTACACCTTATTCTCCTATGTGTACTCTGTGATCAGTGACTATAGATTCCTTATTCTCACAGAAGAGATTCCATTTCCCACCTTCTTGTATTTTTTTCTTCTTTGGTATCCCCCATTCTTGGAATTTCCTTTCTGTTCATCTCCCTCCCCCTCATGGTTTTCTTGACTTCTCTCAAGTATGAGTTAAAAATCTATGCCTTCTGCAGGAAACCTTTCCTGGTCCTCCTCAGTGCCTTCTCTAAGATTATTTCCAGTTTATCGTATATGTGTGTGTGTGTGTGTGTGTGTGTGTGTATGTATGCATATATGTATATGTTTGTCTCGTTTGGACCTAGTTCTTTGCATGTTGTGTCTCCCATTAGATCAGGGCTGTCCAAAATGCAGCCTGCAGGCAGCATGTCCCCCTACAAGCATAGAAATTATGTAAATGCTTTAAGTAAATGAAGCTGAGCTACCACTCAGAGCTCTCACTAGAACGGCAAATCAAAATATATTGCCTATTGTTTCAATAAAAACCTAAGGTTGGAGAGCCTTGCCTTAGATTGTGAACTAAAAGGCAGGGATATTTTGCCTTTGTATCCCTAGAGATTAGCACAGTGCCTGGCACATAGTAAGCACTTAATAAATATTTTCTGACTTGACTTCCTACACTAGTATATTCCTTTCACTATTCCTTCCACTATTCCTTCATTTTTCCTTCTAAAACCCTGAGGAAAGAACCAATCCACCTCCAGAACCATTGTTTTCCATATTTAACTCCCTTAGGGAGATTTCATCAGGGAAATGAAATGCTGTGTGTGTGTGTGTGTGTGTGTGTGTGTGTGTACATACATATACATATATATATATGTAGAGTGCATGAAGAAGAGTAATGTAAGTCTCAAAAAATAGGTTAAATTCAGGTTGCAAAGGGCTATAAATGCCAAACAGGTATTTATATTTTATCCCAGAGGTAATAGGGAACACTGGAGTTTTATTGAGTAAGAATGATATGGTCATATGGTCTTTTGAGCATAAGGAAAATCATCTTGGCAACTTTGTAAAAGATGGATTGAAGCAGGAAGAGATTTGAGGTGGCAAGGAGACCACTTAGGAAGCCTTCTCAACAGTCTAGGCCAGAAGTAATGAAGGAGGACTGAACTAAGAAGGTAATGGCTATATGAGTAGTGAGGTGGGATCAGATATAAAGATGTCGTGGATATACAAATGAAAAGATTTGGTAAATGGGTATTTGAATTGAGTGAGAGTGAAAAAATAGAGAGTAATACAGAAGTTACAAACCTGGATGATGGGAAGAATGATTATATTTTTGGTAAAGGGAAGTTTGGTAGGTTGGGTGGACTTAGGATTAATCATTTCGCCTCTCTGGTCCTCAATTTCTCCATTTGTAAAACTGAATTATTTATCCTACCCTTAATAGCAGTGCCTGGTACATAGTAATATTTAATAAATGGCATGTTCACTTATCCTTGTATGTCGTGTAGGTCCAAGTATAAATAACTCGAACACATAAGGAAGGCACTCATAAGTATTTGTGGATAGAACAAATGATGAAAAGATGTATTAGCATTGTGATTCAGAGCAGCACTTCTTAAACTGTGGGTGGTTGTGACCCTATGTGGAGTCGTAACCCTATGTGGAGTTGTGTAAGTGAATGTAGGGATCGTGAAAAATTTGGCAACAGTGAAAGTTCTCTGAATGCTCAATGACCAAAAATTAATTCAAAATCAAACACGTAATGAATCCAACATATTTCTGGCAGCACTTGCCCATGTTGCATCACTTGACTTCACTGTAGCCTTATTTCTGAATATACAACATGTACACTTTGCACTGTGTGTGCTGTCACACCATGTAACAACAACAAATGGTGCCAGAAATAGCTCGGCTCAGATTGGAGACTATTGTCTTTAATAAATAGTAAAATTACATGTTTACTAAAGAATTTTTTAAAACAAATTTCATAGGGGCAGCAAGGTGGCTTCAGTGAGTGGAGCACCGGCCCTGGAGTCAGGAGGACCTGACTTCAAATACGGCCTCAGACATTTGACACACTTTACTAGCTGTGTGCCCCTGGGCAAGTCACTTAACCCTAAATTGCCCTGCCTTTCCCCTCTACAAAAAAAAAAAAAACCAAAAAAACCACCAAATTTCATTATGATTTATTATTAGTAAATCTTATATACCTTCATATATCTATATACCCAGGGTCACATAAAAATTTCTTGGGTGAAAAGGCGTGGTCATGAGTGGAAAAAGTTTAAGAAGATTTAGAGGATGGTAAATTTGAGTATTGAAGTTGTACATTTCTTTTGCATTTGAGTAGACTACTTGAAGAGGGTTGATTGCATGTGGTGCTTTTTTAATTATCTTTTGGAAGATGGTGATTTTTATTTTGTGTTTTCACAGGTTATTGTTTAACAGAAGACAGCATCAGCAGTTATGCAGAATTCTGCTCACATGGATGAGTACAACAATTCTAGCAATGGCAATGCAAGCAATGGTTCTGAGGTAGCCATAGAGCAGCCCACTGATTTCAGTACTGAGATTATGAATGTTATAGAGATGGAACAGTCACCTGATGGTTCTCCAAATGTGAATGAAGAAAACACAGAGGAAAATGAAATTTCAAATGTAGAGCTGCCAGCGACAGACACTGAAGCACAGTTTCCTCCAGAATATGAGAAGTTTTGGAAAACTGTAGAAAATAATCTTCAAGATTTTACTGGCTGGGTATATTTGCTGCAGTATGTAGAACAGGAGGTTAGTAATTTAAATTAAGGATGAATGGGGAGGCATAGAAAATATTAACTTTATCAGGCAAGTCCTTATTCTTAAAATTTTGTGTTTCAAATTGTTTAGCTTTACAGTGCTTTTCAGACTTTAATGAGACTTTAAAAATTTAAGAAAATGTAATTTTTTTAATAATGTGATTTTGCTTAAAGGTTCTTGGCTAATCTTTGTATCTTGGTAGGACAAAATAGAAATTGAATGAAATCTTCAATGATGTGGATAGTAGGGAAATGTTTCTAATATCATCTTTATGGGAAAATAATACTAGCTCATAGCATAAGTTTTATGTTACTGAAAGTTACAATGTGCTCACAGTTAAATTTAATGGCTTCCACCTCAGTCAACAAGCATTGTAGTTGCATGAGTATGGTCATCAGTAAGTATGCTTTAGATTTTAAGCTTGTTGTTTCATGAGCGGCAGCATAACTTAGTGGGATGGAGATTGGCTTTCAAGTCAAGAAGATTTAATGTTTGAATCAGTCTTTAAATACTAAGCAGTGTGACCAGGGGAAGTAACTTAATCTCAGCGTCAGGTTCCTCATTTGTAAAATGGGGATAATAATAGCACCTGCTTTGTAAGATTGTCATGAGGGTCAGATGAGATCATGTTTCTATAGTGCTTTGCGATCTTAGGCACAGTATAAATTATTAGTTGGTATTTCTTTTAATCCATTCATTTATTTGTATTGAAATATTATTTAGATGAACATTTTCTAATATGTTATTTGATAAAGGGTGGTTTGTGTTCTTCATGTAAGAAATAAGATTTTTAAAAAACCTTCTGCTTGTGTTTTTTCTCCCCATCAGAATCACTTGCTGGCTGCCAGGAAGGCATTTGACAAATTTTTTACACACTACCCGTATTGCTATGGTTATTGGAAAAAGTATGCAGACCTTGAAAAGCGCCATGACAACATTAAACAATCAGATGAGGTGCGTACATCACGGAATGAAGTTAACACCATTAGGTACTGTAAGCCAAATAATAACAAAACACTTTTTTTTTTTGGCTGGCAGTACCTACCATATATGCTCAAATAGTTTAATAGGGTATTTTATTTGCATTTGTCACTCTTGTGGCATTTGTAGCTAATATTTTCTCTCTTTGTTGGCAGGTGCGTAAAACCTCAACAGTTTGTCAAGCTTTGCAGTGCAAGCCTCTGTATTACACTGCAGCTTAACAAGTAGGGCAGGGCTTTTCTCACTTACATTTATTTCTCATTTTCCAAATAATATAGTTGGTTTGCTAGTCACATTTGCTACGTCTTATTGCATTTTTGGTCAGACGCTGTCATTGATGCTCTAATGGGTCTGTGCCCTATGGTCTGTACCCCAAAGCCTGCCCACACAACCCGGTCAGAATGCAGGGACTGCTGCGCTTTGAAGATCAAGATTCTGCACGTGGGGATCAGAACATTGCCATGTTCTATCCAACCTCCACCCAAATGGTAATGGTAGATTATTTAAACAAAATTCCAGTAATTAGTATTTCTAAGGTTCACCGGATAACACAGTGTTGCCTCTCTTTTAAGAAATAAATAAATATTTGAAGTACAGTTTGTTGTTTTCTTCTTAGGTTTATCGGCGAGGGCTTCAGGCAATACCTCTTAGTGTTGATCTTTGGATTCATTATATAAACTTCTTAAAAGAAACATTGGACCCAGATGATCCTGAGACAAATAATACTATAAGAGGGTAGGTGAAATATAGATGTTATTTTCTTGACCTGGGTGGGGAGGTAAGGACTTTCCTGCATTTGATTGAATTTTTTTATGCCCTAGCATGTGGTTAGTTTTTATAAAGGTGCAGTGTGAAGTTGAATTCCTTTTGGTTCCCATTCAGTTGTGGACTTTTCTAAAGTTTTGTTTTTCTCCTTCTTTGCTATATTTTCTCTCATCAGCTCTTAAAATTTTTCCTCTTTTTGTCGTGTCCCCCACCCCCACCCCCCCACCCCGCACGTTCTCCTTTACAAAGGGGAAAAAAAATGGAGAAAGAATAGGAATGGGATCTACACTAGTAATTTTCCTGATCAATTCTTGGCCCAGACCTAGACCATTGATTCTTACGTTTTTTTACTATATTTTTGACCTCCTCTCCCCACCTTTTATAATTACCTTTATGTGGTTGATGTTTTTTGACAGCCAGGTGGCACTTTTTGTTTATCTTTGTGTTAAATTTGTCTATATCTAAAAGGAGCTCATTGGATGCCCAATTCTTAGAGTTTGGCGGACTGTTTCTCCCCGTAATTGATTAGATTTTCATTTAGTAATAACTTAAATGCTATGCCATTCAGTGCCTAACCTCTCAGTGATCTAAGTAACTCTAAAACTAGAAGTTGCAAAGAAGGTGCCACTTTTCATTGGTAGTCTTTGCCTTTCCTGGAAGTTCCCTATTCCAATGAAGTCACAAATCCATCCCATTATCTATATCCCTATTTAGCACCTTTAATCATAATTTAGTTCCTTATTTGTTTGTGTCTCCCTCTGTTGATTTCCTTTGTAATTGTGTATTTTTTTCCACTAAAAACATTATTTTGAGAAGGGGTCATTGGTTTCACCAGACTGACAAAGGGATCTGTGACACAAAAGGGTTGGGAAACCCCTGCTTTAGATACAGTGTCATAAGTGGTAGTAACCTTCTAGGATTGCCCACAAAATCCATTCATAGAATCATAAATGTTAAAATTAGAATTGACATGGCCTTTTAAAAAAAGATTATTGATATCTTTTGTTTTTACATTGCCTGTCTATTCTCATGTATCCTTCCCTACCCTTTCCCAGAGAGCCATCACTTATACTGAAGAATTTTTAAAAATGGAAAGGAAAGTTACAGTTTATCAGAACATACCAATATTTTGGAAAAAATCGACACATGTAATATTTCATACATTCCCCCCTTCTGTAAAGGAGTGTGGGTGGATTAGAAGTTGGGCAGTGGGGTTCATTATAGTTCTCTTTGAAGCCAAGCTTATTCTTTATAGTTTCACAACATCCATTTTCAGTTGTTGTGTGGGGGTTGTTCCATTTCAGTTGATGTCGTACATGCTATTTTGCTGGCTCCTCTTTATTTTGTATCAATTTATGTAAGTCTTTTCCATACTTTTTTATATTCATCATGTATTTCCCTAAAGCACAATAATATTCCATTACATTTGTATACCACAGTCTAGCCAGCCATTCCCCTTTGATGGGCATCTTTTTTGTTCTCTGTTGTTTCCTATCACAAAAAGTGCTGCTGTAAATATTTTAGGGTGTATAGAGCCTTTTTTATATCAGTGACTTACTTGGGTTATATGTGTTGCAGCAGAATCTTTGAGTCATTTTCGTACTTTATTTACATAACTCCACATTGCTTTCAAGAATGGTTGGAATCATTTGCATCTCCACTAACAGTCTATTAGTATGCCTATTTTTTCTATGTTCCTCCAACCTTGATTATTCCTGTCTTTTATAACCTTTGCTAATTGGCCCGATGTAAGCTGCCTACTTATCTCTTAACTATTCATTCTTGGCTTGTGATTGCCATCTTTTAGATTCACTTGAGGCCTTATAAATTCTTTTCTAGCTCTGCATTTTAATTTTGTGTGAAAATTTTGTTTCACATTTTTTTTGTTAATATGTTGTTGAATTGCTTTCTAATCTGTTCTACTCTCTAATCTTTACCACGTTAAGAGTTAAACCTGTTTACATTCACCATTATGATTGTTTTCCCTCCATCAGCTCTTATTACAATTTTTCCTCTCTTTGCCCCTCACCTCCTTGTTTACAAAAAAAAAAAAATGGAATCTACAGTAATATCTGACTACTTTTTTGCCTAGACCCAGACCATTGGTTCTTATGTATTTTTACTCTACTTTTGACCTCTTCTCCCCGCTACCCCCCTATTTTATGATTACCCTTATGTAGTTGATGTTTTTGGATAGCTAGGAGGCACAGTGGATAGAGCACTAGATTTGGGAATCAGGAAGACTCATCTCTCTGAGTACAAATGTGGCCTCAGACACTTACTAGCTGGGTGACCCTGAGCAAGTCACTTAACCCTGTTTGCCTCAGTTTCCTCATTTGTAAAATGAGCTAGAGAGGATGGCAAACCACTCTGGTATCTTTGTCAAGAAAATCCCAAATGGGGTCACAAAGAGTCAGACATGACTGAAATGACTGGAGCAACAAAAGTTGATACTTGTTTTGTTTGTGATTATTCCCTACCTCTTAAACATATCTTTCCATTTTCCCTTCTTTACCTGTTTCCCTGAATTTACTTGATTTCTATAATAAATTATGTATTAAAGTTCCCCTTTGTCTTCTTCCAATAAAAATGAGGTTTGTGACATGCTCGCTTCTCACCTCTGTTTTTATAGTCTTATTTTCCACAAAAAGTATGAGAAATAAGTCCCTCTCCTCTTTTTTCCTTCTCTTTTAAAACCTGTGAAATAAAGCAGAACCATACCCAGGCCAAACTGTACATTTGTCTTTATTTTCTCTGATCCTTTAAGACAATTGAGAACGTGAAGAACCAATTGTTTTTTTCCTCCCTCAATTGGAATGTAATCACTGGGTCATCACCCAGACCAGGGATGGGGAACCTGCAGCCTTGAGGCCATATGTGGCCCTGTAGATTCTGAAGTGCAGCCCAGCCCTTTGACTGAATCCAAACTCCACAAAACAAATCTGCTTAATAAAAGGATTTGTTCTGCAAAACTTGAACTCAGTCAAAAGGCTGCACCCAACACCTAGAAGGCCATGTGTGGCCTTGCCTGGAGGCCTTAGGTTCCCCACCCCTGACCTAGACCTTTCTAGTTGTTCAACTGTGTTTGCCTTTCCCATTTTCCCTTCTCTTATGCTTGTACTTGAAATCGATTCTGCACATTTCAGGTCTTTTAATCAGGACTGCTTGAGAGTTCCTTCTATGGTTTATTGTTATACCAACTTCCGCCCACCCCCCTTTTTTTTTAACCCCTGCTGGATTATCCTCAGTTTTGCAAGGTGCCTTTGGCTATGTCACATTCCAAGATTTCGTTTTTAAGTGTGGCATTGTCTAGTGTGACTCTGATTATGGTTACTTGGTATTTTAATTTTTTTTCTTTTGGGGTATTTTCACTATGTCTTTAATCAGGAAGCTCTGGATTTTGCACACAATATTTCTGAGTGTTTTTCGTTTGGGGTTTCTTTCAGGAACCAATACTCCAAACAGTGGAGTATTTCTATTTAAGTTTGCCCTCTGGTTCTAATAGTTGTGGGCAGCTTCCTTTATGATTTTCTAAAAAAAAAAAAATGGTATCTAAGTTTTTTCTTTGGTCATATTTTTCATGGAATCTGATGATTCTTTTTTTTAAATAGTATTTTATTTTTTTCCAGTTACATGTAAAGACAATTTTCAACATTTTAAGTTCCAGATTTTCTCCCTCCTTCCCCTCCCCATCACTAAAATGTTAAGCAATTTGATATAGGTAATATATGCTGTCATGTAAAACATATTTCCATATTAGTCATGTTGTGAAAGAAGAAACAGATCAAAAGGAAGAAACCCGGGAAAAAAGTAAAGTAAGTGAAACTAGTCTGCTTCAGTCTGCATTCAGACTGCACCAGTTCTTTTTTTGAATGTGGATAGCATTTTCCATCATGAGTCTTTTGGAGTTGTCTTGGATCATTGTATTGCTGAGAATAGCTAAGTCAATCATAGTTGGTCATCATTACAATATTGCTCTTACCGTGTACAGTGTTCTCCTGATTCTACTCACTTTACTTTGATTCAGTTCATGTAATTCTTTACAGGTTTTTCTGAAAATGTCCTGCTTGTCAGTTCTTATAGAGCAATAGTATTCCAGACATTGACATACCCCATTGTTTAAGCATTCCCCAAATGATGGTCATCCCCTCGATTCCTAATTCTTTGCCACCACGAAAAGAGCTGCTATATACCAACAGTGCATTAGTGTCCCAATTTCCCCACATCCTCTTCAACATTTATCACTTTCCTCTTCTGTCATATTAGCCAATCTGACAGGTGTGAGGTGGTACCTCAGAGTTCCTTTAATTTGCATTTCTCTAATCAGTAGTGATTTAGATCATTTTTTCATATAACTTTAGGTAGCTTTGATTTCTTCATCTGAAAACTGCTTATTCATATTGGTGGACAACACTGATGGTTCTTAAATTACTATTTCTCACCTCCAAGCCAGTTCTTTTTCATAGTAGATACCTAATTTGTTTTTTTTTCTTAGTTGTTATATTTTCTGTAATCGAAGGATTTTTTTAGAGGGCATTTATAAAATGTTTACTATGGGGATACAGATAGAAAAGGAAAGACAGCCCCTATACTCATGAAGGTTGTATTATTCTAATTTCACTTTGGTCCATAAAGTTACAAGAATGGTGAGTGGATATTCAGCTTACTTCATCCCACAGCAGTGTAAGAATTGGCTTCATGGTGGTTGATGGTTCCAAAACTGAGAAGAAGGATAAGATTCCAGTGTTAAGGCTAAGTTACTGGGTTATGATCTTATGTGGTTGTGAGGGGGGCTGTGGAGTTAGTGGCACAAGAGAGGAGGAAGTAAATGAAACATTGCTGGGGCTTTGGGGGGGGTAGGGAGAATAGGGGGAACTTTCTTGAAGTAATGTTTTGGGAGAGGCATTTACCAGTCAAGGGAGTAGACCTTGAGGTGCAGGTTCCCTGAATTCCTGGTCTCTGGTGTAGACCTGAAGAAAGTTGTAGAGCAGGTGGCTATAATAGAGGGAATAAAACATTGAATCTTCTTTATAAGTGCTATTTGTACTTGTTATGGAGTTATTTTCTTTTATCTTAAGCCATTATATTTCTTCAACATGTTAAGAATTTTCTTCTGCTTACACACATCTCCAGCCTTAATTCCTATATTTTTTGTATTAGGGACTGTCTTTGTCCTCTCCCACAGTCCTGGATGATGTGGCTGGTTCCTGGTTCCCTCCTTGCCCTCTTTTTTTTTTTTTAATGAACGTAACAAAAATACTGTTTAAATATAACATGGACAGGAAGTTTATTTGAAACTGAACAATTTGTAAAATGTATGTATTTATATGTGTGTCTACATGTATATATGCAATAGTAGCAAAACTGCACTTGTTTTTCACCCCTTCTGAACTTCATTCTTCTGTAGCCTATGTATTTTTTTTGGAGGGGGGGAAGGCAAGGCAAGGCAGTTGGGGTTGAGTGACTTGCCCAAGGTCACACAGCTAGTAAGTGTGTCAAGTATCTGAGGCCAGATTTAAATTCAGGTCCTTCTGACTCCAGTGCTGGTGCTCTACTCACTGCGCCACCTAGGTGCCCACCTATGCATTTTTAAAGTATTTCATTTATAATCTTTAAAAAAAGTTGCATCCATATTAGTGCCCACTCGCTATATAACCTTGGGCCTTCAGCCTCACAGTCCATCCCAACTTGAAGCCCTCCTTTTTATCCATATAGGTATCATTATCAAAGACAAATTCATACATTAGTCATATCTGAAGAAGAATGTCTCATTCTTAGCTGATTCATGACCTCTCTACCAAGAGAGTTTTGCTTTGATAAAAGCTCTTAAATCTCCCCATTGTCATAGACGCTGTATAAATCTTTTTTTGGTTTTACTTCACTCTGCATCAGTCATACAAATTCCCGCATTTCTCTGAATTGTCTTCAAGGTCTACAAAACAATTTTTAAAAACCCTATAAATGGAACTTTGTTTTTCCAAAGAACATAAACCTGTCCTCATACAAAAATGATCAGGAAAAGAGGATTGTATATGAAACTGAATGTATTGTTTCTATCTTGTATTTTAATATATAGTTAAAATGGAAGTACCAACAGTGACCTGGTTTTCTCTAGTCCATTCTGAACTTTCTGCTCTTTTTTTTATTTTATCATTTTTATTTAATATTTTAGTTTTCACCATCGATTTCCACAAGGTTTTGAGTTACAAATTTTTTCCCCATTTCTACCCTCCCCTCCATTCCAAGATGGAATATATTCTGATTGCCTCGTTCCCCAGTCAGCCCTTCCTTCTTTCACCTCACTCCCCTCCCCCCCACTTTCTTTCTTGTAGGGCAGGCTAGATTGTTATGCCCCATTCCCTATATAGTTTCCCAGCTATATGCAAAAAACAACTTTTTTTTTTAAGCATCTGCTTTTAAAACTTTGAGTTCCAAATTCTCTACGCTCTTCCCTTCCCACCCTCCCTAGGAAGGCAAGCAATTCAACATAGATCACACATATATAATTATGTAAAACACTTCCACAGTGGTCATGTTGTGAAAGGCTAACTATGTTTTCTTCTATCCTATCATGTCCCCCTTTACTCAATTTTCTCCCTTGACCCTGTCCCTTTTCAAAAGTGTTTGCTTTTGATTACCTCTTCCTTCTGTCCTCCCTTCTATCCCCCCTTTTTTTCCCTTCCCCTTACTTTCCTGTGGAGTAAGATACCTAATTGAGTGTGTATGTTATTCCTTCCTCAAGTCAAATCCTATGAGAGCAAGATTCACTCATTTCCCCCTCACCTGCCCCATCTTGCCTTCCAACAGAACTGCTTTTTCTTGCCACTTGTATGTGAGGTAATTTACCCCCTTCTATCTCTTCCTTTCTCCTTCTCTCAGTACATTCCTCTCTCACCCCTTAAGTTTATTTCATTTTTTTAGATATCATCTCTTCATATTCAACTCATCCTGTGCCCTCTGTCTATATTCCCTTCAACTCCCCTACTACTGAGAAAGGTCTCATGAATTACACACATCATCTTTCCATGTAGGAATATAAATATAACAGTTCAACTTTAAGTCCTTTATGAGTTCTCTTTCTTGTTTACCTTTTCATGCTTCTCTTGATTCTTGTGTTAAAAGTCAACTTTTCTATTCAGCTCTGGTCTTTTCATTGAGAAAGCCTGAAAGTCCTTTATTTTATTGAAAGTCCAAATTTTGCCTTGAAGCTATTATTATACTTTGTTTTGCTGGGTAGGTGATTCTTGATTTTAATCCTAGCTCCCTTGACTTTTGGAATATCATATTCCATGCCCTTTCATCCCTTAATGCAGAAGCTGCTAGATCTTGTGTTATTTTGATTGTGTTTTCACAGTGTTCAAATTGTTTCTTTCTGGCTGCTTGTAGTATTTTCTCCTTGACCTGGAAATTCTGGAATTTGGTGAGAATATTCCTAGGAGATTTCTTTTTGGGATCTTTTTTGAGAGATGATCAGTGGATTCTTTAAATTTCTATTTTACCTTCTGGTACTAGAATATCAGGGCAGTTTTCCTTGAAATTGCTTGAAAGATGATGTCTAGGCTCTTTTTTTGATCATGGCTTTCAGGTAGTCCAATAATTTTTAAATTATCTCTCCTGGATCTGTTCTCCAGGTCAGTGGTTTGTCCGATGAGATATTTCACATTGTTTTCTATTTTTTCATTCCTTTGGTTCTGTTTTATAATATCTTGATTTCTCATAAAGTCACTAGCTTCCATTTGCTCCAATCTAATTTTTAGGTAGTATTTTCTTCAGTGGTCTTTTGGACTTCCTTTTCCATTTGGCTAATTCTGCCTTTCAAGGCATTTTCCTCATTGGCTTTTTGGAGCTCTTTTGTCATTTGGGTTAGTCAATTCTTCAGTATTTTTTTGGGTCTCCTTTAGCAAGTCATTGACTTGTTTTTCATGGTTTTCTCATTTCTCTTCCCAATTTTTCCTCTCCTTCTCTTACTTGCTTTTCCAAATCCTTTTTGAGCTCTTCCATGGCCTGAGACCAATTCATATTTTTCTTGGAGGCTTTTGATGTAGGCTCTTTGACTTTGTTGACTTCTGTCTGTATGTTTTGGTCTCCTTTGTCACCAAAAAAAGGAATCTAGAGTTTAAGTTTGAGTCAGAATTCATTTTTGTTGCCTGTTCATGTTCTCAGCCAACTACTTGACCCTTAAGCTTTTTGTCAGGATATGACTGCTTGTAGAGTGGAGAGTGCTTTGTCCCCAGCTTTAGGGTCCAAGCACTGCTGTTTTCAGAGCTACTTCTACTCCATCACCACCCCAGACTCTGTCACAGCAGCACTCTTCCTCCCCTAAGAACCACCAGCCAGGACTGCAGTACAGATCCGAGCAGGCCACGGCAAGAGAATTTGCCTTTGTGCCCACAAAACGTTCCTTGCACTCCTGCTCTGATCCGCTGCCAGATTCCTCCCAACGTGTGAACCAGGGGCTTGGGAAGCAGCTGACACAATAGCTCTGGAAGCAGCCTCAGGAGCTTCCTGCTGCTGCCGCTGCCGCACCACCCCTACCATCCCCAGGGCTGGTGGCTAGACCACTCTGAACTCGACCCCCAGTTTCCCTCTAACCTGCTCTTTGGCATTTGTGGGTTGCGAAGTCTGGTAACTGCCACAGTTCACTGATTCATGGTCCCAGGGCCTGTTCTGGCTAGCTGAATCTGGGTCTGGTCTGTCCTGATGCGGCCCACGTTGGGCTGTGCTCCACTTCCAGCACCATGTGATAGACCCTTCCTGGCGACCATCCAGGCTCTTCTGGGCAGGAGGCTTGTTTCCCTCTGCTATTTCATGGGTTCTGCAGCTCTAGAATTTGTTTAGAGCCATTTTTTACAGGTGTTTGGGGGGATTTGGGGGAGAGCTTAATCAAGTCCTTGCTTTCCAGCTGCCATCTTGGCTCCACCCTGCTAGCTTTCTTTCTTTTCTCACTTTTCTTAAGAGCATTCTCCTCCCCACTTGCACTACAGGTCAGGGCAATTTTTAGCATTCATTTTTATAAGATTTTGAGTTCCAAATTTTTCTCCCTCCCTCTTCTGCCCCCCATTCAGAAAATGGCAGGAAATTTTATATAGGTTATACATGTGCTATCATGTAAAACATTTCCATATGAAACATTTCCATATTAGAGTTGCGAAAGAAGAAACAGATGAAAAGCAAACAAATCGTGAAAAAGAATTAAATGAAAACACGTGCTAAGATCTGCATTCAGAGTCTGTCAGTTCTTTATCTTGATGTCGATTGTATTTTCCGTTGTGAATCCTTTGTATTTTTTCTTGGATCATTGTATTGCTGAGAAGAACTGAATCATTCATAGTTGGTCATCACACAATGTTGCCGATACTGTGTACAGTAATTTCCTAGCTCTGCTCATTTCACTCTGCATCAGTTCATACAAGTCTTTCCAGATTTTTCTGAAATGTGCCTTTCATCATTTCTTATTGCACAATAGTATTCCATTACATTCATACCACGGCTTCTTCAGCTGTTCCCCAATTGTTCATCATGTTCTCAATTTCCAATATTTTGCCTCCAGGAAAAGAGTTCTATAAATATTTTTGCACATATAGTTCCTTTTCCTTTTTTTATAATCTCTTTGGGATAAAATATTTCATTGACCCATTTTTAAAAATCTTTTTTTGTATTTCTATTTCTGCAGACCCTTCCCTGCCACATAAAAGTCCTTGCTTGTATAAAATAGAGTCAGACCATACAAATTCATGTTGTTTGTTCTTGTCTGAAAATGGATGTCTCATTCTACACTATTAGTCCAAGTGGCACTGGATAGACTGTCAAACCTGGGTTGGGAAGATCTGTTTAAATCTGACCTCAAGCTTATTAGATGGGAGAAGGAGCCTGGAGCCTGGCTGTTAATGATAATCACCTGAGGTTTGGCAGCTTAAAACCAAGAGGTGTGTGTAATGAGGAGAGAAGCCAGAAGTTAAGAGCTGAGACTAACCAGGGAATTGGAGGGTCAAGAAGTATGACAGGTAGATGAGGCATGTAGGCAGAGTGCTGGCATATGAAGTTTGACTAAGGATAATACTAGCTCATAACAGGGCTAAGGACTTGAATGATTGGAATAAGGAAAAAAAGGGAAAATTCCTTCAGGACAGTGTTGTCTTCATCGTTGTCACTGTTATTAGCTGACCTTTAAGGTTTGCTAGTGCCTTCCCTCTGTGGATTATCTCACAATTTATCCTGTGTAAATCTCATTTGTACCTCATTGTTTGCATGTTATCTCCCCCATCTCACTGTGAGCTGCTTCAGATCAAAGGTTCTTTTTTGCCTTTCTTTGTATCTCCAGCACTTTAAACATAGTACCTAGTATATAGCAGGCATCTAACACAGAGGAACCTGCAGCCTTGAGGCCACATGTGGCCCTCTCTGTCCTGGAGTGCGGCCCTTTGACTGAATCCAAACTTCACAGAACAAATCCCCTCAATAAAAGGATTTGTTCTGTAAAACTTGTACTCAATCAAAAAGGCTGCACCTAAGGACCTACAAGGCCAGAGGTTCCGTACCCATGATGTAACAAATGCTTATTGACTGGCCATGTGACCCTGGGCCAGGGACTTAACTGCTTGGCTTTAAATGGGGATCACCTATCTTCTAGGGTTGTTGTCAGCTTCAAAGAATATATTTATAAAGTACTTATAAATCTTAAAGGGCTCTGTAAATAAATGCTAGGGATGATGATGATGGAGGCATGCTTTGTCATTAGTCCTCTTGAGTCATTACTTCACATGGCATTAATCAGAGTTCTTAAGACTTTGATAGTTGTTTTAACACCGTCATTGTGTACGTTACTCTCCTGGTTCTGCTCATTTCACTCTGTATATTTTTCTGTCCTGGGTTTTTCTCAGTCTGTTGTCTTTGTATGCCATGGTTTGTTCAGCCATTCCCCAATTCTTTGGCAACTCCTTTGTTTCCTTGCCACAACAAAGAATATATGTATGTGTCTGTCTTCAAGCATGGAGTGTGAGTTTAGTATTCATTTGTTGTTGAATTAAAGTTTCCCGTTTACAGTTTGGTGACTTTAGATGTAGTTCCAAATTGATTTCCATAATGGAGGGACCAATTTGCACATGGCTTCACTAGTGGTAATTTATACTTGTCCTCACTAGCTATCAGTTGTCATTTTCCTTTTTTTGTCATTTTTGCCAGGCCGAGTGTGAGGTGGAGCCAAAACATTGTTTAAATTTATAGTTCTTATTAGTTTTTTGGAGCCATTTTTTATGTGGTTGTTTTTAGCTTGAATTTCTTCCTTTGAAAACTGCCTCTTTGAAGAAAGTTTTGAAGGAAGCACAAAAGCAGGACAGGTTTGAAAGGAACAAGTTATATGTACTCAAGATGAGCTGTTTTACATATAATCCTTTCTCTTTTCTGCATCATATGTAAACAGAGTGGTCTTTGGTTTCTTGTTCAAGTTGAAAAATTTTAAAAATAAAGTTAATTTTTAAAAATGAAAACTGCTTATTTATAACCTAAGCATTTATCTTGGTCAGGGTCATAATCTCCCTAGGCTTTAGTTTTGTCCTCTGCAAAATGAGGAAGTTGAAGTAGATTAAATATGATGTTTCTTTTCAGTAGTAGATCTTTGCTTCTGTCATCTATAGAGGAGTGGCTCTCATTTTATATTTGTATTGGTATTGAGATTTGTACATTTATGTTTCTCTGTGTGTGTGTGTGTGTCTGTCTTGCATATCAGACCTCTTATTAGAAATTTTCTGCCTTCTAATTCTAATCGTATTGATTTTTGATTTTATGTAATCAAAATTATCCAGTTTGGCTTAGGATCCTCTTTATCAGTTTCGTTTAAGAACTCTTTCCCTATCCAAGGTTATGTAAGATATTCCCTTTCTGTTTTGTGTATTTGATATGATTGCCTCTATTTGGGTCATGTGTCTGTTTGGAGCATATTTTTATATGGGGTGTGAGATGTGCTTTCTTTGTGACTGCTTTATAGTTTGGCCAGAAGTTTTTGTCCGGTAGTGAGTCTTTATATATATATTTGGTGTTCTGTGGTTTTATCAGACCCTATGCTAAATTTTAGTCCCTGTTTCATATGGCTTTTATTGATGAAGTTTTCTGTTTTTTAATGGAGTACCAAATAGTTTTGATGATTAGTGCTTTATAGTGTAGTTTGAGATTGGGTACTGCTAATTCTCCTTCTTTCCCACTTTTTCCTTACTATTGCCTTTGAGATTCTAATCCTTTTGTCCCTCTGCTTGAACTTTGTTATAATTTTGTGTGCTCTTCCACAACCCTGGCTTAGGCCAGAGACCTGGGACAAGCATTCTACAGTTTTCCCTCACTGCTAGGCTTCTGCTTGAGTTACCTTACTGTTCCCTCTCTAGTTCCTCCTTGAACAGCTCACCACAGGAAGTTGACTTATCTTCTAGTAGAACTCTGATGGGCTGGTAGGACATATAAAGTTGTCCTGGCATCAGGCCCTATGAGGGTCTGGGTAATTGTAGGTACTCTTAGATGTATTTACCTGCCCTTTGATCCCTAGAATAACCCTCTGATGTGGGTGCTATTTTTATCATCTTTGGTCCTACATACGAGTCTTCCAAGGCTAAAAGTGATGATGTAACTTTTCCAGAGTTCCACAACTTTGAGGAGTTGAGTCTAGGTTATCCTCTTTCCAAATCCCTCTCCTTATCCACTATCACATTTCTCCAGTAAATTGTCGAATTGCCGGTTTTGATTAGTGAGTCCTACCTTTTAAAAGCATCTGCCATAATCTCAGGCACAAATAATATACCATACAGAGAGGGAATTTGTGTTTTTATTATACATGCTCAAATGCATCTCTGATTTCATCAATATGGAAACTCACCAACAATGCAAACTGCAGCTCATCAATGCCTGACCTGTCATGTGCAACTGCTGTTCATGTTCTCCTTTAAGTTCATGGCAGGGAGCACTCAGTGTGCTGTATATAGAATTCTCCCTCACCTTCTCCTGACATCCTGAGGGCACCTGTGAAGTACTCTGACTGTCCACCTGTCATTCCTTTTCCACATGACCAGCCCATCTTCTCTCTGTTATTCATTTCCCTGAGGCTATCTCCTACTCCTGTTCTTCAAAGTTCTTCTAAGTTCTGACTAAGTTGCAGCCTACTCACACCCTTTGTGTGATCGATGTTCATTTTTGGTTCTTTGGTGAATGTTGTTGTATTCCATGTCTTGCTGCCATATGCCAGCAATGGTAGTCCTTGATGGGAAGCTTGGGTTTATGAAAAGGACTTTGTGATTTTCCAAAGGCAATAGCAGCCTGCTCTCCTCCTCCTCACAATCAATTCTG
>CM053624.1:166716106-166735219 GCA_028646595.1 Phalanger gymnotis | reverse complement strand
CAGAATTGATTGTGAGGAGGAGGAGAGCAGGCTGCTATTGCCTTTGGAAAATCACAAAGTCCTTTTCATAAACCCAAGCTTCCCATCAAGGACTACCATTGCTGGCATATGGCAGCAAGACATGGAATACAACAACATTCACCAAAGAACCAAAAATGAACATCGATCACACAAAGGGTGTGAGTAGGCTGCAACTTAGAACTTAGAAGAACTCTGAAGAACAGGAGTAGGAGATAGCCTCAGGGAACTGAATGACAGAGAGAAGATGGGCTTGGTCATGTGGTAAAGGAATGACAGGTGGACAGTCAGAGTGCTTCACAGGTGCTCTCAGGATGTCAGGAGAAGGTGAGGGAGAATTCTATATACAGCACACTGAGTGCTCCCTGCCGTGACCTTAAAGGAGAATATGAACAGCAGTTGCACATGACAGGCCAGGCATTGATGAGCTGCAGTCAGCATTGTTGGAAGAAATTTCAATTATTCTGATCACAGATCCTGATGAGTAAGGAAGAACAAAAGTATATTTTTACTAATTTTGGCTTGACCTGAAGATAGGGAATAACTTTTAAAAAAAACAAAACACATTCACATTATGAATGAAATTAAAAGACAAAAGGAACTTGCCACTGGATGTAAGAATGATTCAGAGATTTTCATGGAGGCAAATAGCTTCTCACAAAGGTAGTTGGGTTTTTTCCCCATGAGTCCACAGGCAACAGGAAGCATCATTTCATTGGGCAACTGCCTGTCTTTTATTTCAGTATTCATAATGAGATTTTGAAAAGACTATGAAGACAACTGCAACTTAGGGGCCAAAATCTATTATAGATGAAGATATAGAGAAAATTTATCAAGATCCCATTAAGAGAGACAAGTTATTATATGTGGATGAAGATTTGGGCTGAGGACTTGGATAATGATGTTTCAGTCTGCTGGTAGCTGATGGTTATAAATAGTAAAGATTCTCATTCACAGAGTTGTTTTTCATTTTCTGGACCATTTTGTATTAGCCCCACCCTCACATTGTACAGTTGAAGAAATTGAGACCCATAGTGCCCAGTTGAAGCTTACACCGGTAATGAGCAGAAGAGAGCCTCATAAATTCTTTTCATTTTATGTGTTGTTTTGGCCAAATAATTCATTATCCAACATGGTTCCTGTCTGTCTTTTCTGTAATTCATTAGTCTGATCCTCAGAAAACCAAGATCTGGAACCGAGGGCATAACTCAAAGCCTCTCCAGCATGGGTAAAACCTCCCATTTTTTGCTTTGCTAGAAAAAATCTTAAGAACTGGAATCACAGGCATCAGAGTGGATATCTTTTCTTTATTTGGGTACCTTTTCTGAATCTCAGTACCCCACAATTCCTCGGTGCTGTGTTGTATAATTATTTCAGGTAAATGCACGTCAGCCCCTTGAGGAAATGAAAGTTATACATATACACATGATGTATATCTTATTTTGTGACTACTCATGATTTTGGAGTTTTTGAGACACAAGTATTTAAAAGTAGCTTTAATCGTGAAAATTTAAGGATATAAGGTAGGAATTCTCGTTATTAAATGGTTCCCATTCATCGGCTTTTAAATAAAGCCAGAAATATCGTTACAAATGACATAGATTATAATAGAAAGTGTAAGATTAGTCTGGGCATTCCATTTTGTTTATCCTATGCTAACAAATTCTGTTATTTTGTTTTTGAAAAAGTACTTTCAGAGAAAATACAAAGTTTGGCAACGTTTACTTAAAATTGAAACTATAAAAGTTTAAAGAGAGACTTGATGTCAGTGAGTTAAAACATTCAAGTTGGAAACTTCTTGGTTTTCATTTAACATTATAAGTTTTCTAACTACAAAATAAATTTCCATTATTGTTAGAAAGCACAAAGACCTTTTACTTTAAAAATAGCAACATAGATTTTTCTCAAAAAATAATAATTTACATTATTTTGTAGTTTCAAATATGGGGGAAAAAAACCCAGTGCATTCTTTCTCCTATTTTTTCCTATTTAGGCTTCTGGATGCTTATGATGAACATCAAATACTTTTAAAAGAACAAGACTCTTTAAAAAGGAAAGCTGAAAATGGGTATGTAGTATCTGTAAGATCAAGACGGCTTGTTACAGTGGATTAACTTGAAGAAATACTTCCAGTTAACATTTCTAAAGGTTATTTTTAACCATAAACCACTGGATTTGGAGTCAAGAGCTAGGTTCAAATGCTGCCTTTGATGTTTTGTTACCATTATGACTTTGGGCAAGTCAGTTCTCAGGGCCTGTTTTTTTATTGGTTGAATTGAGGGTTAAAAACCCTTCTAACTCTAAATGTATAATCTTGTGAGCATGCAGATCATAACTTGGGAATGGCAGAGAAATTGTCCCAATATTCTCTTTTTGGTTCAAAAGTTATTTTCCTAAACATAAAGTTGTGTATAATCCAGAATCAGTACCAGTATTTATCAGTGAGAACAAGGACCTTGTTGCTCCCTCATTATGCCGATATAAACTAGCTGAAGAACATGGATATACTTTTTAAAACTTAGTGAATACAGAATTTCATGGTCTTGCTGACCAGAATTTTGAAACACTGAGTAATTTGTATTTGTCTTAATAGGGCGGAAGAGCCAGATGAAAAAAAAGTACACACAGAAGATGCAACTTTAGCATCAACTCAAATGATTGATGGAGACATCCAAGCTAACCAAGCTGCATATAATTATAGTGCCTGGTATCAAGTAAGTATAAATAATTCAGATTTGGGGCTTTTTCTATATGTGATCTAATTTATTTAGACATGGCAGTATGTCAGGGACTGTGCACTTATGTACACTCCTCTTAAATTGTAAACTTCCTGAGAAAAGGCATCATTTAATTTTTTTTTTTTAGTGTTCTCCACTAACAGGATATTAGTATAGTGCATTTACGATAGTGCCTAGCACATTGTGTGTGCCTAATAAATGCTTGTTTTGAATTGTCAGTATGGGAACTTACTCTAAAATCAGGGCAGGGCTGCAGGTAGCCCGCAGTATGATTTATGTAGCAGGCCTATAAGCACAGAAATTTACATAAATGCTTTAGTAAAGGAAGCCGAGCTACTGCAGAGCTCTCATTAAAATGGCAAATCAAAATATATTGTCTACTGTTTCAATAAAAACCTAAGGTTGGACAGCCCTGCTCTAAATAAGTTGTAATTTGCCCATGTGTCACTGTAGAGGTCACAGGTGGGCTTTTGAAATTTGCATCTTGACTGCATCAGGTCCTTCTGCCCTGATGGCTTTTCTTCACACGTCCTAGTCTTGATTCTAAGCATAGGCCTTATGTTTCTGGTTTGTAGAGCCACAGCTAATTTTTTTTTAGGGTATTAACTTTTTTGATTACTGAATTTGGAGTAGAAATACTGTGGGGGAAGTTGAAATTAGGCTCTTCTCTTCAAAATTTCATATTTGGTGAATAACAACCAGTTTCATGATAAAAGTAACCAAATAACTGCTAATTTGTTTTTTCTTTACAGTACAATTACCAGAATCCCTGGAATTATGGACAGTATTATCCTCCCCCTCCAACCTGATGGAAAAAATTTAATTTCATAATTGGTATTGTCTGGGGCAGGGGGAAACTTTTTTTTAATGAGGGGTATAAGCAAAACATAATTTGATAATATTTGATAACTTGTCTTCCCTGTTCACATGTAATATGATTTACTTAGTAATTGGGACATTTCACTTAATAGCAAATAACAAATATTGTTTCCTACTTTTTATTGGAGAACTTTTTTTTAATTTTTGCATTAAGTGGTCTAGAATTCTCAACATATTTGAAACCAAGTTTAGTAGCCTTAAGGAGGAAAAAAAAACTGACTGAAAATCATGTCAGTATAGAGCAAGTAATTCTGAATATATATAAGGGCTGGTTATTAAAATGTCTTCACCTCATCTATAAAAATGATTTCAGACTTTCAACATAAAAAGGGTTGTGTCCAGGTCATGTTCTAATTGTCCTTGTTGTGATGTTGCATCTACTTATAGAAATATAAAGTTCTCATTCTGAAATGGTTTTTCAGAAGTGATAAAATGTCAAAATATTTGCATCCCTTTAAAGATGAAAATCATTAAAAATAGTGTTTTCAGATAGACTTTTGTATGTAGAATGTTCATGTCTAACTTGTGAGCAGACTTTTTTGATCAAACTGATCATTTTCATTTTCATAATAAAACAAGGACTTCTGTAATAATTGCTTATGAATTGATTTTTTTAAAAAACACATTTTAGATATTAAACTTGTGCCAATTAAAGCAGGCAACAAGCTGGGCAAAACACATTTTGATGTTTTCATTAATTTTACTTTAAATGCCAAAAAACTCTGCTCCTTGCATAATCTTTATTGTGTTGCATACAGGTCCAGGGAGAGTTTGCCTTGCTCATACTCAGAGGAAGATTTAAAACGATATCTCCAACGTTTTAGCCACCTGACTTCTACTGAGCACTCAATATCTTTCAACGTGTCTATTTACAACCAGCAAGGAAAGGTGTGCCCATTAGTCAAAGTGATATTTTTAATTAGGAAGAGATCAGAATTTAGGAAAAACACAGGGATCATTAATCCTTTTTACTAAAAACAAGCCAAATTCTTAGTTATGATTATCCTTCAGAAACTTACATTTAAACATGCCTGCTGCTTTTAACATGTGTGTTTTAAGTTACATCATGAACTATTAAGTTACTAGTGAGGAAAGCACTTGCTAAAAATAATAAAAAATACACTGGAAGGAATCTTATGCATTCCATGCAGCCCCAAAAATGCAAGTGAGCCATCACATAGTTATTTGATGTATTTGTATTCAGGATATTTACAACATTTACAATAGGAATACTCAACCCCAACCAGCCTCAATTGCCCCAACATGTTTAACTTGAGGGAGTTATTCTCAAAATGAATAATCTGTTTTCTCTACTTCCAAGAATAAGGAAGGTCAGTTGTTCTTCAAGTACAAACAAGGCCACAGGTTTGTAGAAATAGCTCCTGAAGCATGTAGTTTGGTCACTAAAACATTTATTCAATCGATGTCCACTAATTCCACTTCAAAATAAAGTTTTGCATTGGGTGGAATTCTGTTTGGAAAGTCAAGGTAATTAAGTCAGGCATTTATTTATCATGATAGTCCACAGCCCAAAAAAAATCATCTATATAATTCTACATAAATCAGAAGAGCTACTCTGCATGTACTGTTCTGAAAATGCTAGAGTTTTTTGGGACATACACCTAACATTTCAAACTTAAGAACTTTATAGAGGTGTTAGGCAAGCTACCTTCAGAAAACCTCAGGAAGTTTTTCAACACAGGAAAAGAGGTCTCGAGTATCTTGAACCACAATTGCCTCTGTTCCTCTCCCTGGTAGAATTGTTATTTCTATGTGTGGTAGGTTCAGCACTGCATGCTGACACTTTCTCCCACATTCCAGGGTAAGCTTAGTAAGTCTTACCTGTATAAAAAGTCCTTTTCACTTTTCCTACTCCAAGTGAGTAAAAGAAGAAAAGTACTTTTAAGTTCTAGGAAATGTAAGATGAGTAAGTGCTGAAGAGGACAGGAGATATGGCATCACCACTTCTCTAGCTAGCAAACATCTGCTTCAAAAAGTAGCTTACTGGACAGGTATCTATCAGAAGCTATGAATAAATGCACCAAGTAAGAGGTTGGATTTCTATATTTGAAAGGAAAAAGGATACTTTGCATCAGGCTGTCCTTTCTTGCCATAAGCCCATTCAGGTTCAATCTCCAGGCGAGCCTTTTCTCCTTTACTCATTGTTAAGAGTGCTTCATCCCACTAAAGTGAAAACAAAGAAAACATGACAAAACAAGAAATCTGAGCTTTAGAAAAAATCTTAGGTAGAAACTAGATAGAAATGATTTTAAAATAAGTTATAAATATGCAAAAGCATATAAGGCACACAGAATCAATTTTCCATCCTAAGTGGAACAATGATATGACTATCTTAAAACAGTAGATAATCTGAAAATACTGCTATGCTTGGAGAAAGGGGAAAATCCATTATCAATATTTATAAGCTAACGTAGGAGGAGGAAGGACCTTAAAAGGCAGCAGAAATATAAGACTGTGAGGCCCATTTGCAGAAAGCTATTTTAACTATACCTATGAATTTTAAGTTGTCTGGTTTACAAAATTCATCCTGGACTCTGGTGGTCAATCAAGGAAGCCTGTTAAGCACTTACGATGTTTGTGTCAGATCCTGTGATAGGGACCTCAGTGCTGGGATCCCTAGTGCAGTTGATTTTGATGTATAATTCTGTATTTAGGTTTCCATGCTGCTAGTTAATATTCTGAATATTCACAAGTAACCATATGAAGACCTGACTGAACAGAACTTGAAAGTTACCTTATGCCTCACTCATACTCCAGTGAAATCCCATATTTGAAGGGTAAGAGACAGAAATGAGACTGCAGAAAATCTTAAGTAACAAAAATTGAGACCTATCCCTATGCATCAAAGTGGCAAAATATCACTTTTCTTGCTCCAAAGACTACAGAGTTAGAGCAGTGAGGGAGGTTATTAGTCCAACCTCCCTCATTTAGTCATGAACTCATGAAGTCAAAATTCAAATCCCTGTCTTCCTGGCTGTAACTTGAGTACTCTCCACAACTGTGCTTCCTACCAGGAAGCTACAAGAAGTGTATGCTAAAAGAAAGTAGAGGTGGTTACTAGATTAAAGGCCCAAATAGTATTTATAGGGAATCACTTCCAAATTACATATAAAGCTTAACAAAAATTACCAACAAGTAAAATCCAAATTCATCACCTTAAATTTTATGTAATTCTGAAATAAAAACTAATTTCAGAAACTCTGGTGTCATACTGACTATACATCCTAATTCTCACTTTTTGGGCATCCAAGGAATTAGAAAAGAATGATTCCAAATTTACATTAAGTGCAAGGATGACATCTTATGTCTTTGATAGGACCTAGCACAATGCCTTCTATGGGACAGAAATGCAAGTATAGGTTGATTACTTACTCCTCTGATAACTTTACCCACTCCAACTTTAAAACTTAGAGGCTTAGCATTCTTTTTCTTCTTTGCACCTGTAAAACAATTTTAAGATATGATCTATTTTTTGAGAACTTGATTTTTTTTATTTAAACAGTAGACAATAACCAGTTACATTCTTGCTGATGTCACAATGCAGGCTTTTTGATAGTATAAACAAAGTAAAAGCCAAAAAATCAGATGACTCAGAATTCTGTATTATGTTTTAAATATTCAAGCTTACCACTGAGAAGCTTTATTTGTTTCTGTTTGTTCTATTAGGCTTGAATGACACTTAGTCCAAGTATTTCAGGCCCTATAATGCTGCATCATTCAAGGCTGGGGAATTAGGGTTCTCCCATTTCTACTCAGATTTTGAATTTACTTATCAGCCGTGTTGAAGGCACAGTGCTATCAACAAACAGCCTGTAATCAGCCAATGAAAAGGAGACTTGTTAATAAGACATCTTTTATTTATATAGTGCTTTACGGTTACAAAGCATTTTCATATAATTAATTTAATCCTCAGAACAGCCTGTACAGAAGTGCTGATATTTTTATCCCCATTTTACAAATGAGGGAACAGACTCAAGAAGTCAGTTCTTGCATAGACTAGCATCTAGGTTTCTTGACTACAAGTTCAGTGTAGTTTGAATTAAGCTGATGGTTCCCAACCTGTGGGCCAAGGTCCCTTTTTGGGGGGGGATTGGGGGGAAGAATTAATGCGCGAACAGGAACAGCAAAATTATCCCAGATCTGCATATGTATCAAGTATTGTCATTTTGTAAAAACCTAAGTTCCAATAAAAATGCAGCATGGTTCATGTATGTATTACCATTTTTAAAATGTATATAGATGCTGTTATGATTACTAAGAGTCATTAAAAGTTTTTTAATTCATAGTAAGTTTTGGTCATCATGTATTTTCTCAATGAATGTGTACCAATACTACTAGATGTGAATGGGGTCCATGAAATAAATGTCTTGATGTGAAAAACATCCACACACTAAGGTTAAAAACCCACACATTTAAAAGTACTGCTGTACTGTACTTTAGTGTGTGTATGTATACGCACACACAGAATTCTAGGTTAAATATAAACTAACATATATAAATATGTGCATACACACACACAGCACCTGGATTTCTAGGTTAAATATAAACTAACTTCTGAAAGTGGATAATAAAAAACCAACTCCCTAATATCTCCAACTTATCAACATGCATTTCAAGTGAACCAAACCCAAGACTTACTAGTTTGAATATTAGTATCAAAAACAGTTCCATCCTGTAACGTTCCTGTGTACCAGCAATGAACAACATCTCCTTTTTTGGGAAAGTTTGTTTTATCTCCCTTCTTAAGAACAGATTTTGTATATTTTGGTGGACCCTAAACAAAAGATAGAAACACACGGAAGTGGCAACAATTTAGTCCCTTTTTAAAAAATTCTCATAAGAGATTTCTGATATTTAAATATATCCCAAACAATTCTAAAAAAGCCAAAGAAATCAAAATGATTGCTAAATTATACTATCATTAATTGATACCATATTCAGTAGAAATTGGACAGAACCACATTCATTTCATGTCATACCTAAAATCTGAATGTTTAAAAAATAGCACAAAACCACTAGTGTTCAGAATACTTTGAATTTTACTCATTTATACTTTCCAATCACAAGTATACTTATATACAAATATTTATATATTTGTGTAAATCAAACTTTTGCAAATACATTCAGCTTAAATCGAATAATCCCATAATGGGGTCGCTAGGTGGGGCAGTGAGTAAAGCACCAGCCCTAGAGTCAAGAGGGACCTGAGTTAAAATTTGGCCTCAGACACTTGATACACTTACTAGCTGTGTGACCTTGGGCAAGTCACTTAACCCCAATTGCCCTGCCTTTACCCCTGCAAAAAATGTTCTCAGTATTTGCTTCTTTAAAATTCACACCAAATTTCAAACATTTAACAACTGCTTATCCTCAAAATACTAAAGTATAAACATCCTGAGGACTGGGATGGTGCCTTAATTATCTTTGTGTCTCCTACTGCACTAAGCATGATAACTTGATAAATTTAAACTCAAAATTACTGTGCTGCTTTTTACTATTTTCTTCATTTCTCTTGTAGTTCCCTCCTTCCATCCTGTTTCCTTCCCCCAAAACATGACCAATAAGGAAATATGCCCCACATGACTGCATACCTACAACCCATATCAAACTGCCTACTGTCCTAGGGAGAAGAGAGGGAGAGAGAAAATCTAGAACTCAAAATGAAAGTTAAAAACTGTCCCTATAAGCAACTGGGAAAAACAAAATACCATTTAAAGGAAAAAAGACTCAGCTTATGCCTTACCTTCTACATGATACTTTTTATAATCTAGTGTATTCAGTTCAATAAACATTAAGTGCCTACTATGTACCAGCCATTGTCCTAAGCACTGGGGATACAAATAAGAAAAAGAGCTCTCATCCTCAATCTTACTGCTGCTTTCTTTTTGATGGGGTGTAAAGTACTGTACTTTTATATTCTGTAAATTTGTAAATATAGGATTTTCAGCAACATTTCCAAGTGCAGTCTTTCAAAAAGGAGTATTTTCTAAGGAGAAATTTTTAAAATTTAAATTTAAAATAAAAAAATGTAAAAAAAAATTTAGCTGGAAATTATAACATACTGCCATTTACTCAGCTGCCAGTTATTAATGTATCTCTCAAATCCACCTCCACTCATAGCCATCACTCTAGTTCAAGCCCTTCCTTTTGCAAATTAACTTCCTAACTAGGCTCTCTGGGTCAAGTCTTTCCTTAAAAAAATCCATTTTCTCCATAGTTGTTAAAATGTTCTTTGTACTACATGAGTGACAGTCTGACCACATCTCTCCCCTATATTCAAGCCCCCACGACTCCTTATTACTCCTTCAGATTTCATATTAACTCCTCTATTTGGCTTTTAAAGCCCTTCCCAACCTTACATCTTTATCTGTGCCTGGCACATAGCACTTAATAAGTGATTGGTGACTGACAAGTACAAATGATCTAGAAGCCCTAAGAACAACAAAAAAATATTCAAAACTTCTGGTGGTATATGTTTCAAAAGGCATTTCTTCAGTTCTGCAGGGACACTGTTAAAGGTACAGGGGAAACATAAATGAGTGTTCAATATTCAAATGCTCTTACTGAATAAACCTATTTGTATCACACAAAAATTTCTCTTCTGTAACTATAGACTACTGTGACAGCCTTTAGTTCATTCTTACTGAAAATCCTAGAATCTTAGCCTCAAAATGTATAAAGTTAAAGCTAACAATTATTCAGGAAATTGTACTAGTGAAGGGCTTGATAGACCTTCCCTTATTATGGAAAAGCATGGTTATGACAATTTTAGTCCCCAGCATTTTACATTAAATAATTTTAATCTTTTTTTGTTGGGAAGTCATTTTTTAGCCACATCCGACTCTTTGTGACCCATTTTGGAGGTTTTCTTGGCAAGGATACTGGAGTGATTTGCTGTTTCCTTTTCCAGTTCATCTTATAGGTGAGGAAAGTGAGATAAACAGGGTTAAGTGATTTGCCCAGGGTCACACAGCTAATAAGTGTCTGAAGTCACATCTGAATTTCAGGCCCAGCACTCTATCCACCACTCTATCTAGGCTGCCCTGATTTTAATCTTTACTTCAAAAGCAATATTAAAAATATCTGTAGTTTTTTTAAAATTAAACTGCTTTATAATTGGAGAATGAATTAGAACTCTGATTCATAAACAGGAATAAAATTTTAAATGCTAACTACTCATAAGTTTACTGGGCTTTCCGGTCACAGAAGCAAATCATTTAACCTATTTAACCCACAGCAAAGGCAGACATTACAACAATTGTCCAGTATCGCCTCAATCTTCCATGTTCCCTTTTCAAATTCAAGATAACACCTTGTGACAGGATGGGGCCGAAAAACTTCCAAGTTTTGAGACTGACTAGGATATGGGGTTTACTTTCTGATGAACACAGTGGAATCATCTTAAAAACCACTCTGGAATTAAGTCAAAATGCTATGAGTGGCACTGAAACTAACCTAGTTTCTAGGGACTTCTTCAGAACTACAAATAATAATCCACGGGGTGGCCAGGTAACACACATGCAGAATTGGTCCTTAATTAGGCTGGGCTAATGGTATTGTAAGCACAAGAATGTTACTATCATGGGTTAATTACTCCAATGTACTATGTTTTAGAATTCACTGCATTAAGAACAGCTCCAAAGAAATCTAACAGGAAAAGGACCTATATGTATATTTATAGCAATGTCTTTTTTTTTTAATGGCAAAGCTCTGGAAACTAAAGAGGTGCTCATCAGTTGAGGAATGGCCAAACAAAGCAGGAACATAATGGAATGCTATTTTGCCTTAAGAAATGACAAAAGGGATGGTTTCAGAGAAACCTTGGAAGACTTGTATGAACTGACAGAGTGAAGTGATCAGAGCCACAAGAATTTTTTGTCTAACATTATAAAGACAACTTTGCTAGATTTAAGAACTTTGACCAATAAAATAACCATGATATTGATCATTTACACTAAGCCAGGGGTAAGGAACCTGCTGCCTCCAGGCCACTTGTGGCCTTCTAGGTCCTTGGGTGTAGTCTCTGAGTCCTTTTATTAAGGAGAATTGTTCCGTGAAGTTTGGATTCAATCAAGGGGCCCAGTCCAAGGGCCTAGAAGCCTACATGTTCCCCACCCCTGCTATACACCTATATATAGAGATGATGGATTCAAGATGCAGAATAAGAAGTGGGAAGGAAGAAGGCAGGGCTACGTGTTTGGGAAACAGTAAATAAATGGATTAGCTTGCTTAGAGCAGCATTCCTGAGGGGAGTACTGGCAGATAAGATCAGAAGAGCAGATGTCCCTGTTGGTAGGCAAGTATGTTGGATTTTACCCAACACCCTACGACAACCTCTGAAGCTTGTTTGAATGGGTGGGGTGATGTGTGTAAAAGAATGCTTCAGGAAAATTAAGCAGGCAATGATATAAAGCACCAAAGGGAAAGAAAAAGGAAGACTATAAGGCAAGGAGAACATTTAGGCGACTGTCCAGGTATGAGGTATGAGCCTACATCCTACTGGTGACAGCAGAAATGGATGGAAAGGAACGGATTCAAGAGACACTAGTAATAAAGAAATGATAAAGGCAGCGTGGCACAGTGAATTTGGATATGGAAGCAGGGAGTCCCAGAATTTATATTTTGCCTTCCTGGGTCTCCTGTGAGTCCCTCTTGTCTCAATCAGTAAGTACTAATCAAACAATTACTACGTGCACAGTATTCAAAGATAAAAATGTCCCTGCTTCCAAGATGTCTATATTCTATTAGGGAGACATTTTATGTACGCACATACAAGATAAATTTATAAACACACACATGCATGACACACATATATCTATGTACAAAAATAGGCAGTAAATATGAGGGCAAGGAAAATCAAGAAAGGCTTCACTTAGTGGTGCTCAAGGAAGTAAGGGATTCTAGGAAAGGGAGGTAACAAAGGAGGGCATTTCATGAATATGGAGCAGCCTATTCAAAGGCACAGACAGGAGGAGAGGTAAATTCTAAGGAATAGCAAAAGTAAACTTAGGAGGATAGCTTAGCTAGACTGTGGAGCATGGGAAGGGGGATAATGAAGTTGGAAAGAAGATTGGGCCAGGTTGTGAAGGACTTTAAAAACAGAAGAATTCCCATGTTATCTTAGAGGCAAGAGAGAATCACTGGAGTTTACTGCGTAAGAAAGACACGTGTGTGAAATAGTGTTTTAGGAAGATTAATCTGGCAGTGACACAGAAGATGAATTAGAAAAAAAGGAGGCGGCAAAAAGCATATTTAAGATACTGCAACTGGGAAGGTATGAAATAATGAGGTCCTACACGATAGTCCTGACATCAGCTAGGGACAGGAATAGATATGAAATGTCAGAGATGAAAATAAAAAGAAACAGTGTAGTACAGTGGATTGTACACTAATATGGAATACAATCACACAACCACTAATTCAGGGGTTCATAAACTCCTGCCTGGCCTATTGCGAAAGCCTCACGATTGGTCACTCTTCTTCCTTCCCTTCTCTTTGCAATCCATTTTCTATAAAGCTGCCAAATTAGTGTGCCTAAAATCTAAGTGTGACAATGTCATTTACCCAATTTTTAAAAAGGGGATGGGGAAGGAGTTGCCTCCCTACGGCCTCTAGAGTAAAATACAAAGGCTTCCACCTTGCATTTAAAATTCCTCTACAGTCTACCTTTCCAGGCTGATTTCATGTACCTGTTCTAGCCTTACGGGCTGATTAGCTGTTCCCTGTCTTCAACATTTCAACTCCCATATGTGTGAGCTTACATTAGCTCTCCTCCATGCCTGGCTCACCTTCTCTCTTCACCTTTCACCTCTTACATGAAAGCCTTTCCCTGACCCCCACCTCCAACCCTGTTGTTAAGTGTTCTCCAAAAATTATGCTGAATTTCCATACATAAGTATATATTTTATCTCCCACCTTTAATGACAAAGTAAGCTCTGAAGACAGCTACCATTTTATTATTTCTAAATCTTTGCATCCTCAAGGTCTAGACCAACACCTTGCTTAACACTAACAGTTATCTGGACTGAAACTTTTAAAATAAAGGATTCAGTCACTGGATGTCACCCAATAAGAAAAGAATGTGCAGTTTTACTATGATTACAAAAAGCTTCTTCTGATTCTCCACTTGAATTTTTACAGACTACAAACAATATCTCCACCCTGAGAGCCTTTCTACCTATGAGACCCAGAGACTGAGGAGTATCACTCTCAGAAAGAAAGCAGAATAATCTAGCGGTCAAGACTATGGGGACTCATTGGCTGAAATCCATATGAGGTATCAGCATTATAATCAAACACCAGTTAAAAGACTATCTTCTTGGAGTGATGGAACCAATATGGTGGCCAGAAAACAGGGACTCCCTTTAGCTCTCTCCCAAATCCCTCCAAACGTCTATAAAAAATGTCTCTGAACAAATTCTAGAGCTGTGGAACCCACGAAACAGCAGAGGGAAGCAGGTTTCCAGGCCAGGATGGCCTGGATGTTGGCCAGGAAGGGGCTATTGCACCGTGCTAGAAGCAGAACGCAGTCCAGCTTGAGCTGCTCTAGGACAGACCAGACTGGGAGTTGGGCAGGTGGAGCAGGCCTTAGGGCCATGAATCACTGAGCTGCGGCAGTTACCAGACTTCTCAACCCACAAACACCAAAGCCCACTGAGCAGGTTAGCAGGAAAACTTCTCGGCTGGGGTGAGAGGGGTCCAGCCCCAGCCCTGGGGGTGGCGGAGGTGGCCTAGCGGTGGCAGAGGCAGCAGTAGGAAGCTCCAGCAGCTGCTTCCAGAGCTCCACCATCAGCTGCTTCAGAAGTCCCTGGCCCACATGGTGGGAAGAATCAAGCGGCACATCAGAGCGGGAGTGCAGGGAGTGCTTTGCTGGCACAGAGGCAGCTTTGCCCTGTCTGGTTCTGGGTCGTGTTCCTCATTGGCAGTTCTTGGGGGAGGAGGAACACTGGTGTGGCAGAGCTTGCTGTGGCAGCAGAGTACAAGTAGCTCTGAAAACAGCAGCACAGCCCCTAAAGCTTGAGACAAAGTTCTCCCTACAAGCAGTCAAGGCATGACAAAAAGCTCAAAGGTAAATTAGTTGGCTGAGAACACGACCATGCAACACAAAAAGACTCAGACTTAGACTATAGAATCTTTTTTTGGTGAGAAAGAAGACTAAAACATACAGCCAGGATTCAACAAAGTCAAAGAGCCTCCAAGAAAAATATGAATTGGTCTCAAGCCGTGGAAGAGCTCAAAAAGGATTTGGAAAAGCAAGTAAAAGAAAGAGAGGAAAAATTGGGAAGAGAAATGAGAGTGATGCAAGAAAATCATGAAAAACAAGTCAATGGCTTGTTAAAAGAAACCCAGAAAAGTCCTGAAGAAAATGACACCTTAAAAAATACACTAACCCAAATAGCAGAAGAGCTCCAAAAAGCCAACGAGGAGAAGAATGCCTTCAAAGACAGAATTAGCCAAATGGAAAAGGAGGTCCAAAAGAAAACTGAAGAAAATATCACCTTAAAAATTAGATTGGAGCAAGTGGAGGCTAGTGACTTTATGAGAAATTAAGAAATTATAAAACAGAACCAAAGAAATGAAAAAATGGAAGATAATGTGAAATGTCTCAATGGAAAAACCACTCACCTGAAGCATGGATCCAGGAGAGATAATTTAAAAATTATTGGAGTACCTGAAAGCTATGATCAAAAAAAAGAGCCTAGACATCACCTTTCAAGCAATTATCAAGGAAAACTGCCCTGATATTCTAGAGTCAGAGGGTAAAATAGAAATCGAAAGAATCCACCCATTGCCTCCTGAAAAAGATCCCTAAAAGAAAACTCCTAGGAATATTGTTGCCAAATTCCAGAGTTTCCAGGTCAAGGAGAAAATACTACAAGCAGCCAGAAAGAAAACAATTTGAGTATTGTGGAAACACAATCAGGATAACCCAAGATCTAGCAGCTTCTACATTAAGGTATCAGAGGGCTTGGAATATGAAATTCTGGAGGTCAAAGGAGCTAGGATTAAAACCAAGAATCTCCTACCCAGCAAAACTGAGTATCATGCTCCAAGGCAAAATATGGACTTTCAATAAAAGAGGATTTTCAAGCTTTCTCAATGAAAAGACCAGAGCTGAATAGAAAACTTGATTTTCAAATACAAGAATCAAGAGAAGCACGAAAAGGTAAACAAGAAAGAGAAATCATAAGGGACTTACTAAAGTTGAACCACTTTGTTTACATTCCTACATGGAAAGATGGTATTTGTAACTCATAAGACCTTTCTCAGTATTAGAGTAGTTGAAGGGAATTATATATACAGAGAGAGAGAGAGAGTGTGAGTAAGAGAGAGAGAGAGAGAGAGAGAGAAAGAGAGAGTGAGTGAGTGCACACACACAGGGTGAGTTGAATATGAAGGGATATCTAAAAAAAATAAAATTAAGGGGTGAAAGAGGACTATATTGAGAAAGGGAAAGACAGAATGGAGTAAATTATCTCACATAAAAGTGGCAAGAAAAAGCAGTTCTGTTGGAACGGAAGAGGGGGCAGGTGAGGGGGAATGAGTGAATCTTGCTCTCATAGGATTTGACTTGAGGAGGGAATAACATACACACTCAATTGGATATCTTACCCCACAGAAAAGCAGGGGGAAGGGGATAAGAAAGGGGGGATGACAGAAGGGAGGGTGGAGGCAATCAAAAGCAAACACTTTTGAAAAGGGACAGGGTCAAGGGAAAAAAGTGAATAAAGAGGGACAGGATAGGATGGAGGGCAATATAGTTAGTCTTTCACAACTTTAGTATTGTGGAAGTGTTTTGCATATTGATACATGTGTGGCCTATGTTGAATTGCTTGTCTTCTTAGGGAGAGTATGTGGGGAGGGAAGAGGGGAAAGAATTTGGAACTCAAAGTTCTAAAAGCAGATGCTCAAAAAAAAAGATGTTTTTGCCTGCAACTGGGAAATAAGATATACAGGCAACGGAGAATAGAAATCTATCTTGCCCTACAGGAAAGTAAGGGGAAAAGTGATGGGAGGAGGGGGAAGTAGGGTGACAGATGGGATGGCTGACTGCGGAATGAGGCAATCAGAATATATGCCATATTGGAGTGGGAGGGAGGGTACAGATGAGGAGAAATTTTGTAACTCAAAATATTGTAGAAATCAATGTTGAAAATTAAAAATATTAAATAATAAAATATGAAGAACCAGTTAAAAAAAAAGACCGTCCTCTTGGGATACACAACAATTGGGAAATGGCTAAACAAATTGTGACATATGAAAGTAATGGAATACTTTTGTTTTATAAAAAATGATGAGCAGGTGGATTTCAGAAAAACCTGGAAAGACTTACATGAACTGATATGAATGAAGGGAGCAGAACCAGAACAACGTACACAGTAATAGCCACAATGTGAGATGACTAACTTTGATAGACTTATCGCTTCTCAGCAATGCAAGTATCTAAGACAACTCCAAAAGACACATGACAGAAAAAGCTGTCCACATCCAGAGAAAGAACTATCGAAGTCTGAATGCTGATCGAAGCATACTATTTGCTCTTTTTTTCTTTTGTTTTGTTTATCCTTTCTTGTGATTCCTCCCACTGGTTCTAAGACTTCTTTACAACATGACTAATGTGAAAATATTTAATATGAATGTATATGTGGAGTCCGTATCAGATTGCATGCCATCTTAGGGAAGGGGAGAAAATGAAAAACTCAGAAGCTTACAGAAGAGAAAGTTGAAAATGAAAAACAAAGAAATAATAATCTTAAAAAAGTGAATTTTCAAATAAATTTTTTTCATATGTAATTTGGAAATATTTAATGAAATACATTAAAAAAAAAAGAAAGCTAGGTTGGAGCCAGGAGTTTTGGGGGGACTGCCAGGTTACAAGGGGATTTCGCATTTTATCAGAGGCAACAGGAAGCCACTAAACCCTTCAAAAAAGGGAGGCCAACATGTGCTCTGGGAATACCAATTTGGCAGATGTGTGAAGGATGGATAGGAGGAAAGAAGACCAATTAAGAAGTGACTGCAGCGTAGATGACACGAAAGCCTGAATTATTAGGGTGGTGGTGACACACACACAAACATATATACACAATAAATGCGTAATGTTACATATACACACACATACATATATGTGTATATATAAGGTATATACACATATATGTAAAGATATTGCAGAAGTAAAATTAACAACACTTAGCAATTAATTAGATATAGGCAGTGAATTTCCTGATAGATGGACTAAGTTACAGATTTAAGACAGATCTTTTTGGGCACAGCCTATATGGAAATTTGTTTTGCTTGACTATGTCTGTTACAAAGTTTTTGGGGGAGTTTTTCCCCAATAGAGTGGGGAAGAAAAGAAATGCTTCACAATTGATACATTTTTTTTTTTTAAAGAGATAGAATGAAGAGTAAAAGATGACTCCAAGGTTGCAGGTTACTCAGATTACAGTGGTGTCCTGGAAGTCATGAGGTAAGTTTCATGGGGAAAAGGAATTTTGTTTAGTCATGTTTTGTTTGATATGCCTATGAGGCATCAAGGCAGAGACCATGAAACAGGAAATTTTCGGGATACAGAACTGGCACTCAAAAGTGCAATGAGCTCAATAAGCAAATCTGGGAGTCTCTTTGTAGACAAGGAGATAACTGAAAAACAAAGGAATAAAAGAGATGACAAAAGGAAAAAGAAAAAAGGACCTAGGACAGAGCAAGCACATCCATGCAAAAATGGGAAAACAAGGATGATAAATTCAATCAATTCAAAGAACCAGGAGAAACCAAGGTCAAGAAACCACACCCCCGGGGGGCGGAGTCAGGATGCCGGCTGGGAAGCGGTGACTGGCATGAGCTCCCCACCAGGTTCCTCCAAAAACCTATAAAACAATGGCTCTGAACCAATTCTAGAGCTGCAGAACACACAAAGTGGCAGAGGGAGGCAGGGCACCAGCCCAGGACAGCCTGGATGGTCTCTGGGTAGGGTCTGTCCCACACGGACCTCTCAGCCCCCAGCTGAGGGGAGCGGAGCTGAGCCCAGCACGCACGGCGCGAACAGACCAGACGCGGACCTACCAGACCAGGAGACGAGCGGAAAGTGCCCTGGCATCCTGAAATACTGAGCTGTGGCATGTACCAGACCTCTCAACCCACAAAGAACAAAGACATTGGAGAGGGTTGGTGGGAAAAGCTGTGTGACTGAGTTTGGGGTTCCAGCCACTTGCCCCTGGGGCAGCGGAGGTGGGGCAGCTTTAGAACTAGGCTGCAGTTGCTTCTGGCCCCAGGCCCACCTGGTGGGAGGAATTAAGTGGCTGATCAGAGCAGGAGTGAAGAGCCTGATGAAAATTTAAGCCGTCTGTGGTAGGGGCTATTGGGGAAGGAGGAGTGCTGGTAAGGCAGTGCATCCGCCCCCAAGTGTGGAACATAGAACTCTTTAGTCTTTAAGCAGCCACGCCCCATTGAAAAA
>CM053624.1:166691878-166705820 GCA_028646595.1 Phalanger gymnotis | reverse complement strand
TTAGGGTTTATTTGCCCTTTCGGGCTTTGATTTTTCTCAGGTAGAACTCAAGCTCTTTGCCTTCGAGCACATAGCCGTCTGCTCGGCCACACTGGCCTGGCCTGGATGCGATGCAGGCAAGGAGCTTGCCCTGCTGGAACTGTTCCTCCAGAAGTGAGCTTTTCTTGGCATTCTTCTTCTGCTCCTCATACTTCTTCTGGATCTTCTTTGACCGCTTTTTATTTAGAATTTCTTCCTCCTCAGGAGTCAGCTTCGCTCCCTTCTTCCGACCCAAGGGCAGCGCATAGTGGGACTCATACCACTGGCGGTATGGGGTACTATCGATGAGCACAATGCAATTCTTCACCAGCGTCTTGGTCCTGACTAGCTCATTGTTGGATGCATTGTAGACCACATCAATGATCCTTGTTTTCCGGGTACAGCACTCGGAGCCCCAGGAGAAGTTGCCCACGTCCAGCCTCAGCGCCCGGTACTTTTTGTTGCCTTCTCGGACTCGCACGGTGTGGATGCGGCGGGGCCCGATCTTGGTGTTGGCGGGCGGCGGACCCAGCTCATACTTGCGCTTCTTGTGGTAGGGCTTGCGCTTGCCCCCGGGCTTGCGCTTGCCCCCGGTCTTGCGGCGCTTGTGCCAGTTGTCCCGGGAGATTCCCATGGTCGGCGCCAGCTGCAAAGAGCTTCTTTAAGTTTTTATCAGCTGTTTTGTAGAGGGGAAGTACAGCAGGGGCAGGAGGGACTAAGAAAAGCTTCCTGAAGAAAGATGGCATTTGAGCAAATTCTAAGAGGCAGAGATGAGGAAGGAAAGCATTCCAGGCATGAGGGACAGCCAGCCAATGCAAAGATTTGGAGATAGAAGGTGGAGTATCTTGTGTGAGAAACAATAAATAGGCAAATATGTCTAGATCAAAGAGGGCATGGAAAGGAGTGATGTGTAAGAAGAATGGAAATGGAGGAAGGGGCCAGGTTGTGAAGGGCTTTACATTCCAAAAGACTTTGTATTAGATCTTGAAGGCAATAGGGACCTGATGGAGTTTCTCGAGTAGAAGGGTCCTATGGTCAGGTTTATACTTCAGAAAAGTCACTTTGACAGCTATGTGGAGGGCTGATTATGGTAGAGAGACTTGAGGCAGGGAGAGCAGTTAGTCCTACAGTCTAGTAAAGTGGTAGGTAATGAGGGCCTGAGCTAGAGAGATGACTGTGTGAGTGGAAGGAAGGCATGAGAGATGTTATGAAGGGAGAAATGACAAGATTTGGCAACTTACTGGATATGTAAGGGGGAAAGAGGGAGGAGTCAAAGATAACACTGAAGTTGAGAATCTGGGTGGTGCTTTTGACAGTAAAGAGGAAAGTTCAGAAGAAAGATGGATTTGGGGGGGAAAGATGAGTTCTGACTTGGGCATACTGAGTCTGAGATGACGATGAGATATCCAGTTCAAGATGTTCCATAGACAGTTGGAAATGCAAGAGTAGGGCTAGATATATAGATCTTCGAATTATCTTCAGGTAGTAGAACTGATAATTAAAGCCATGGGAATTGATGAGATCATTAAGTGAGATAATATGAAGGGAAAAGAAAAGAGGGCCCAGGATACAGCCTTGGGGGACAATCACATGTAGCAGGCTTGACATGGATGAAGATTTAGCACTAGAGTTTCAAAAAGATCAGTCAGACGGGAAGAAGAACCAATAGAGAAGATGTATCTAGAGAGCAGAGAATATCCAGGAGGAGTTTATCATTAATGTTAAATGCTGCAGAGGTCAAGAAGGACAAAGATTGAGAAAAAAAATCCATTAGATTTAGCAATGAAGAGATCACTAGTAACTTTGGAGGGAGCAATTTCAGTTGAATGGTAGGGCAGAAGGCCAGATCATTGGGAGTTTAGAAGAATGTAAGAGGAGAGGTAGTGAAACTACCAATGGTAGTACCTTTTTCAAGAAGTTTAGCTGAGAGGGAGAGGTGAAACATAGGAAGACAGAGAATGGCAATGGCAGGACTATTTGAGAGCTTCTTTGGAAAATGAGGGACATTTGGGGTGTTCCTATGTAGCAGGGAAGGAAGCAGTAGATGGGGAGATGGAAGATAAGAGAGGGTGAGGATTATTGATAGGGCAATGTGGCAGAGTAGACAGAAGTTAATGGAATCAAAGGTATACATATATATATATATATATATATATATATATATATATATATATATATAGAGAGAGAGAGAGAGAGAGAGAGAGAGAGAGAGAGAGAGAGAGAGAGAGAGATTGGCCTTGGCAAAGAGAAGGGACATCTCTGGGTCTGGAGTGAAGGAGGAGAAAATTGGTGGAGGGGAGATGGGTGAAATATATGATACGAATATGGTTGTTGTCCTTCATTCTCAAAGAAGACCAAAATGACATCACTGTGTTAGTCAAGTTATAGTATGTCCTGCCTACCGTGGACCATCAGACCAAAACTTCCCATTACTGTCAAGGGTACCCCCATCCACTTAGTCACCTAGGCTCTCAACTTCATTGTTAATGGAAGAGAAAGCCCAGCTGAGATTTTGTGGTGCTGGAGAAATCAGTTATTGCTAAGGAGACCCTTGTCCCACAGCCCCTGAGAAAACCCCAGTTTGCATAAGAAAGAGTGGACTCAGACCTTTTGGCATTCAGCAAATGTCCCTGGGGCTCCATGACTCTTCCAAGGAATGTCAATAGATAAGATTATCCCACTTAACAATAACCTGTCAGAATCTTTGATCTGTCAGGACCTTTGTTCCTGTTTCCCTGGACCACCCTGTGACCTGGCCACCCGTAAATTTCAAGAGATAATTAACCACTGCACCCTGTATTTTCTATAAATACACTTTCTTTACCCCAATTCAGGGCCATTCTGATTTGGTTTGAACCCTGAATGGTCGCTGGCTAATAAATTCTCCATTTAAAACTTGTACTCTATGGCATGTCTCACTGGCTCTGGTATAACAATTTGATAGCCCAACTTTGTAGTAGATTCAGGCAATAAAATTTCTTTATTTTCTGCAGCTCTTTCAGTAGAATGTGAGTTAGGCTGAAGGAAGTTGACAATGTGAGTAATCTGTAATCTGGGGTTTCATTTATCAAGATTTAATTTGGTGATAGGTCAAAGGATAAGAGATTTGAGAGAAGATAGTATAGTAATGAACTAGTTCACCAAATGTTAGAGATTGAGAAGGGAAGAGTATACTTAGTGCAGAGGTGATGGCCTGGGAAAATACTGAGAGACAGAAAGAATGGTGGTCATGGGCTTAGGAGACATAAAGCACAGGGAGAGATGGAATGATAAAAGATAAAGGAATTTTGAAATTTAGGAACATAGAAGTATAACTTTTTTGTTTCCAAAAAAATTAATTCGACATTTTTTTTTTCAACATTGACTTCCATAAGATTTTGAGTTCCAAATTTTCCAAGACAGCATGAAATCTGATATAGGCTCTACATATACATTCATATTAAACATATTTTCACATTAGTCATGTTATGAAAAAGAATTAAAACCAATGGGGGGAACCATGAGAAAGAAGAAACAAAAAATAAAAGAGAGCAAATAGTATGTTTTGATCTGCCTTCAGACTCCATAGCTCTTTTTCTGGATGTGGATAGCATTTTCCATTATTAGTCTTTTGGAGTTGTCCTAGATCCTTGCATTGCTAAGAAGAGGCAAGTCTATTAAAGTTAGACAATGTTGCTGTTACTGTGTACAATGTTCTCCTGGTTCTGCTCACTTTACTCAGCATTAGTTCATGTAAGTCTTTCCAGGTTTTTCTGAAGTCTGCCTGTTCATCATTTCTTATGGAACAATACTATGCATATACCACAACTTGTTAGTCTATTCCCTGATTGATGGATACCCCCTCAGTTTCCAATTCTTGGCTACCACAAAAAGAGCTGCTATAAATATTTTTGTACATGTGGGTTCTTTCCCATTTCTATGATCTCTTTGGGATATAGACCTAGACGTGGTATTGCTGGGTCAAAGGGTATGCACATTTTTATAGCCCTTTGGGAATAGTTCCAAATTGCTCTTCAGAAGGGTTGGATCAGTTCACAAGTCTACCAACAATGCATTAGTGTTCCAATTTTCCCACATCTTCTCCAGCATTTATCATTTTTCTGTTTTGTCATGTTAGCTAATCTGATAGGTGTAATGTGGTATCACAGAACAGTTTCAATTTTCATTTCTCTAATCAATAATGATTTAGAGCATTTTTTCATGTGACTATAGATAGCTTTAATTTCTTCTTCTGAAAACTGCCTGTTCATATCCTTTGACCATTTTTCAATTTGGGAATGACTTGTATTCTTATAAATTTGACTCAGTTCTCTGTATATTTTAGAAATGAGGCCTTTATCAGGGACACTAGCTGTAAAAACTGTTTCCCAGCTTTCTGCTTCCCTCCTAATTTTGGTTGCATTGGCTTTGTTTTTGCAAAACCTTTTCAATTTTAATGTAATCAAAATTATCCATTTTACATTTCATACTATTCTCTATCTTTTGTTTGGTCATAAATTCTTCTCTGTAAATCTGACAGGTAAACTATTCCTTGCCCTCTTAGTTCTCTTATAGCATCAGCCTTTGTATCTAAATTGTGTACCCATTTTGACTTTATCTTGGTATAGGGTGTAAGATGTTTGTCTATGCCTAGTTTCTGCCATACTATTTTCCTGTTTTCCCAGCAGATTTTGTTAAATAGTGAGTTCTCATCCTAGAAACTGGAGTCTTTGGGTCAGAAGCGTAACTCTTGGGCAGCTAGGTTGCCCAGTGAGTAGAGCACAGGTCCTGGAGTTAGGAGGACCTGAGTTCAAATACGGCCTCAGACGCTTGACATGCTTACTAGCTGTGTGACTTTGGGCAAGTCACTTAAATCCCAATTGCCCTGCCTTCCCCCCTCCAAAAATAAAAAAAGAAGTGTAACTCTTGTGGGTGATGATAAAATCAAGAGTAGGACCTCGTGTGTAACTGAGATGGAATGGAGAAGCAAAATATGAGGAGTTGAATAGATTGAGGAACTGGGAAGTTGAGGTATTTGAGAGAACATTAGTATATATTGAAGTCCTCTACTATGAGGGTAGGAACTGGGGAAACTGTGTGAGCCAGGAATTATGTTTATGAGAAAGGAGGAAGAAATTCGTGGGGATCAGTACATAAGGACCACCAGAATTTGAACTGGTGATAAATTTGAATATTGTAAATCTCAAAAACAAGTGGTTGCTGAGTGAGGAGCAAGGAGGATTCCAGTACTGGAAAGAGTAGGTAGGGAAGCATTATTTTTATCTTATATATTATTATAAATTTGTAATAATTTTTAAATTTTATTTGAATAAAATATGAGCTAAGATATTTGTATGGATTATTTTGTGAAAAGTAAGTGAATGGTATACAATTTTTTCTCTTTTGCTAAAAAAGTGGAAGGCTTTGCTACATAAATTTTGGAAACCACTTATCCATTATTTATAGGTATGAATGCAGGAGATAGAATGCCCTGTATTGCTAGCTCCACCAGTGTCCCTGGAATAGAGTTTAGGAGGGGGAATGACATACAATGGGAAAGGTCGAGGGCTAAAAGTCTCTGCCTATTAAGTTTATTTGTGAACACAGGACAGTTATTTGTTAGCTGTGTGAGCCTGGGCAAGTCACTTAACTTCTCTCAGCCTCAGTTTCCTTATCTGTAAAATGGGCATAAATAATAGTACTTATATCAGAGGGATGTGGTGAGATTTAAAAGAGTTAATATAGGTAAAGTGCTTTGTAAACATTAAAGGGATACATAAATGCTAGCTATTGTCATTATCCCAGAGGAAATAGAAAACCTTTGGAGATTTTCCAGTAGAGGCTGTGTGTGTGTGTGTGTGTGTGTGTATGTGTATGTGTTCATCATTTTTATCAAAGCTCTTCGATTTCCAGAAAAGCTACCCATTGAGAACGCACTCAGGAGGCAAGTGAGCGGTGCAGTCAGCTCGGTAAGCTCTGGCATCAACTGGGCTTGACAAGCCAACCCTAAACTGGGAACCTCCTGGGCTCGGCGCCAGGAAGGGGGCGGAGCGATGACTTCGGGAGCGCTGCGCGCCTGCGTCGCCGTCCGTCGCCCAGGGGCGGGGTTTCGGGATGCAGACCAATCACATCACAGACGCCCTCTGCGCCGCGGTATTTTCGAGTGGTCGCGCAGCGCCGAGGACCGCATTCTCCGTCTTCCTCCATAGTGATCCTATTCATACTGATGGAACTTTGGTCAGCGGTTCTCGTGCTCCGGCCTCGGAGGCGCGAGCGAGCCACGTAGCTTTTTGTCGACATGAGCGGCAGGCCGAGGACCCTCTTCCAGACATGGGGCTCCAGGGTCACACGTTCTGTCCGTTCCTCCTCCTCCCGGGGCAGCTCTGTAGCTGGGCGGCGGCGAGGTCTCGCCGGCTTCGAGGCCTGCGCCCCGGCGGCAGTGGAGGAGCCGGAGGCGGAGCCACCAGAGGAGGAGGACGAGGACGATGAAGTTTTGCTGGTGGCTGTATACGAGGCCGAGCGGCGTTCGGGCGGCGGCGAGATCCCGGCCTCTCCGGGGCCCCTGGAGGACTGCGGCTTCTGTACCGCGGCGGGGGCCGTGTGGATCTATCCCACCAACTTCCCGGTGAGGGAGTACCAGCTCCGCATCTCGGAGGCAGCCCTGTTCTGCAACACCATGGTGTGCCTGCCCACCGGGCTAGGGAAGACCTTCATCGCCGCCGTGGTCATGTACAACTTCTACCGCTGGTTCCCCTCCGGCAAGGTGGTGTTCATGGCCCCCACGAAACCCTTGGTTGCGCAGCAGATCGAGGCCTGTTCCCGGGTGATGGGCATCCCGCAGCGCCACATGGCCGAGATGACAGGTATTCAAGACGGGTCAGGGGGTGGGGAGGGGAGGGCCTCGCGGAAATAGTGTCATGTTCCTATCAGAATGCTGCTGTTGGTACCCTCACCCCTTCACCGAGGTTAGCCAAGTTCCTTGGGCATCAGATACACTCAGCAAGCACTGTATTCATTCAGTCAACATTTATGAAGCTCCTAGTAAGTACCAGGTACTGTGCCAAGCTCTGGGGATACAAAAAGGTCAAAAACTGGCCCCCGCCCTCCTACAGCTTACGACCAAAGTGGGAAGACAACAAGCAGACGACGATCTTCAAACGAGATATATACAGTGTAAATTGAAGACTCTCCTAGGGAATGCACTAACCTTAAGAGGGAACAGGAAAGATCCTTGACTTGTAATAAAAACTGCCCATATATAGTATTTTTTATATTGTTTCACCAGCTCACCGCTGCATCCTTGTGATTCAGGTAAACAAATCGTAGTATTAGTTTTACAGATTTGGAAAGAGACTGTGAGGTGAAGTTACCTGCTCAGTTCCACACAGTAGTTAAAGGGAAGATTCTGCCTCCAGATCCAGAAGAAAGCTATCAGATCTATGGCTAACCTGATCATAAATGGGTAGTGGTGATGATGGTGAGTGGGAATAGTGATGCCTTTGCTTCAAAAAACCCAAATCTTAGGCTTTTGATGTCTAGGATATCTACAAGAGATCATGACCTTAGCTTAGATTTATTTTGGTCAGATTAATCTGTTTATGTTGTGACTTTAATTTTCCATTCCCCACACGCACAGGTATAAATGTATATATATATATATAAACAAATAAGTGAAAATTAATTTTGGGGCTTTTTCCTTTGTCATCATTCCTATTAGTTATTTTGACCCTTTTTAATGCCTTATACTTATCAGGTCTTTAATCCTCTTATGTAACAGCTACTTTGACATTTAGGCTCTGATGTAGAACTTTGAGGTCAAGTCAAGTTGAAAGCCAGTTAGCCAAGAAAAAAAATCTATGAAAAATGGGCCAATTTTTTTTCCCATATATTATTAAGTGTAACAATTTAGGATCTTACTTCTTATTTTTGCAGGTTCTACCCAAGCTTCCATCAGGAAGGAAATATGGCACAATAAAAGAGTTCTTTTTCTTACTCCTCAAGTTATGATAAATGACCTTTCTCGTGGAGCCTGTCCTGCTGTTAAAATTAAGTGTCTAGTTATTGATGAAGCTCATAAAGCTCTTGGAAACTATGCCTATTGCCAGGTAATGATTCTGTTAGTATTTTGGGGTCATAATCATCAGAAGCATTATGGCACAGTGGATAGAAATGCTCTAATATGGACACATTTTGGCTGTATGACCCTGGGCTAGTATCAATCATTTTCTGCTCTGCCACCATGTATTACTGTCATAGCTGTCTCCCCCGCTTTTCCCTGGAACTATAATTGTTACTAACTTATCTGGAAAACTTGTGTCAATCCACTACTTTGTTGCTCTGACTCATAGTCTTTGTGACTTCCCAGTCCAAAATTCATTATTTTAGCTACCAGTCCGATATGACACTTCTGCCATTATAATACAAACTCTCTGAGAGCAGGGATAGTCACTATTGTGTTAGTGTTTCCCTGGACATTGAGGGACTTTGGGATCTCACTTATTGGCAACTTCTGACCTTGCTAATGAATGATCATGCTTGGAAAGTTTGTGCCTCAGTCTGTCTTCATTGCACATTTTTAATGGGACGGCACTATGCTTGGCACATGATAATCCATGGAATTTTGGTAGGCTTCCTAATTAGGAATAATTCATAATTGGGAATAATTGTTGAAGCCCAAACTCTCTTGAGTTTGGACTGTAATCTTAACTTTTCTCGTAACCCATTAACCTTGAGGTTACCCATTGTCTATGGCATAATCTGGTAACAAATTAGGATGAATTGGATAGATGGACAGAATGAAGGAAGAGAGATCTATTAGCAAAATATATCTACTGTATAGAAGAGTGGGTGATTGATTGTAGTGGGAATTAAAAGGAATGAATGGATATAAAAGCAGAATTTGTACTTTCTGAACTATGTAACCTACTTTTAAAAAATCATATGCAATCTTGAAATCAGTTTACTTAATTTTGAGTAAAAATTGATTATTAAAAGTTGGCATTTTTTCACTTGCATTTAAAGTCATTTTATGATGTGGTTTCTGAGCTTCATACTTTCTGACCTAGCTCTCTAAAAACCACTGACTCAACCATGCCAAAGTTTTGATGAGATTAAAAAGCAGAAAGAGTTCTAAAGGACTTGGGGCAAAAGAGGAAAAAGAAATGAATGGAAGAAGAGAGTTCACCTTGCTTTTTAAATTCACAGTTCATATACATTTCACCTCCTTGTTTGAGGCCCACAATGTCTGAAGATTTGGCTTGAAGGGCTCTGAAGTTTGATGTGTGTGTGTGTGTGTGTGTGTGTGTGTGTGTGCGTGCGCGCGCGTGCGTGTGCGTGTGCTGCTTTAAGCGTGTAAGTACTTTTTTTTCCAAGGAATTTTAATGTGAATGAGCATGTTCTGTGTAACTGCTGAGACAAATCAGACCCTGTATTTGCAAATATATGTTATCAAGAAATAATTGTGTTGAGTATTCAGAATTGGGCATTCATCCTTAAAAACTGAGCTCAGTTTGTTCTTCAGACATCATCTTGAAAGAATATATATTTATTTGATACTCTGACATTTTCATATTCTTACTTAAATACTTAAAAGGACCTGTGATTTCATCAATGTAAGTAAGTACTACCTTATCTGACAGGTAACGACCTTTCTGACTTAGTATGTGGTATTTGAGAGTTATGGTTGAAAAATTCATTACTGTTCTGCAAACCTGATAATGAACCTCTAAATTTAGTTGAGTTGGTCCTCAGATAACAGATATGTAATCTGTTCCTGGGCCCATCCATACTCAGTCTTTCCAGTTTGGTAGGATGTTGTGTTCTACACAGCCACAGCCTATAACAGCCTTCAAGAACCTAGGGTTACTACACTACCTTCCACACCCCAAATGAAACATTGAAACAGAACTTGAGTGTGCTTTATATTTAAGTTTTTTGATGATATTCTGGAATTGATAGTGTTTTGATTTCCGTGCCAGTAGATCTGAATGTAAGATGTTAATATTTGTTATTTTTCAAAAATTAGTACTTATAAATAAAAGGCAAGAATAACATTAGTGTTCACTTTTTTCCTTTAAAAGTTCAAATAATTCAGTGTAATTTTTTCCTATATCATTTAGTGTCCCAAAAGAAATGTGCTTGTTGGAAAATTAGTGCCAGTACTTGTGCCAGGGATCTAGAAAAACATGAATGTAACAATGGGATATGTGGTAAGAAAAAGTGTTTTTTTAAAAAAAAATTTGGCAGAAACACTTTTTCTTTTTTTTTAATTATTTTTTTTCTCTTTTTTTTTTGGAGGGGGGAAGGCAGGGCAGTTGGGGTTAAGTGACTTGCCCAAGGTCACACAGCTAGTACATGTATCAAGTGTCTGAGGCTGGATTTGAACTCAGGTCCTCCTGACTCCAGGGCCAGTGCTGTACTCACTGCACCACCTCGCCGCCCCCAGAAACACTTTTTCAAAAGTAAAAAAAAACAATAATTGTGTGCCAAGTACAGAGTTTGAATGTTAGGCATGGGTGTGATTATTAATGTAAGACATTAGCCTACTGTCTATCATCATTACATTGAAATAAAAGATTACATATACTCAAAATATTTTTTCCAGGTGGTAAGGGAACTGGTTAAATATACGAAGCACTTTAGAATATTGGCTCTCAGTGCCACACCTGGCAATGACATAAAGGTAAGTCTGATAATGTTTCCATTTAATAAAAATATAAATACTTAAAAGCTGTCATCCACAATTTGTCTAGCTCCTAATAGTGGCATCAGGGAACATATGAATAGACATGATCATCTTCCTTGCATTGAAGGTCTACAAAGATAATAGAAATAGCTCCATAGAGCCCTGATTTCCTTGAATAGTTTGTTACAACAACCATGAATTAATCTGTCGTGTACCTTAGACAATTTATGTTTTGCCTGTGCCACCACTATTTTAAAAGGTTAATATTTAAACTATTTTATTGACGACTTAGCCCCTGCCCTGAAGGTTCTACCTTTGCTTTTAAAAATAACTCAGATACAACCTACTCCATGAAGCATTCCCTAATCTTGAGTTGGTATCTTTTTACCCAGGATAATAGTTTTTCAATTTCTTCCCTTATGGGGATTTTGTCTTTTCACACAGGCTATGCATTTATGTACCAGGAAGGGATATTATTCAACTGTTTAAAATTAGAGACAACGAAAAGTTTCAGATGGTTATGTTAATATTTACTTATTAAACATCTCAAATGATTATAACTGCTCCTGAATTACTCAAGAAGTACTTCACTTTTTTAAAGGGTGCAGGATTAGGCAGCTGGCTTTCCAGAATGAGTGATATTAGAAACATAATAACCACTATTATGGTATTTTAACTCGCTGACAAGGAATACTAATAAGAGATTTCACACTTCACTTTCAAATGCAGTAACTGATGTATTATCACAACTCATTATTACAGCTCACTTTGAAGTAAGCCGGTGCTGACTGATGGTGACAGTGTCAAATTTGTAACTGTTGTGTCATCTCAGATTTGCCCTTAGTACGTATTGCATTAAATGATTTATATGCTGCATTCCTTGTCAGTTGGTGTTATGTGAATTGCACCGAAAAAATATTTGATAATTTTTGTCATTGCTTTACATTTTTTTCCCCATCCCCTACCCCCCCAGTCCCCAAACAACCAGGGGGCATACCTCACAGTTGGGAAAACTATGTGGGACATCCTGTGGGTCAGAGGAAAGGGAAGAATATTCTTTGAAAACCTCTTCCGTCACTATAAATATACCATTTCTGGTATACTATTAATATATTTTGGTTTTGTATCACTTTAATTTTCTACTGTATCCAAGAGGAGGCAGCATACTAGAGTTGAAAGAATTCTGACTCTAGTCAAAAGACCTGGGTTTGAATCCTACTTCTGTGTTTTACTGGTTCTGTGACCTTGAAAATTGCTTCACTTATTTGGGCTTGTTTCCTTATCAGTAAAATGAAGGGCTAAGAGTAGAAGGCTAGAAGATCCCTTCCTGATCAGACCTAAATCTGATTCTGTGATCCCTCCCTCCTTTCCCTTCCTTTGAGCCATTCCTTGTCACAAAGATGTGAAAAGATAGATGGGTAAAACCAAGGTCAATCAGCTTCTCAATCTGATCTGCTTTATAAATTTGGCAGCTGATCCTTAGGGTGGGTTAGCTTATTAGCATTCTTAAAGTGAGAAATTTCAATGTTTTGAAAAACTACTTTTGGTTTCCGATGGCGATATCAGTCTTTTAAAAGCATTTTAAATCTGGCTATAATTTAAATTTGGTACTTTTAAACTTTATGTTGTTGCCCAGAAGCCAACTTAACCTGTCTTCTTGATTTGTCATTTTCCAGAGATACACTGGCCCTGGGGGATGTGAGAGGCCAAGGTCAAGGATGACCTCTCCCCATCCCCTTTAGATGACAGTTGTTATTTACACCTTTAGCTGGACTCTTACAGTGTGATCCTCAGGGTTGAACCAGCTATGAAACAGGCTCCAGTCGGTCTGCACCAGACTGATATACTGTGCAACTGGGACCCTTGTAGATTAACAAACCATCCTATCTTCTTAGTTTAGCAGTTCCCAAGGGAAAAGATTGTGGCTTTTGCCATCTTACTAACTCATGTTCCCCCTCCCTTTCTTTCGCCTTTCTTCTCCCCTTCAGCAGGGGATTAATTCTTTGCCTGCTCCCACTTCTCCCTTCCTCCTCCCTTGTCACACCCATTTTAGAGGGTATTGCCTTTCACTTCTCACTTGTTGAAACTCATAAACATGCAAGCTTCTGCCCGAATTGTAAACTCCTTCATACTTGGTATAGGAATTCCACATGCATGTTCATTTCTCTTGTAATAGATCCAATTTCAATGAATGTTTCATGGACTTATGATTTTTTTCTTTGTTAACATCATATAGGCTGTGCAACAGGTTGTTTCAAACCTACTGATTGGACAGATAGAGCTTCGTTCTGAAGACTCTTCAGATATTTTGCCATTCACTCATGAAAGACGAATTGAAAAACTTGTTGTTCCTCTTGGAGAAGAACTTGTAACAATTCAGAACACATATATACAGGTAAGTGATTTCTTTGTGACTGTTAAACTCCTAAATTTCTGTTATGCGGCATCTTCGTTGGTTTTTCGTTTACTGTTTGGCTTTGAAAAAATGTTTTTATTAAGGATTTAAAAATGATTAACAAACACATTTCTCTAATCAGTAGTTATTTTGAGCATTTTGTTTGTTTGTTTTTTTTAATTAATTTTTATTTTTAGATTGCAACATACGATTCTACATAATTTTGAGTTCCAGATTTTCTTCCTTCCCTCTCCCCTCCCCTCCCCAAGACAGCATGGAATCCCATATAACTTCCATGTATAACTTGGCATTGAATTAATTTACACACTAGTCAAGTTGTGGAGAAGAATTATGACCAATGGAATGAATCATGAGAAAGAGGAAACAGAACCAAAAATAAAACCAAAAACACAACCCAACAACAAATACAAAAGAGAGAAAAAAAAGGGGGAGAGAAAAAGGCGAGCATGAAGTGTGCCTCAATCTGCATTCATACTTCATTGTTCCTTCTCTGGATATACATAGCACTCTCTATCGTGAGTCCTTTGGAGCTGTCTCTGCATATTGTGTTGCTGAGAAGAGCAAAGTCTATCAGGGTTAGTCATCACAGAATCAGTATATCTGTGGTTGTGTATAATGTTCTCCTGGCTCTGCTCTGCTCACTCAGCATTATGTCGTGTAGGTTCTTCCAGGTTGTTATGAAGTCCGTATCATCCTCATTTTTTATAGCACAATAGTATTCCATTACCTTCATATACCACAGCTTGTTCAGCCATTCCCCAATTGATGGGCATCCCTTTGATTTCCAATTCTTGGCTACTACAAAAAGAGCCACTATAAATATTTTTGTACATATGGGTCCTTTT
>CM053624.1:166678807-166691378 GCA_028646595.1 Phalanger gymnotis | reverse complement strand
GCCAATCTGACAGGAGAGAGATGGTATCTAAGAGTTGTTTTGATTTGCATTTCTCTAATCAGTAGTGATTTCGACCATTTTTTCAAATGTCTATAGATATCTTTTAATTTCTTCCTCTGAAAACTGTCTGTTCATATCCTTTGACCACTTCTCAATTGGGGAATGACTTGTATTCCTATATATTTGGTTCAGTTCCCTGTATATTTTGGAAATGAGGCCTTTATCAGTGACACTAGTTATAAAGATTTTCTCCCAATTTTCTGCCTCCCTCCTAATCTTTGTTGCATTGGCTGTTTTTGTACAAAAACATTTCAATTTAACATAATCAAAATTATCCATTTTGCATTTTGTAATGCTCTCTATCTCTTGTTGGGTTTCCTTTTCCCATTTGTATGATCTCTTTGGGATATAGCTCTAGACGTGGTTTTGCTGGGTCAAAGGGTATGCACATTTTTATAGCCCGTTGAGAATAGTGCCAAATTGCTCTCCAGAATGGTAGGATCAGTTCACAACTCCACCAACAATGCATTAGTGTTCCAATTTTCCCACATCTTCTCCAGCATTTATCATTTTCCTGTTTTGTCATGTTAACTAATCTGACAGGTGAGATGTGGTACCTAAGAGTTGTTTTGATTTGCATTTCTCTAATCAGTGATTTAGAGCATTTTTTTCATATGGCTATAGATATCTTTAATTTCTTTCTCTGAAAACTGCCTGTTCATATCCTTTGACCATTTATCAATTGGAGAATAACTTGTATTCTTATAAATTTGACTCAGTTCTCTGTATACTTTAGAAATAAGGCCTTTATCAGAGCCCCTGGTTGTAAAAATTCTTTCCCAGTTTTCTGCTTCCCTCCTAATCTTGGTTGCATTGGCTTTGTTTGTGCAAAAACTTTTCAATTTAATGTAATCAAAATTATCCATTTTGTATTTCATAATGCTCTCTATCTCTTGTTTGGTCATAAATTCTTCCTTTCTTCATAAATCTGACAGGTAAACTATTCCTTGCTCTCCCACATTGCTTATAGTATCAGCCTTTATATCTAGATTGTGACCCTATTTTGACTATATTTTGGTGTGTGGTGTAAGATATTGGTCTATGCCCAGTTTCTGTCATACTATTTTCCAGTTTTCCCAGCAGTTTTTGTCCAATAGTGTGTTTTTATCCCAGAAACTGAAGTCTTTGGATTTATCAAAGAATAAATTGCTATAGTCATTGACTACTGGGTCTTTTGTACCTAACCTATTCCACTGATCCACAACTCTATTTCTTAGCCAATACCAAGTAGTTTTGATGATGGCTGAGGCAGGAATTTCTTAGTTCCATCAGTACATTAATGTGCCTGCACTGTTGCCGCCCCTCCAGCAATTGTCATTTTCCTTCTTTGTCATCTTTCTAATTTTGACTATTGGAGTTTGAGGGAATTTTTATGTAGATATTAAAATTGAGGAGGAGAGGAGGATGGGGAGCCAGGTACTGAACTCCTTTAGAAAGGAGGGGGAACTGACTTGGGGGCTCAATATTCTACAACTGCCATAATTTTGATTGGGTAGAAAATTTTAATTGTATGGACTTCAACAGAGGAAGGTTACCGAGTGAAGAAAGCAAAGGATGAATCTAGAAGTGACGGTGGAGAGCAAAGAGTATTCTGAATCTCCCTCAAGGACTGGTAATAGAGAGCAAAGGAAAAGCCAGTTCTGGAGAGGATAGCCAGGTTTGCTGTATTGTTAGAGGAGTTAAGACTCACTGAAGGCCAGTAGTTGGAAAGAATGTGAAAGGTCCAGGAGGAAGGGGAGTTTGTTCACTACAAAACAGAGATTTCAGAAGGTACTGTGAAAAGGTTGGGAAGGTTTGCAGTGAGATATGAGTGGGACCAGATGAAGGGGCACAGGGACAAGAGAACTTGAGGAGGGGAAAGGGATTTGTTTCCTCCTAAATGTTCACTGATTACTTATTACAGGCATAGAGAGAGAAGCGAGAGAAATAATAGGGGCAATAATGGATTACTCATGGGGAAAGAGGCTCACAATTTCCAAAGTTGTTAGAGAGAGTTGGATTGGTTCTGTGTTTGTTACTTCACTGGAAAGCTGGTAGAAAGAAGCCTAGCACTGGCGGGGAGGGGAAGGGAAGTTGGCAGTGGTTCTATTTCCAATACCTTTCCACCTCTCACCCTGGCTAGCAGAGGGTGCAGATGGTCTCCTTCTATCCTTAAAGGAAGCCGGTAGAGTGGAAAGCTGGGGAGGGGAATGGACACATCCATGTGGATATCAAAGAATATTGGTTTTAGGTCTCATTCATTATGTATTACTAGCAGAGTATGCTGGAGCCTGGTTCTGTGCAAGGCCTGTGGCCTGTGGGCTACAGGTACCTCTGCAAGAACTCTTACATAGGTGAAGAAGAACAAAAAAAAATGCATATGAAAACCTTGTATCTCTTAGTAAGCATTCATTAAGCTCCTGTTGTGTTGCCATGCATTGTACTAAATGCCAAGGATACAAAGAAAGGCAAAAGATAGTTCCTGCTCTCAAAGAGCTTACAGTCTAATGAGGATATGGTATGAAAACAATATGTGCGAATGATACACACATATAAACCTGTGTGTATGCATGCACACATATGTGTACAGAAATATACATACGTATATATTCAGGGATAATCAACAGGGGGATAACATTAAAGGGGAATCAGGAAAGGCTTCCCATAGAAGGTGAAGTTTTAACTGGGACTTGATGCCAGGGACGATTGATGGAGATGAGGAGAGAAACTGTTTTGGGCATGGGGGACAGCCATTGAAAATGGTTATAGACTGGTGATGGAATGTCTTGTGCATGAAGAGCCTTAAGGCTAGTGTTGCTGGATTACAGAGTATATGGTGGGGAGTAAGACTGGATAGGTTGGAAAGGGGCCAAGTAGTAGATTTTGTGTTTGTTTCTGTTGGTGATAGGGAACTGCTGGAGTTGATTGACATGGTCATTTGAAAGGGAGGTGGTGACATGGTCACACCTGCATTTTAGGCACATTAATTTGATAGCCGAGTGGAGGACGGATTGAAGTGGAGAGAGTACTTGAGGCAAGGAGACCAACCAGGTGGCTGTTGTAATAGATAGTCAAGGTGGTGAGGGCCTGCACTAAGGTGGTGGCAGTCAGAGGAGAGATAGGGGCATATATTAGAGATGTTACAAGGATAGAAATGTCAGGACTTGACAACTGATTAGATGGGGGTAGGAGTTGAGGATGACACTTAGATTGCAGGCCTGGGTGATTGAGAGATGGTATTCTGCACAGTAATAGGTAAGTTCGAAAGGTGGGTTTTTTTCTTAGTGTATAATAAGTTTGACATGCTAGTATCAACGCTATCCTGCCTTTCTATTGTACTTAACTTCTGTGGCCACTTTAATTGTTTTCTGTGTTTACTAGAAAATATTAAATGTTTGTTTTAATTAAAAATTGAACCAACCTTAGAATAAGGAAATTGGTGAGCATATATGAAAACAAAGTCATATAATATGTGAAATTTTTATTTAGCAAATTCATCTTTATGTACATTTTTTTTAATCTACAGGTTTTAGAAGCATTTGCTAATCGCTTGATTAGAGTTAATGTTCTGATGCGACAGGATATACCCAGCCTTACAAAGTTTCAGATAATTTTAGCAAGAGATCTATTTAGGAAAAACTCATCTCCTCATATTCTGGTAAGTGTCTCAATAATACTTTATGAAGTGATGAATTGATTTTTCCTTGGTGCCAAGATAATGTATAGGCATAATGATTTTAGCTTTAAAAATCACATCATCACCAAATGAATTAGGATTTAAATAAATGCTGAAGATATACTAAGACAACTAAAATGGTTTAATGTTCTTAGTTCAGTTAAATTTAAACCCTTTTCTTTCATTACCAAATCAGTGCTTTTGTATAGTCAATAAACTAAGTACAATGGGATCTTGGATTTGATATTGTTTAGGCAATTTTGTACTAATAAATATATAGTCTGCATGTGAGAACATGTCCCTGTAACTGTATCTGTGTGTGGATATATATATATGTTTTATGTGTGTGTGTGTGTGTGTGTATGTATAGTTGCATGTAGTGGGAGCCATTCTGAGGGACAAAGTCTGAAGGATACTTATGCTCTAAAAGATAGACATTCCAAATGGGCAAGCAGAGAGAGGACAGCAAAGATTGTATTTGGGAAACTGCAAAGTTGTTCTCGTGACTCCTAGCTTCTCCCTGAAACAAAGGCCCATCTTTTAACACAAGTGTTCTTCTGATGATACCAAATGGCTATGAATTATGTAACACCACAGTTTCTGAAAATTCCTAAATATTAAAGAAATTGAAGTTTTTGAAGAAATCACAATGCATAGGTGCCTGGTCGGTATGTTAAACTATAACATGTTAAAACAGGGGAGCAGTAGTGAGAATTTCATCTAAGAAATGTATGATTGAAAAAGATGATGGGCAGGATGGAGAAGTAACTAATTGACAGTCACTCTATTATATTGGGATCCTCATGATGACATGTTGAGGAAAATGTGATGACATTGATAAGTGTCACATAGAATAGGAAGGCATGTGTGGGTTACAGTCTGCATCAGTGGAAAGAACACCCATGGCTATGAGCTAACAAGTCCCATGGAGTATTAGAGAACCTTTCACTAAACAACTATGCTTTAGTCCAATAAATACCAAAATATTCATAGCAGTACTTTTTGTGGTGGTATATGTATGCCTATTGGTTGTGGAATGGCCGCATAAAATGTGGTTTATAATATAATGGGCTATATAATGCAGTAAAAACTGATGGATGGGGGAATTCAGTGAAACATGGAAAATCACAGAATTAAAGAATTCAAAAGTTGTAAGGAACCTTGACAGCCATCTAGTTCAACTCATACTCAAAGGAGTTCCCACAGTAACATTCCCAAGAAGTGGTTGTCTATCCTTAGCTTGAAGACCTCTATGGAGGAAGAACCCATCACTTTTTATGGCAAGCCATTCAGTTTTTGGACAGCTCTAATTTCTAGGAAAGTTTTCCTTATTAGCCTAAATTTGTCTCTTTTCAACATCTAGCTATTGTTCCTGGTTTTGCCCATTAAGGTCAAACAGAATAAATTTAGTCCTTACTCCATGTGGCAGTCCTTCAAATGCTTGAGCAGAGCTATCATGTATCCTCTGAGTCTTCTTTTCTCCAGGTTAACTATTCCCAGTTCCTTCAACTGATCTTAATATGTCTCCATCCTGATTGCCTTCATCTGAACATTCTCAGGTTAATCAGTGTCTTCTTAAATCATGGTTCAAAGTCAGATGATGGAGGTCAAAGAAAGGAAGGAAAAGCTTTATAAATCCCAAAATATCTATAGTAGTGTTTTTGTTGTGTGGGGAAGCAAAACATTGGTGGGACTACGGGTGGGGAGAGTGCTTGCTCATTCATCATGAAACAACTGAACAAATAATCTCAATAAATTTAATGGAATATTGTTGCAACATAAGAAACTATAAAAAAGCGTATTGTAGATAAACTTGGGAAGACATGTATGAAGTGACGCAGTAGGAAGAAAGCCAAACCCAGGGAAACATGACCACATAAAGGAAAACAAAATTAAATGATATCAGAATTCAGATTAATGTAATAATCTTGATTCCAGAGGACTGATGATAGAGCATACCTAACTCCTGCCAGTAGGGTATGAATATGCATTGCTGCATACTGGTTTGTTTTGCTTTACTTTTGTTATGAGTCAGGATTCTGTGCAGTTGGGGATTGTACAAAAATGACAGTGAAGAAAAATAAAAATTCAATCAATAAAACAGAAAAAGTAAAAAAGATGGGAAGAGCTGTTAGTACCGAACAAATATACATAGAAGAAGTCTGTACTAGGGGTCATATATTTTTGGCACTCACACCCCTCATCCCTTTCAAAGGCATGATGAGAATAACTGATTCTCTTCTTACTTATCCAACTATTCCTTCTCTGTCTCCTTTCTGGATCATCATCTAACTCAGACTCAGTAACCAGGAGGGGACCCCTCAGCACCTCATACAGAAAATTGGAATACCAACGTGAGCTTTCATAGGGCTGCTTTGATCTCTTGCTCAGATCAAGGCCACCACAGCTATTATCAGCCATCTTTTATACTGTAGGTTGTGTATGGGGCGGTCCACTTCCACTCAGGTGATTTCTCCATTAAAGTGTAAGATCTTTGAGGGTAGGTACTGTTAAGCTTGCTTATGTTTGTATAGCACTTGGCACATAGCAAGTGCCAGATAAACTCCTTTATATAAGGGGTTCTTCATCTTTGCGGTGTCATTGACCCTTCTGGTTATCTGATGAAGCCTATGAAACTATTCTTAAAATAACGGTTTTTAAAAAAAGCCAGTTGTATTGAAATACAATTATCAAAACATCATAAGATCAAGTTCATGGACCTGAGTATAAGAATCCCTACAATTTATTTATCTTGATTTTGTAAATTCATTTTTAACTTCTGAATTTTCTTTCTCTCTCACCCATTGAGGAGGCAAGAAGAAATAAGCCAGTTACAAATATGTGTAGTCATGTAGAACAATTGCCCTTCTTAGTCATATCCAGAAGAAAGAAAGAGACTAGGCCTCTGCCTGCATTCTGAGCCCCTCAGCTCAGCTCTGCACCTGGAGATGGATGGCGTTTTTTATCATTAGTCTTTTGAAATTGAGGCCGGTCATTTTGTTGATCAGAGTTGTCAAGTCTTTTGAAGTGTTATTGTAGAAATTGTTCTTCCAGTTCTGCTCACTTTACATCATTTCATGCAAGTTGTCTTCCTTTGTTTTTCTGAAGCTATCACTTTCATCATTTCTTACTGCACAATGGTATTCCATCACATTCTTGTAACATGTTTAGCCATTTCCCAATTGATGGGTATCGCCTCAGTTTCCAATTCTTTGCAACCACAAAATGATATTCTATAAATATTTTTGTATATACGGGTCCTTTTTAGTTTTATCATTTTGGGGCATATACCTTTGTGGTATTGTGGGGTCAAAGGATATGCACAGTTTTATAGGTTTTTTGGGTATAGTTCCAAATTGCTTTCTGGGAATGATTGAATCAGTTCCGAGCTCCTACATCCTGCTTTGAAGTCCCTGTTTTTCCACAGCATTTTGACACAGCGCTGGTCATTTTTTTTTTATTTTGTCATCTTAGCCAGTCTTATTGTTGCGAGGTGGTATTTCAAGAATTGTTTTGTTTTGCTTTTATCTAATTATTAGTGCTTTAGAGTATTTTTTCATGTGGCTGTCGATAGCTTTGATTTCCTTCTCTGAAAAATGCCCATCATTTGACCATTTGGCTCACATTCGTATAAATGTGACTCAGTTTCTTGTGTATCTCATAAAGGAAACCTTTATTAGAAAAAAATATGTATTGCTAGGGCTGCCTTCCTGTAAACAATCACTCCCAAATCCTAACTCTCAGCACTCTCTTCTTCAGCTCTGTGGATGCTGGCTCTAATGTCCGCTGCTCTCAGCTCTGTCTCTCTTCAATTCTGTTTGTTTCACACTCTGGGCTCTCCTTATATACAGTCCTAGCCAGTGTCTGATTGGCTAGAACTCAGGCCTCTGATTGGCTGAATTCATGATTGACTAGAACTCAGTGCAACTCTCCTTAGGGCCCTGTGGGCTTCACACCTATCAAAGCTATCAACATATCAAAGAGGGAAAGATTTCGAATGGTTGGAAAAAATAATGAACCTGAAATAGCTTTACATAGCTCCTTATGCATTATTTCATTTGATGTTTACAACAACCTTGTAAAGTAGGTTTTTAGATTATTGTCATCTCCATTTTACAGATGAAGAAACTTAGGCTTAGAGATTTAGAGGTTAAATGATTTGCCCAGGGTCACATAGCTAATAAGTGTCTGAGGCAACATTGAGACACATGTCTTTATGACCTAAGTACAGACCTCTATCTACTGGGCCGTCTAATTTCCTCTGAAAGGACATTATAATACATTGATGTTCTGAGAAAGTACTCAATAATTATTGAACCTGTATCCTGCTTTGTTGTCTCTCCAGAATCTTAATTTACATGATGGAATTCTTTTTTTTTTTGAGGGGGGATGCCAGGGCAGTTGGGGTTAAGTGACTTGCCCAAGGTCACACAGCTAGTAAATGTGTCAAGTGTCTGAGGCAGGATTTGAACTTAGGTCTTCCTGACTCCAGGGCCAGTGCTCTATTCACTGTGCCACCTAGCTGCCCCACATGATGGAATTCTTGATGAAAATATGGAAAGGGAACTGGCATACAGACTGAAAGAAGAAGGCTTATAAGATTCTACTGTAATTGTTATTTATTGATTATAAGAAAACATTTGATTTAATAGAGCAATATGTAGCCTTAATCGCACTTGTGGGCAGACACTATATGAAGATCCAGTGCAGAATTCAGATTGAAGAGGGATTTTCCATGTGTACAGTCAACTAGTATTTATCAAGCCCCTAGTATGTGCCAAGCACTGTGGATACAAAGGAAGGCAATAAACAGTCCCTGCTCTCAAGGATCTTGTAGTCTGATAGGGCAGTTAACATGCAAGTAATTATGTGTGCGCAAGAAATATACAGTATACACTGAGGTGGTCTGTCTCAGAGGGAAGGCACTAAGGTTAAGAAGGACTAGATGAGGCTTCTTCCAGAGATGGGACTTCAGCTGAGACTTGAGAGGGGAGAGTGCTCCGGGAAGGTATATCAGTAAGGGAAGATTCATGACCATGATCGTGCCTGAATGGTTCAGAAAATGAAAAGTATGGAAAACTATTTAGAAGGCAGAGGAAGTATAACATTTATTTAAACATCAGAGTATCAGATCCCAAGACCAATGATTCCAGTTTGATATAGCAGTAATTATATTCCAAAACCAGTAAGTCCACCTCAACGGAGCAACAAGGAAATTATAACACAGTATTATGGCAAGGAACCAAGTCATCCTGTAACCATCCCCCCAGCTAGGGCGGTCTTCCTGTAAACAATCACTCCCAAATCCTAACTCTCAGCACTCTTCTTCAGCTCTGTGGATGCTGGCTCTCCCAATGTCTGCTCTTCAGGGCCCTCTTGATGTCTGCTGCTCTCAGCTCTGTCTCTTCAATTTTGTTTGTCTCACACTCTGGGCTCTCCTTATATACAGCCCTACCAGTGTCTGATTGGCTAGAACTCCGGCCTTTGATTAGCTGAATTCATGATTGACTAGAACTCAGTGCAACTCCCCTTAGGGCCCTTCGGGCCTCACACCTAGTAAGTAGAGGCTTTTGCCCTACTTACAAAGATATAATCAAGCTTTCCCGGCCTCACCACCTGAGGCCTATCGAATGGGTGGGGAAGATCTTTGATCACACTAATACTGCACGTGGGGACCAGTTAGTGAAAATGAAAATGCTCCGAATTAAGAGGTGGAACATCTAGTGTGAGAAACAGAGTAACATCACTTATCAGAGTGTGGGAGGGGGAGTCAGATATAAGAAGCCTGGAAAGGTAGGAAGTGGCAGTGTAGTGAAAGGCTTTAAAATCCAAAGAGGATTTTTTTATTTGTGCCTGGAGGTGATGGGATGCCATTGGGCTTGATTGAATAGGGGTGGCAACATGGTCAGACCTGACTTTAAGAAGTTCATTTTGACAACTAAATGAAAGATGGACTGGAGTGAAAAAAACTTGAGGCAGGGAAACCAGCCAGGAGACTTGCAATAGAAGAGAAGGGGTGGTGGTATGTGTATATATGTATATAGTGGAAATGACAGAACTTGAGAACTGATTTGATATGGGGGGAGGTGAAAAAAAAAAGGGTGGGATAATTGAGGAGAGGGGGAAGATTTGGAAAGGTCTTCTACAAAAGGTGGGATTTGAGCTGAGTCTTAAAGGATACAAGAGAGGCAGTAGACAGAAGTTAAAAGAGAGAGCATTTTAGGCATGGGAGAGATGGCTAGTGAAAAGACACAGAGTAGAGAGGAAAAAAGAGTGGAAGGAGGTAGATGTTGCTGGATCATAAAGTACATGGAGGACAGTAAAGTGTAAGAAGACCAGAAATATGTGAAGGGTCAAGGAAGTGAAGGGTTTAAAGTTCTAAACAGCATTTTATATGTAATCCTTGAAGGTAATGGAGAGTAATTGTGGTTCATTCAGTAGGAGAGTGAAATGGTCGGATTTGTGCATTAAGAAGATCATTTTCAGGGGCAGCTAGGTGTCGCAGTGAGTAGAGCACCAGCCCTGGAGTCAGGAGGACCTGAGTTCAAATTCGACCTCTGACACTTGACACATGTATTAGCTGTGTGACCTTGGGCAAGTCACTCAACCCCAATTGCCCTGCCAAAAAGCAAAAAAAAAAAATTAAAAAAAAATTAAGATCATTTTCATAGCTGAGCGGAAGATGTACTGGTGTGGTGAAAGAGGCGAACAGAGCAGTTAAGTTATTTCAGTAGTCCAGATGTGAGATGGTGAGGGCTTGTACCAGGATTGTGGCAGTGTCGGAGGAGAGAAGGAAACATAACAAAAGGTGCTACAAAGGTAGAAACAACAAGACTGAAGTAGATGAGGTATGGAATGAGTGTAATCTCTTAATCACCATATTTATTTATTTTTAATTTATTTAATATATTAAGTTTTCAGCATTGATTTTCACAAGAGTTTGAATTACGAATTTTCTCCCCATTTCTACCCTCCCACCCATTCCAAGATGGCATATATTCTGGTTGTCCCATTCCCCAGTCAGCCCTCCCTTCTGTCACCCCACTCCCTTCCCATCCTCTTTTCTCTTACTTTCTTGTAGGGCAAGATAAATTTCTCTGCCCCATTGCCTGTGTATCTTATTTCCTAGTTGCATGCAAAAACTTTTTTTTTTGAACATCTGTTTTTAAAATTTCGAGTTCTAAATTCTCTCTCCTCTTCCCTCTCCACCCAACCTCCCTAAGAAGGCAAGCAATTCACCATAGGCTACATGCGTATCATTATGTTAAACTCTTCCACAATACTCATGTTAAAAAAGACTAACTATATTTTGCTCCTTCCTAATCTATCCCCCTTTATTGAATTTTCTCCCTTGACCCTGTCCATTTTTGAAAGTGTTTGTTTTTGATTACCTCCTCCCCCTATCTGCCCTTCCTTCTATTGTCCCTCTTTTTTTATCTTCTTCTTCCTTTTTTCCTGTGGGGTAAGAAACCCAATTGAGTATGTATATTATTCCCTCCTTAGGTCAAATCTGATGAGAGCAAGATTCACTCATTCCCCACCACCTGCCCCCTCTTTCCTTCCTACAGAACTGCTTTTTCTTGCCACTTTTATGTGAGATAATTTACCCCATTCTATCTCTCCCTTTCTCCTTCTCTCAATATATTCCTCTCTCATCCCTTAATTTGATTTTTTTAGATGGCATCTCCTCATATTCAACTCACCTTGTGCTCTCTGTCTATATATATATATATATATATATATATATACACATACATATATATACATATAATATACATACATACATACATACACACACACACACACATATACATATGTTCCCTTCAGCTACCCTAATACTGAGATCTCATAAATCGTACACATCATCTTTCCATGTAGGAATATAAACAAAACAGTTTAACTTTAGTAAGTCCCTTATGATTTCTCATTCTTGTTTACCTTTTCATGCTTCTCTTGATTCTTGTGTTTGAAAGTCAGATTTTCTATTCAGCTCTGGTCTTTTCACTGAGAAAGCTTGAAAGTCATCTATTTTATTGAAAGTCCATATTTTGCCTTGCAGCATGATACTCAGTTTTGCTGGGTAGGTGATTCTTGGTTTTAATGCTGGCTACATTGACCTCTGGAATATCATATTCCAAACCCTTCTATCCCTTAATGTAGAAGCTGCTAGATCTTGGGTTATTCTGATTGTGTTTCCACAATACTCAAATTGTTTCTTTCTGGCTGCTTGCAGTATTTTCTCCTTGACCTGGAAACTTGGAATTTGGAGACAATATTCCTAGGAGTTTTCTTTTGGGGATCTTTTTGAGGAGGTCATCTGTGGATTCTTTCAATTTCTATTTTGCCCTCTGACTCTAGACCATCAGGGAAGTTTTCCTTAATAATTTCTTGAAAGATGATATCTAGGCTCTTTTTTTGATCATGGCTTTCAGGTAGTCCAATAATTTTTAAATTCTCCCTCCCGGATCTATTTTCCAGGTCAGTGGTTTTTCCAATGAGATATTTCACATTGTCTTCCACTGTTTCATTCCTTTGGTTCTGTTTTATAAAATCTTGATTTCTCATCAAGTCACTAGCTTCCATTTGCTCCAACCTAATTTTTAAGGTAGTATTTTCTTCAGTGGTCTTTTGGACCTCCTTTTCCATTTGGCTAATTCTGCCTTTCAAGGCATTCTTCTCCTCATTGGCTTTTTGGAGCTCTTTTGCCATTTGATTTAGTCCATTTTTTAAGATGTTGTTTTCTTCAGTATTTTTTTGGGTCTCCTTTAGCCAGTCATTGACTTGTTTTTCATGATTTTCTTGCATCACTCTCATTTCTCTTCCCAATTTTTCCTCTACTTCTCTAACTTGCTTTTC
>CM053624.1:166648662-166678707 GCA_028646595.1 Phalanger gymnotis | reverse complement strand
CATGTCCTGAGACCAATTCATATTTTTCTCGGAGGCTTTGATGTAGGCTCTCTGACTTTGTTGACTTCTCTTGGCTGCATGTTTTGGTCTTCTTTGTCACCAAAGAAAGATTCCAAAGTCTGAATCTGAATCTGAGTCCATTTTTGCTGCCTGGCCATGTTCCCAGCCAACTACTTGACCCTTGAGTTTTTCGTGGGGGTATAATTGCTTGTAGAGTAGAGAGTAATTTGTTCCAAGCTTGAGGGGATGCACTGTTGTTTTCAGAGCTATTTATATACAGCCAGCTCTGCCACACCAGCGCTCCTCCTCCCCCAAGAACCATCAACCTGGACTGGAGTCAGATCTTAAGTAGGCTCTGCACACCTGCTCCCATCTGTCACTTAATTCCTCCCACCAGGTGGGCCTGGTCCTGGAAGCAACTGCAGCTGTAGTTCTGTAGCTGCACCTCCCCTGCTGCCCCCAGGGTGGTACCCAAACCATGAACTCCTTCACTCTGTCCCTCGCAGCTTTTCCCACTAACCTTCTCTGTTGTCTTTGGTGTTTGTGGGTTGAGAAGTCAGATAACTGCCACAGCTCACTGATTCAGGGCGCTAGGGCCTGTTCCGCCTGGCTTCCAGTCTGGTTGGTCCCGCTGCCACCCATGCTGGGCTCTGCTCCCTCAGCTCCCAGCTAGGGGTAATAGACTTTACCCAGCGGCCATCCAGGCTGTCCTGGGCTGGAGCTCTGCTTCCCTCTGCTATTTCATGGGTTCTGCAGTTCTTCTCTGTTGTCTTTGGTGTTTGTGGGTCGAGAAGTCTGGTAACTGCCACAGCTCACTGATTCAGGGCTGGGCTCTGCTCCACTCCTCTCCCAGCTCCATCCATGATAGACCTTATTCAGTGACCATCCAAGCTGTCCTGAGCTGGAGCCCTACTTCCCTCTACTATTTTGTGGGCTCTGCAGTTCTAGAATTTATTCAGAGCCATTTTTATAGGTTTTTGGAGGGATGTTGTGGAGCGCTCATGCAAGTTCCTGCTTTCCAGCTGCCATCTTGGCTCTGCCCCACCTTAATCCCATATTTAGTGCAAATTTTCTTGTTCATTTACCAGATTTCTATTGATCACTCATTTGATTTTGATGTTATACTGTCTTGCCATGACAATTTCACTATGGAGTATTGATCAAATTTGCTTTCTTTCATTTAACCCAACCTGTGATTGTTTTCTTAGAGTGGACAGCAAGGTGTCATTGAAGGAGATTTTGCCATATGCATTAGTTTATATCATGGTTATGAGTTACTACAGCAAATGGGAATGAGATCTTTATATATCTTCCTTTGTGGGATTATGGATGGAACTAAAGGTAAATTAAATAAAATATTTTACACATAAAATTTTGCTATTTAGATATGGTTTAAGAAAAAGAAACATTCTAAAGTATTTTATTATACTCGAAAAGTAATGGAATGATATGTTATGATGGGTAATTATGATATAGTCTGCTAGAAAAAAAGAAAGGTTGTCCATTAATAACATATGGTAATGCAGACCTGAAAAGCCATAAACATTTTCATTGTTGATAATTTTCATATGTCTCCTGTGCCAAATTTGAGTGAATTAACATTTAATTCATACTTTTTGAGAGAAAACATGGCGTAGTCACTAGAGTCAGCCTTGGAGTCAGGGTCTTCTCAGGTTTAAGTGCTACCTTGGTACAGACTAGCTGTGTCATTCTGGGCAAGTCTTGTTTAATCTCACAGTACCGCAGGCAACTGTCAAAGACTATCAGGTACATAGCAGTCGTGGGTCTGCATTGGAAGAGGGTGTTTCCTCATTGGGACTCCTTATACCAATGAAATCACTAGTCTAGATCAATCGACAATTTATACTTGTTTTAAGATCAATCAGAAGTTGTTAAGTAAATTTCTAATTTGTATGGAAAAATATTTTTCCTTATTTTTGAAGGTATGACTCGAACCAAAAATGAACTTAGCAGGAATGAACAGTTCATGAAACTCTTTGAGCAACTAGGAAACATGTTTTCAGATAGGAATACAGCTTCAGGAATTGCTGATGGGAATCCCAATCAAAGAGGTTTGTAGACTCTGTCTTTAATATTTTCATTTGTTTTTCTTTTGTCTCAAAATAATAACATTTACAGTTCCTTGCATTGCTTATTACTCTTTTGTGGTTTACGAACCATTTTTTTTGCATTATCTTGTTTGAATCTCATAAACGACTCTGTAAGGTAAGTAGGACAGGAATTAACTCTGTTTTACAGATGACAGATGAATAAAGTGAGGAGAAATTAAGTAACTTGCTCAGAATTATATAGTTAATAAATGATGGAACCAGTTTCCAAAGTAGATCTTATGATTTCATTTAACATGTTCTTCACATCATACTGAGCTTTTAATCAATCTTAGAGTGTTTTACTATTAATCTTATTATTTATTTACATATTTTTATCCTGCGATAGAGTTGTTAAATGCTTTACAGTTTTCCCGTTTATGGTTAGTGATTTCTAAAACAAACCTGGTTTTTAAAGCTCAAGTAGCTCATATTTAGGATAAGTAAAAGTTGTTTGTGTTTGCTTTTTCTCTTTATTTGGTGTGCTTTTTGTGTTGCACCTCTTTCATTAGAGTTTGATAATTTTTTTTTTCTTTTTTCTTTTCTTTTTTTTTTTGAGGGGGGAAGGCAGAGCAATTGGGGTTAAGTGACTTGCCCAAGGTCACACAGCTAGTAAGTGTGTCAAGTGTCCGAAACCAGATTTGAACTCAGGTTCTCCTGACTCCAGGGCTGGTGCTCTACTCACTATGCCACCTAGCTGCCCCTAGAGTTTGATAATTTCAGTGAATCTTAAGAGTTGGAAGGCACCTTTAAGGTCTTCTGGTTCAACCTTTTCCTGAAGCATTTCAAAATTTTGAGGTTTTTAAAACAAAACTTAAATCTCTGTTTTTTACTTTTGTTTCTAAAAGCATGCAACATAACATCTGCATCAAAATTGTGTTTAAAATTAAATAACTGCAAGTCTCAACACATTAGTTCTGAAAAGGGTCAAAGCCTTAAGAACTTAAAAACATTCACGTTGTGATTTTTGGTATAACAAATATTCTTTATAAAAATTTTTTTTTCAGGACACAATGATAAAAAATTTATCTATAGCCATCCGAAGTTAAAAAAATTAGAAGAAGTTGTAGTTGAACACTTCAGAACCTGGAAAGGTATGTTATATTCATTATCTTCAAAGTAAGATAAGCTTATGACAAAAATAATGCCTCCTTGTATTTGTATAGTACCTTACTATTTCCATGTTTGTTCAAGTAAAATCTTATTTGATTCCTACAAGGTAAGTAGGTCAGTATTCAATATATTTTAATAAGTTTTTAATTTTTTTGAGTATTTTATTTCCCCAATAACCTGCAAAAATAATTTTTAACATTCATTTTTAAAAATTTTGAGTTCCAAACACTCTCCTTCCTGTCCTTTCTCTCCCTGACTTGCACTTGAACCTCATTACAATCTGAATTGGTTAAAAGATAGAATACACATATATAGTTGAGTACAGAAATGCATCTTATCCATCAGGGATAAAATTAGGTGTTAAGGGAATTGTGGTAGGGATAGATAAGAGGAAGGGCAGATTAAGGGAGGTAGTAGCCAGAAACCAAACAGACTCCTAAAGAGAAAGAAGGGGAAAAAAGAGAAGGAAAAGTATGAGATAATAAAATGGAGAGAAATATAGTTGTAACTCTGAAACTGAATGGGATAAACTTGCTATAAAAAGGAAGAGCATAGTAGAATTGATTAGAAACCAGAATCCACAAATTACAAGAGTTACACTTGAAACAGAATGATACACACAAGAGTCAAAACAAGGGGCTGAAGCAGAATCTGTTATGCTTCAGCTAAATAAAAAAGGCAAGGGAGGCAATCATGATCTCAGAAAAAGCAGCAGTACAAATAGACCTAATTAAAAAAGATCAGCAGGGAAACTTCATTTTACTAAAAGTGCCCTAGACAATATCAGTGCTAAACATATGCATCAAGAAGGATAACATCTACGTTCTTAAAGGAATAGTTGAAGGAATTACAGAAGGAAATAAACAAGTAAAATTATAAGTGGAGGACCTCAATTTACCACTCTCAGACCTAGCTAAATCTAAAGAAAAAATAAGAAAGAAGGTAAGGGACTAAATAGAATTGCTACCTGGTCTCAAACTATATTTCAAACCTGTAATTTTCAGATTTGATCCTGGATAAGAAATATATTGTTCAGTGGAATAAAGTTAGTATGCTTTAGCAAATGAGCACAGTAACCTAGTTTTTTATAAACCCAAAGATTCCAGTTATTGAGATATGAACTCTGTTTGACAAAACTGGAAAACAGTCTGGCAGAAACTAGTTATAGACCAACATCTCATATGATAGGCGAAGGTCCCCTCTAAGCTCCTTTCTAGTTTCTAAATCCTATAACAAAGACATATACTCTTTCAGTGGAAGTACATAGATGAAATGGTCATAAAGGTCTAAAGAGGAAAAGTAAAAAGCTAACTCAAAAGGTAGAAGAGAAATAAATATCCCAAAGAAAGAGAATGGTCACTGTTCCAGATACTGTAGTCTAGGTCGAGTATTAGAAATGAAAAAAGGCCATTGGAATTAGTAGTTAGGATGCTACTTTTGAGAATGCAGTTTCAGTGTAGTGATGGGGATGAAAGCTACAGTGAAAGGTAATGAGTGAATATATGGTGGTAAGTAGGTGGAGGCTTTGGGTTTAAACATTTTTTTCAAGAAGTTTGGTAAAAGAGAGGAGATAGAGTGTGAGATAAAAGGGTAAAGGGAAGGTAGTTTTTTGAAATTTTTGGATTGGGGAAGATCTGGGCATTTTCAGTTGGTGAGGAAGCAGAGAAAAGATTGTGTGGTCTAATTTTTTTTTAGCTAGTAAGAAGATAAAGGGAAACCTTGCAGCCAGAGAGGTTGGCATATGATGAAGAAGCTGAATCTCTAATGAAATTTAGAGACAGGAGGCCTAACATTGAGGGTTTAGGCAATCTCAATTTTTTTTTCCCAAGGCAATTGGGGTTAAATGGCTTATCCAGGGTCATACAGCTTGTTAAGTGTCAAGTTTCTGAGGCTGGATTTGAATTTAGGTTCTCCTGACTCCAGGGCTGGTCCTCTATCAACTGTGCCATCTAGCTGCCCCTCAGTTGTGTTTTTGAAAGAAATATTTTGAATTAATGCCATACCTTTTTGCCTTTTGAACTAACCAACATATTTAGTTGCATGTGTTTTTTTGTGTCTAATGTTAAAATATATTTTCTTTTAAATAGATCAAAATACATCTGAAAAAAAATGTGATACCAGGGTTATGATTTTTTCATCATTTCGAGACAGCGTTCAAGAAATTGCAGAAATGCTCCAATACCAGCCAACTGTTAGAGTTATGACTTTTGTTGGCCATGCTTCAGGGAAAAGCACAAAGGGTTTAACACAGAAGGAACAACTTGAGGTAGGAGTTTCTGATATGATAGAAATAGGAATATTTTGAAATGTCTTTTCATTTATGCCCTTTTTAGAATCATTAGCAAATTTCAAATTCATGCCTTTTTAAATGTTAGGGGAATTTTTTTGATATTAGACATGTAAATAAAGCTAGAGCTGTATTTGAAATGTTGTTTTGAAATGGCTTTAAAAATGATTTTATTATTTCTCCAAGTGAAATTTTATAAAAATATAATTTTGAGAAGTAGAAAATGTTTTAAAAATTTTTTATTTAATTAAACTAACATATCTAAAAAGTAAGCCAAGAAGCAATTCTGATAAAAATTATATTTCTCTTGGCAAGTTCCTTTTTTTCTTTTTTTAAAAAATTTATTTTTAGTTTTCAATATTCATTTCCACAAGATTTTGAGTTACAAATCTCTCCCCATCTCTACCCTCCCCCCACCCTCTCTTGGCAATTTCTAGCAGATTTGTACTCTAAAATTAGAAGTTGTTAATATAGTCCCCCTTCCCATACAGAAGAGTGAGAGTGTCACAACTAGGATCTAGATAGATACTGACCCACACCACAATGCTGCCATATCAGAATGGTTCCCAAATTTGATATACCTATTTGTTTCTGGGAGAAGTGCTGTATAATTTATGTCCCTTTTCCATACAATATGTAATGCATAATGAGTGAGACCTAAAACCACTATTCTTTGTAATCCACATAGAAGTCTCCATTCCTTTCCCCATCTTTTCCATCTACCAGCCACACTAAGGAGTAGAGGAAGACCACTTGTAAGATGCAGGTCCCACTCTGAACCTAGACTTGGATCTGGCCTCCTACCAGCACCCTCTGCTGACTGTGGGAAGGGGTAGAGGAATTCTGGTAATAGAATCACTACCAACTTCTTATCCCCTCCCCACCAGTGCTAGGCTTCCTTCTACCAGCTTTCCAGGTGAACAAACAGACACAGAACCAGCCCAACTCTCTCTGTAACTTTTTTGGGAGATTGTGAACTCTCCCACTGTTGCCCCTGCTTCTTTCCTTATGCCTATGATAAATAATCAGTGAATATTTAGTAGGAAACTAATCCCTTTCTCCTCCTCATGTTCTCTTGTCCATGTCCCCCTTCATCCAACCTCCTCCGTATTCCCACTCCAAACCTTCCCATGCCCTCCACTGTACCTTCTGGAATTCTTGTAGTGCACAATTTCCTTTCATCCTGGACCTCTTTCTCTCACACTCTTTCTGTCATACTGTATCGGCCCTCATTAAGACCTGACTTCTCTAATAATACTAGAGGCCTGGCTGTCCTCTCCAGAACTGGCTGTTCCTTCGTTCAGCTGATCATCCTTACTGGTCCTTGAAGGAGAGTTGGAATACTCCTTGCTCCTCATTATCATTTCCACATTTGTCCTTTGCTTCTTTCACTCAGTAACCTTTTCTCTGTTGAAATGCATTCAATTACACTTTTCTACCCAAACAAAATTATGGTAGTTGTAGAATACTGAGGCCTCAGGTCATTCTCCCCCTTTGGCTCATCTTCCTCCTCTCTTTTGCTCTAGTGCTTTGATGTTGATGTCGATGCTCCCTCACACTCTAACAAATTTCTCATCTTTGTCGAGTCCTAATATGCCCTATTCCTTTATTCCACTTTACCCACATAGAGGAATGATTGTACACCAGATCTTGCCATTACCCACAAGCATTCCATTTCTTTAATTAGAAACTGACATTCTCTCTATCCAGCTGTAACCTCCCATGATTCCTCCCCCTAAATTTTATTTCTCCTGTACTTGTTCTTTACCCTCATCAAGACCTGTAGTCCTTCCACCCCTTAGTATTTTCTCCAGCAATTATCTCTGCTCTGAGACATTTGAAAATGGAAATCCAAATTACCCCTGTTATTAAACATAGTATAGGAATTATTTTTTCAGAATGAAGATATTTTTTCAGTAATTCATTCATACTTTGTTTCTCAAGTCAAAATGAGTTGGTTGCCTTGAGTCTTGTTCATTGGGACACCTCACCCTTAAATCTGAACAGTGACTGAGAAAGTTTTAAAAGACCTGGAGCCTCATCTGGGGTAGATATAAAATTAGCTTGTAATTCTCCTTTCATCAAGGCAAGTCAAAAAGAGAATGCTCTTAGCTATTTCTTCCCTTCCTCTTGGCCTACGTTTGCCTTTTATTATTTCTCTTATTTTGTATTCAAAAGCCTGATAGTATGAACACAAAATTTTTTAGGAGTGGGAGGAGGCACAGGTAGTTTCCCCCCTAGGAACCTTCTCTAGGAATGTCTGTGGATATAAAGAAAAAAAAAAAGATCTAAATCAATAAACACGAAGTTCCTCCTGTAGCCAGTCTCTGATAGATACTGGTGATAGAAAAATGATGCGGTTCTTGCCTCAAGAAGCTTCCATTCTATAGGAGAGAGGTTCATGACATGTATACCAAGATGTATATTGTGGAGTTGAATTTGTTAGGGAGAAGGGAGAGATACAAATAAAGTACTGTAGGAATTCTGCTGTTGTTTTATCATTATTTTGATTTTTGTTTTAATGATCTTTATTTTAGGTGGTCAAACGATTTCGTGATGGTGGTTATAACACATTGGTCTCTACGTGTGTTGGTGAAGAAGGTTTAGATATAGGAGAAGTTGATCTAATAATCTGTTTTGATGCTCAGAAGAGTCCAGTTCGTCTTGTACAACGAATGGGGAGAACTGGCCGCAAACGTCAAGGCAGGATAGTTGTTATTCTTACAGAAGGGAAAGAAGAATGTGTATGTATATCCATCAGTGTATAATTTAGTGGTTAAAGTTTGAAAGTTATATGCAGTAGGCAAAATGAAACTTTGAAAAAGTTTAAGAAACCTGGGAAGAGCGTTGATTAGTTTTTCCCATTGTATATTTCTAACAGTTTCCTTTTGCTTTTCAAGGAGTTTTAAGCCAAATTTGTATAAAATAGTTCTCTTTTAGATACATACGATGATATTTTAGTATCCCCCATTTAATGTTAATTGAAAGAAACCTAAATGCTAACTAAAGAACAATATTCCTAATATTCTACAAACCTGAGCTATAAATCCATTTTCTTGTTTTTCCTTCACAAGCATAAAGGTGAACATAAATTGTATTTAAAATATTAATTTTTTTTTTACTTTTGTTACCTTTTGTTAAGAATTTTAAGGTTAGTCACTCGTTTTCTCTGCTTGGACTTTTTAATTTTTTATTTGGGTAATGGGATCAAATTTGTTCTTTATGAATAATAATTTATGTAGTCTTTGTAATACCTTTTGTAAGACTTTTATTTCCTGCTAACTACTTATAAAGTTCTAGCACATTTTAGTGTTACCTCAAATTTAATCATAGGGTGCTCTCAGTAGCCAAAACAAGTCATGTATCCTGAAATAGCAGGAAGGTATTAGATTAGGAGTTGGAATACCTAGGTTCTATTTTCGACTTGTGTGACTAACTAGTCTGTAAATGTTACTTTCTCTATCTGTAAAATGGGGAAAATAAATCTTGGATCAGAGATAGATAGGATCATACCTTGAAAAATATAACCCAATATATAAATGTAAAATGTTTTCATTATTGCTATTAGTTATATTAGCTCAATAATGGAGATATTGTTAAAGTTCTTTTAATCAGTATTCAGTATTTTTGATTATGAAAAAGAGATTGCCTGTTCATTCTTCTGAAAGGAATCTTAATGCTCTCTCTAATAGAATGGGTAGTTGTAGTGATTTATGAATGGTTATAAATCATGGATTAAGAACTGCAAAGGGGCCTTAGCTGCTATGTGTTATAGCGGGCCCCCCCCCCACTCCACTTTATTAAACAAGTGAGGCAACTGAGACCCAACAAAGTGAAGTGATTTGCTGAAAGTCTTACAGCAATGACAGATCTGAGATGAGAGCCCGGGTCTTTAGACTCTAGATCCATCACTCTTTCTGTTGTACTACTTTGCTTCATTAACTATATTAAATCAACTTCAAAAGAGATATAGTACTTGTTCTAGATTGTTGTTCGGTAGCTGCAGCTGTACTATAATTCACGTTATTTGCCTTGAAGTATAACCGTATAGAATAAAAATCTGATATCACAGTGTGTCAGGCAGGTGTTCATTATCTACCAGCATTCATGCTATAAAGGAATCCACTGTGCTGTTAAAACTTTCATAATGAAAACTTGACCAGCTGGAGCCCCCAGCTGCCCAGATTCTCTTATTTTTGCACAAAATCTGCAGCACTGTACATTGATCATTTATGTTAATAAGAATGAGGCTATCATAAAAATCTTATGAATTAAAGATAGATTAAATTATACACAGTACAGTTGATATACTGAGATAGAGCAGTGTATTCCTATATTAAATATTTTTGATGGTAATTGAAAAGGGGGTCAGGTGTGATAATGACCTTTTTATGTCTTAATGGGTTGTATAAATGTCATCTATCATTATTTTCTTGTTGCCTTTTAGCTAATGAATAAATTCACTTGACCAGAACAGTTGTTATGATGTTTTTTTGTATTTTATCTAGAATAAAGTCACACTAATAAGAACAACAACTTCTATTGCTGCAAAATGGCAATTACAAAATAATTTCTAAGATCAGCTTTTTTTTTAAACAGGCTTATAATCGAAGTCAGTCTTGCAAAAGAAGTATTTATAAAGCTATTTCTGGTAACAGGAAGACCTTTCATTTTTACCAAGGAAGCCCACGTATGGTTCCTGATGGAATTTATCCGAAATTACACAAAATGTTCATCACTGAGGAAATTTATGAACGAGCAAAGCAATCTAAAATACATAAAAAATCATCTGTCTTTTCATTTGGGGATGGTAAGTTGTAATTTTTCAATAATTGAGCATATTCCATTATTAACTATTTCTATTGTAATTAAAAGCATTTGTCTTACTGATAAAACAACTACAGTTTGGAAAACTCATCACAAATTTTAACAAATTTTAAGATACAATCACATTTTTCCTTTGAAGGATTATATCCATACTAGAGACTGACTTTATAAAGATACTGACAGAGACCTTAACCACAGTGTAACAAAATAGTTATTTGTGGCATTTATGGCTAGACATAAATCCTTTTTTTAATATTGTGGAAAAAAAATGGGTACAGAGACATTACTGCTTTCAGGAAAGTGAAAGACCTACAGATACCAGCACTGTACGAAAGAAATGCTTCTGACTTTGCGTCTCCATCTGTAGAGTTGTCATTTTTCATGTACTTATTTTGTCTTGTGTGACCCACAGACTCAGAACTGGAAGGGACCATAGAAGCACCAAATTTCATAATCATTTTCTCCTGGGTAAACCACTGTTACAGCATTATCTTTCCCATATGTTAATTTCTACAACCTTTGGAACATCTTCCAGCTTCCACTTTACCCATACTTTAGCTCCCAATTTTATTCTATCAGTAGAACCAAACCCTTCCTTTCCTCTGCTAGTTATTTTTGAAGGAAGGTCAGTTTTCACAAAGGGTATTGTTTCACAAAGAGTAATAATCAATTGAACTATTCTGTCATTTTTATAAAACTGTATAGTTTCTTTACCCAAATTATGAAATGTTACAATAATTTTTCCCTGATAAATAGAATCTATCACTCCAGCTAATACATGCATTCCCTGAGCTGCTAATCCTAATTTAGGTAATATCCACCCAAAATGATTCTTAGGGATTCTCATACATATCCCAGGAGAGGTTTTTCTTATCTCTTTTCTATCCAGTCAAAAGTCCTCTAAACAATGTAAATCATATCCTGCCAAACCAGGTATTCCTGGATATTTTGTATCTTCTGTGTTTGCTGTTTTCCAATTTGCAGATTTGGAGTCATCATTCTGGTTAGAGGTATACTTCTTAACTGTTCTTTCAACAATCCATTCATTCTTTCTGTCAATCCAGATGCTTGTGGGTAATATGGAATATGATATATCCATTCTTTGTTGTTTAATACACAAAATGTCTTCATCTCATTACCTTTGAAATGTGACCCATTGTCACTTTGAATCTGCATTGGGGTTCCATAATATAGACTTATAAAATCTAGAGTTTTACAGGTGTTTTTCTGGGTTGCATTCTTATAAGGACAACCACTGGTACATCTGAATAGGTGTCAGCACAAGTACATGTAAATTTGCATCCTTTATCCTGGGGTAGTGGTCCAATATAATCTATCTGCCAAATCTGGGCTGGAACTTTTCCTTGCTATTTCTCCAGTTACTACCCTAGGAACAGTTTGTTCCTTTTCCAATTGATAAATATGACATTCCCCTCTTACTTGCTGTAACAAAGAATGAGAGATACTAATACCTCCATCTTGTGCCCACCAGTGTGTGGCTTGTACCCCTAAATATCTGGCCATTTGGTGGACTCATTTTGTTAGTACTGGATCAGTTGGTATCAGAGTAGGGGCAACATGGTGAGTAGCAATTTTTGCTAGTCCATCAGCATTTGCATTATACTCACATTCTGGAGTAGTGAGGGCCGTGTGAGTGTCTGCATGAAAAACTGACAGATTAGTAATCAAAGACATGTCCCATATATCTTCTCGTAATTCTTTGCCCCAAACTTGTTTACCATGAATTTCCCATTTTTGTTTTCGGATTGATTTGATTAACATCCAAGTAGCTAACCCATTAGCTACTGCAAACGAATAAGTGAATATATGACACTGTCCTCCTTTCTCTGTTTTAATAGTTTGCTGTACTGCCATAAGTTCAGCATATTGACTACTACCATCTATCCCAGTACTTTCCAAAGTTCTCTTAGTACATGGGTTATAGGCTACTGCTTTCCAATGTATTTTTTGTCCCAAATATTTTGCTGTCCCATCAGTAAACCATGCATGTTTCTTCTGTTCTTCAGTCAGTCCATCATATCCATCATTCCATTTTGTCAAGAATTATACCAACTGTTGCCTTGGTTCAGGGTGTTTGTCATTTTCATCAATGTCTATATTTGCTATAGATTCAAGTAGAGCAGAAACTCCACTTTTGCCTATTTTCAATCTATCTGAATATACCATTTCCATTTAATTATGCCAGCCTCTAGCACATGTCCAATTCTGTGAGATGCTGGGGTACTCATTACCCAAGTCATATTCAGCATTCCAGGCCTTAATATCACTTCATGGGCCAGAGTCAGTTGTTCAGTCTACTAAAGCCCAGTATGTAGCTAACTGCTTTTCAAAAGGTGTCTATTGTATTCCAGATGAAGGTAGTTTCCTTGACCAAAATCCTAAGGGTACATTTTGGCTTTGTTGTTTCTGCTATGAACTCCAATTTGTATAGTCATCCTACACAGTCACTTATAATTCCACTGGGCCACTTTGCATAGACCATAAATCTAGAGCAGCTTTGGCTTCAAAAGCTTTACTCTGTTCAAGTCCCTAATCAAATTTATACTTTATCCTAATAACTTTATACATGGGTTTCAAAATCTGTCCTGTATGTGGAATGTGATGCCTCCATTATCCAAACAGTCCTATGAACTTTTGGGCCTCTTTCTTGTTGGTGGGGATAGGAAAATCTTGAATCTTTTTGTCGAGCTTGTGGGAAAATTTCTCACAATCCTTTATTCCACTGTATACCCCAAAATTTTACAGTTTGAGCTGGTGCTTGAATCTTTGCAGGGTTAATTTCCCATCCGTGGCTTTTCATATGCTCAATTAAAAGTACCAAACTCTTCTCCAATTCTTTTATATTTTCTCCCCGTATCAAAATGTCATCTATGTAGTGGGTAAACTGTGCACCAGGTAACTTTAATTCATCCAGATGTTCAGCCACAATCCTATAACAGATAGTTGGACTATGCAGATATCCTTGTGGCAATTGGGTAAAAGTATATTGTTGGCCCTGCCATGTGAAAGCAGACTTTTCCCATTGTTTGGATACTATTGGGATTGTAAAGAAAGCATTGGCCAAATCAATAACTGCTTAGCAAGTTCCATCATATTTCTGGATCCTTTCTATTAAAGTATCAGTATCTGGAATAGAAGCATACAAGGGAGTAGTTATTTTATTCAATTGTCTATAATCCACTATCATTCTCTATGTTCCACCTGACTTTCATATTGGACATACAGGATTATTCCATCGAGTGGTTGTAGGGACTAACACTCCTGCTTCAACTTATTCCTTTATAATATTGGCAATTTCATCTTGCCCACCTGGCACACAATACTGCTTCAAAGTAATTGCTTTGGAAGGTTCAGATAAAGTGATTGGATCCATTTTAATTTTTCCCACTAAAACTGTATTAATTCCTGTCTTCATTACTGCAAATTAATATCTCCTCTCAGGTAAATTCAGAGTCATACCTTTCAATATGTTTATTCCAATGATGTATTCAGGAATGATCACAGTGACCATGGTATATTCTTTCTTAGGCAATTGTCCAATTTTCATCATCAGTTTAACTCGTCGGGCTGATATTTCAGCCCCTCCTAGTCCTGTGATAGTAATAGGAGTTCCATGCTTAAATTAGTCAGGGTTTCCATATATCAAGGTGGCCTCTGTCCCAGTGTTTTCACTGCCCTAGTTATAATATTCGATCCATTTTCCAGCATATAATCAGATTAATATGGGGTCTACAATCCTGTCTGTGTGTTTCTTCAATATGAGCTGGAGCTCAATCTATTCCCTAGTCTCCCTGAAGGTATGACTCACTTGGATACAGGGGTCCAAGATCTGTAGGGTTTGTAGGGGCAGTTCTTACTTCTCTATTCCATCTGCTGTTAAGCCCATTATCTTGATACGTTTTGTGTAGCTCAGTAGTTTGAATACCATCTATTCTTCCGAAATCTACCCCTACCCAACAGAGTAGTAAACATTTCTTTTCTTGTCACTTTATTCCGATGTTGAATCTGCTGGCTATTTACCCTTCTCTCTCAAGGAAATTTATCTTTTCCTCAGTCTCCTAAGTCACTTAACTGTGAAATTTTATCCAGCACCTCTGAGAGAGGGTTCTCTATTTCTTCAATTAGCAGAGTCAGAATTAGGTGTTTATAAGTGGGGGGGTGCCATTTTTGTAATCAGATTTCTGTCAGAGACTCCTCCTTTAACTTTCTCATACAGTCCCTAAGTGAATACCAGGGTCTATCTGCAGTAGGCCACATAGTATCAGCAGGATATTCTCTCTTACAAACCAGCAGCCAAAGCTAACAGATTGGCTGTTTGGTTACCTCTTTGCAAATGATAATCCCTAAAAACTTGCTGTACAAAAGTATTCTAACTAATACTTATGAAACTTATATAATCTACAGTATCTACAGATACTCCTGTGGCCCCTTCATCACTGATTCTTACCATCCAAGATATTAATGATTCTCCTATTCTCTGGGTGAACCTACTCAAGATAATCTGTGATTTCCTGCTGTGTAAAATCCGCCAACATCTCTCTGAGCTCTGTATTATTGTCTTGGCTTTCTTGCTTTCTTTGCTGTATGGGATGCACTTCTGTTTGAGTAGTCTGGTCTAATACTGTAACATTTTGTGCCTCTGCTTCTGATGTATCCTCCTGTGTAGATGCTCTCCCCGTCACCATGGCAACCAGAGCAGCTGCTAAAGTAGACCAGGGCTGAACTGAAATGCACTCTTGACCTCCTTGGCTCCCTCTGCCTTCTAGCTGAATATACAGCAAAATCAGTAGATTCTTGAACAATAATATGTTGTCCTACCACCTGTAATTCCCTATTTTGCTGTGGTTTAGAAGAAATATTCTCATTGGAGTTAGCGGACATTTCAGTAACTGAGTTCTCTCATAATAGTCTGTCCCTGCTTTCAAATAACAGGATATGCTGTGAGTAAAATCTAGTCTCATCTAGACATTGCTGTTGGCATTTCTTTCCCTGGCTTGACTGTAACTTCCTTCAGACATCTTTCCTAATCTCTAGGTTCTCCCCTCTGTCGCTTCTGTTTCCAGTCCTCACCCGAACCTGTGCCTTTAGATCATTCCCTTGCTAGGGAGGAATAAGTTACATCCTCCCATTCTGGGATAACCATTTCTTCTTCTAAAGCCCCTCTGCCTCCAAATAGAGATCTTGTACCTTGTGATCCCATCCTATTTGTCACCAACTAATGTATCAGTAAGGCAATAAACACGACATCCACAATAATTGTGAATATGCCTATGTAGTTCTGTATTGCAAAGTATGAAAGACTTTCCATATAGAAGGTAGAAAAAATACAACATTTATTCAGACACCAGATGACCAGATCCCATAACCAAGCCACCAGCTCCCACAACCAGTGAGCCCATTTTATCATAACAGAAAGGAACTTAAAACACAATATCACAACATGGAGCGTTGTCATCCAAAAACCTCTCCGACCCTCTCCTGGGGTCTTCTGAAAAACTCACTCACTGACAGTCACCACAGTATGCTCAGCTATCAGAGGTCAGCTCTCTTTACCCCAGCTCTAATGGTCATGACAGCCATAACAGCTCTTTCAGCATTTCCTGTGACACAACTTCTTCTTCTCAGCAAGCTCTTCCTACCACATGTGACTTAGGCTTCCTGTGACTTAAGCAGGTCACATGGGCCTATTAATGGGTAGGAAAGATCTTCAAATCTGAATTGGTATTGCAGCACTGTAGGGTAAAATAAGCAGATGCCTTATGAAAAAGATTCTTGTTGCCTTTATGCACATGATGGAAGTGACTTCAGAAATTACACTATTGGCTTCTTCAGGGTTAACCAATTAGCCACCATTCTATTTAGATTAAATTTCTACATATCATTTATACATTTCATTTATAGTGAGAATGTCAGTATTGATATTATTTATTTCCTCTAGTGATAATTAGGTTATTGAACAATGATCTTATATATAGAACATTAATTATATTAATATTTATAAGTCTAAAAGCTTTTGTGAGGCTTAACACATATACCAGGGGTGGGGAACCTGAAGCCTGAAGTAAAGGGAATGAAGAAATCAGTATGCACATTGACTTTAAGAATGTAAATGGAAAGAACCCCAAACCCCTGAAACTGAATGCTGTGTCATTATAATAGCCAAGCTTGGTCCTGAAGAAGAGATTAAAAAATTGTACTTCCCTCTCTTCTCTAAAGAGACAGAGGGCTGGGATCTTGGAACTGTGTGTAAACTGTCATCTGACAGATGATGTTGGTTAGCTTTGCTGAACTGTTATTTTATATTCCCATTTAAAAAATAATTCTTGGATACAAGGGATTCGTCGCTGGGTAGGAGAGGAAAGAAATATTTGGAAATGAAGGTGATGTAAAAATAAAAGATAAATTTTTTTTTAAAAAGATGAAGCAAAGAACAAATTATTTTAAAAATTTTATTTATTTGCTTCTTTTGCCCTTTCACTTTCATACACATTAACTCATAGACTTTGAAATCTGGCTTACCTAGTGTTGTAATTCATTATCTCTTGATTGGTTCCTGCCTTTGCTAAGCCCTGATACTACAGATGCAAAATTTTTCAAAAGTTTTTTTGTTACTGCCTTTGTTTTTACATTACTTTCATTTTCAAAAGTATCGCTCACCAGAACCCTGTCCTTGTTATAAAGAATAAAGAGAAAAAAAAACAGTGAAGAAAATCTAATGACTATATTAACTAAGAGTCTGACTATATATACATTATTCCACACCCATAGGGCACCTCACGTTCTCTGCAGATAAGGGAGGAAAGGTACATTTTGTTGTTTCTTAGGGATCGAGCTTGGCCATTATAATTTCAGATCATTCAGCTACCCTTTCACCCCCATTTACATTGTTGTCATTGTGTATGTTTTTTTTTTGGTTCTGTTTGCTTCACTTTGCATCAGTTCCTATGAATCTTCCCATACTTCTTTCAGTTATTCATGGCTTTTTTTCCTTACAGCCAGAAAACATTTTATTATTTTTAACATTATTCTGTAACTAAGCCAAAGAGAACATCCACAAGCATTTATTTAGCACTTATAACGTTCCAGGCACTGTTACAAAGAAACGCAAAGCAACCAATACACTTCCTGCCCTCAGGGAGAGCATATCCTCGTATATTCTGGAGATACATAGGGGATTGGGATCACACTAACATTACGGGGAACTGGAAAAGACCTCTTTAAGAAGCTAGTATTTGAGCTAAGACTTGAAGGAAGCCAGGGAAGTCAGGAGGAGATGTGGAGAGAAAACATTTCAGGGATGGAGGAGACAGCCTAAAGTTGGAGATTGAGTGTTTTCTTCCTTGAAGAATATAAAAGAGTCAGTGTCACTAGATCAAAGAATATGTAGAGGGGAATAAAGTGTAAGAAGACTGGAGAGGCAGTAAGAGTTCAGATTATGAAGGGCTTTAAGCCATTTCTAGGATGGAGAGACAGCTGTCTAAACCGGCACAGTGGCCATGCTCTCAGATGTATCTCTGCCGAACGAGGTAACATTTTTAGAGATCTTGAACAAGGAAAAGACATGTCAATACAGTTTGGGGTTAACATTCCAGAACAGTCACTACTTAATTCCTTCCTGGATCATTTCCCTCAAGGATTGATTTTTCTAAAAAAAAAATTTTGTTTTAATCATCCAAGATCCACCTTCTTACTCTCCCACTCCACACCTCCCCACACTTGCCCATTGAGAACATAGGAAAAACAAAACCCATTACCATATATAGTTAATCAAAACAAATTTCTACATTGACCATATCCTAAAAAATATGTCTCATTCTCCATTCTGAGTTGTTATCCTCTCTTTCAGGAGGTGAATAGCCTGTTTCGTCATTAGCCCTCTGGAACTCTGGTTGGTCATTACGCTGATGAGAGTTTGGCACAATAGTATCTTATCACATTTATATACCATAACTTGCTTATCCATTCCCCAATTTGTGGGCATCTCCTCAGATTCTCCTTCTTTGCCATCCCCAAAAGAGCTATAAATATTTTTGTACATCCTTAGAATTTGTTTTGCTTAGAAGTAATCCCTTACTAAGTCCTCTCTAATTCCACATCCCTCTTCTTCCCTTTCCCTCCTGTTTCCCTGTTGAGTCAATTGTATTTCTGTATTCAGTGCTCTGTGTGTGTGTGTGTGTGTGTATACATGATTCTTTTGAAAATCAGTTCAGATGAGAGTGAGGTTCAGGTATCAGGTGCTTCCCCCTTACTCCTGCCTCCTTATTTTTATAGATGTTGACTTGCATACATACGTTGCTTAGTGGAGATAATTTCCTAATCTTCCTTTCCCTTTCCCCACCCCCTCAGTGCATTCCTCATCTGTCTTTTCCATGCTTTTCTTAAGATCTTCCAAGACATAACAGAACTACTTCCAGGCCTTCTCTAGTTGTACTCCTGTGAACCTTGATGATGTTAAGGTTCAGAGGACACATGTCCATATTTGAATGTAAGTACTTTATCCTTCCTTAGTCCTTTTATTATTCATTGTTCATAGGAGTTTGCTTTTTATGTTTCTCTTCACTCCTGTGTTTGTACTTCAGAGCTTCTCTGCATCTCAAGTCAGGAATGTTGGAGGTCCTCCTCATTAAAGGTTTACTTTTTACCCTATGTAGCATTATGTTCACTTTTGCTGAGTAAATTATTTTTGGCTCTAAACTTATCTATCCTTTGCATTCTGGAATATCGTGTTCCAGTTCTCTGTTTTTTATAATAGCGACTGCTAAATTGTGTATTGTCCTGACTGTGGCTCCTCAGTACTTGAATTCTTTCTTTCTGATTGTTTGCAGTATTTTTTCCTTGACCAGGATTTTAGCCATCCTGTTTCTGGGAGTTTACTTTCTGTGGTTTATTTCAGGAGGTGACTGGTTGATTCTTTCTTCTTGTACTTTGTCTTCTTGTTCTAAGAAATATGGGCAGGTTTTTTTTCCCCTAAAGATTTTTTGAAAATTCTGCCTGGGCTCTTTTTTTTTTTTGTCATGGAGTTCAGATAGTCCAATGATTCTTAATTTTTTTTTCCTCCTTGACCTGTTTTCCACGTCAGTTATTTTTGCTATGAGATCCCTTACATTTTCTTCTATTTTTTCAGCCTTTTCTTTGGACTTTGTTTTAACATTTCTTGTTGTGACATGGAGTCAATTGGCTTTTATTTGTTCCATATTAATTTTCAGGGAGTTGTTACTTGGGCAAGGTTTTGTAGCTCTTGTCCCAAGCTATTAATTCCTTATTCCATTGCTCTCATTTCTTTTCTAATTTTTACTCCAGGCTCTAATTTCATTTATAAAAACTTACTTCATTTCTTTCAGGAATTCTAGTTTATACCCAAGCTATGTTTTACTCTGAGGCAGTGCTTGTGATAAAGAACCAAAACAACAGTAATAGCTAACATTTATAATGTGCCTGCTAGGTGCCATGTATTGTGGCACTTTACAGTTATTATCTCATTTAATCCCCATAATAATCCTGGGAGGTAGGTCCTTTTGTTGTCTCCATTTTACAGAGAGGGAAATGGAGGGAAGCAGAGGTTAAGTGACTTGCCCAGGGCCACACAGCTAGTAAGCAGCTGAGGCTGGATTTGAACTCACACCTTCCTGATTCCAGGCCTGGTGCTCTATCTACCACCACACCTAGGTGCCCCATGATTGTAGATGTTTCAAGTCATTCTCTTCTGCATTTGTGTCTTGAGATTCCCAGCCACTATAAGAGCTTATTGTGATGGGGTTCCTTTTTTGTTTGTTGATTCCTTCAGCCCACTTCTCAACTGCAGAGTTGATGTTACAGCTGGGTTCTATGGCCCTTCTGGAAGGAAGGCCTGTGCTGGTCTCGTTGCTGATCTCTTGGAGTATTGAGTGTTGTGTTATTCCAGGATCTCAGTGCTCTCCAGGTGGTCTGATCCACGGCCAAGTTAATTGCTACTCCCACCTTTCCCCAGCTCTGTTGGCTGAGAATTGTAGTCTCCTCTTAGGTCTGGGATTCTTGCCTTGGTTATTCCTCTGCAGGCTGGGCTAGATATTGGAAGTGAGACCGTGCTTGGTGCCTGACCATTTGAACCACACTACTGATGCTGGCTTCTGAACTTACTCCCTTTTTTGTACACCATTCAGGGTCTCCTTACTAGGGAACATGAGCAGGTCTCTTTCTCAGCCCTGCATCTGTGACCTGGGACTGGGTAGTGGGCAACAAAGCCACTAGTTGGCACTTTTCTCCATTGTAGTGTCCTGTTATGGTTGTGGCAGTGCCTCGGTAGGGATCTCCTTTTGCCATTGTGCTTAGAATCTCTCTGGGTGTTGGAGCGCCCCATGGTCAGCATAGTGCTAGCTGATCCCATCGCTGGTATCCAAAGACCTCTCTTTCTTGTTATACTGAGCTGGTCTGGACAAAGGACTCATTGACTTTTTCTGGGTTTCTCCATTAGGCTTTGACGTGGTTAATTTTCTAGATATATTAAGGAAGAATTTGTAGAAGAGATCTCACTGCATTGTTTCCTATCATGCTACTATCTTGGCTCCTTCCCTTTCCATATTTGTTTCTTCTGGCACATTAATATTCCATTGCATTCTTCTGCCATAATTTATTTACCACATTCCTAGTTATTGGCTATCTGTTTTTAATTCCTTATAACCATGTGTTGTTCAGCTATGAAGAGTTTGGTATATATGGGACCACCTTCTTGGGTTATATATCTAGCAGTGGGATATCTGAGTTTCTTGATTTCTTTTCATATACAGCATTATACTTTTTTGTATTTATTTTATAATTTTTATTTCTATAATTTTATGTTTTTATTATTTTTTCAACTTGTAGGAATGAAACAATGCAACTCAAAAGAACCATGGTCCTTAACAGAAGAAGAATTTAGCTTATGGAACAGACTATATAGATTAAGAGAAAGTGATGACATTAAAGAAGTAATACTGCCGAAAGCTAAGTTTGAATCTTTACAAGATGAGGAAGACGTATCAGTAAGTAGAACTTTCACATGTAATCACTTAACTAGAAGGCAGGAGCCGTCTACTGAAGCCCCAGCTCTGCCGTCATCCAAGTGAATATACTTTGTCAAGTCGTTTAAACTTTGTCGACCCCAGTTTACTCCTGTAAAATGAAGAGTTTATGTTAAGGAACTTTCAAGATTGCTTGCAGCTCTAAAATTTGGTGATTTTGTACTTTTACACTGATTCTTTGCATTAATAGAAAAATCACATGATTAATACCTAATTAAAACAAAAACAAAAATTAACTTAATGATTAAGAAACTGTTAGGTGGCATGGTGAATAGAGTGCTGGACCTGGAATCAGAAGGACCTGAATTCAAATCCAGACTTAGACATATACTAGCTGTGTGACCCTGGGCAAGTCACTTAATCTCTGCCTCACTTTCCTCATCTGTAAAATGGGGATAATATCACCTATCGGAGCTTTTATGAGGATCAAATATGATAGTGTTTGTAAAGTGCTTTGCAAACCTTAAAGCACCATATGAATGCTTGGTATTATTGTTATAAGTTCAAAAGCACTAAAATTCAGCTCAATTTGTATTTCATGCAATGAAGTGCATTGAAGTACAAGTGCACCTTCCTGCTTTCATTGGGAGTTGGGAGGGTGACTGCGGATGATGATTGCTGCCTAGTCTGGTAGAGGCTGAGTTTGTGTTGTTAGCTTTGTTTGTTTTTGTTTTTGGTTAAGTTTTGTTTCAATTTTTTCCTTTGTTATGAGGGAGAGTAGTGAGTGGAAGGCATATTGGGAATTGACTAATGTGAAAAGAAGTCATCAACCAGACTATAAAACCTCTGCATATTTATGTTGTGCCAGATTTTTTTTCGATCTTCATTAAGAATGTATATGCATGTTGTATTCTGATATGTTTGCTTAACATTATTTCCTATAAGCTAAAGATTCTTGACTTTTTAAAATATGACGAACCTTTTAAACACCAATTTTCCTGACTCTCAGATGATGATTTTTATGCTTGTTAGAATTTATTGATAAAATACATAATGCTGAAAAAGTACAAAGAATTACTCATCCTTTTAGCATGAATTTGTTTTATTGTGTTTTACTTGTAAGGCAGCGTATTATAATGGTTAGAGAGCTGGCCTCAGAGTCAGATAAACCTATGCCTCTATATGGCCTCTGACACGCTGGCTGCATGACTCACTCAATATCTCAGTATGCCAGACATCTTTCTCAAACTGTAAGTGTCAAAGAAACTGCCAATTTGTATTGGTAGAGGGTTTTTCACCAAGAACTCCCTATCTATATTGATGAAATCACTGGTCTGTTAAAAGAAAAATCTACATACATTAAAAAAATGTGCACATGTGAGAATATTATTTCTTTGATCTATAGAAGGTATATTTGCTTATTTGATACGATTTTTTTTTTTAAGAAAATGTTTCTCTTGAAATAACTGCTGCCTCTCAGGAGGCTGCAGCTTGTAGATTGGAATTCTCTCATACAAATATTTCAGTATTTTTTAAATTTATTTTTTATTGTTTAATATTTTTAGTTTTCAGCATTGATTTCCACAAAATTTTGAGTTACAAATTTTCTCCCCATTTCTACCCCCACGCCCACTCCAAGATAGCATATATTCTGATTGCCTTGTTACCCCACTGCTCCCCCATCCCCTTTTCCCTTACTTTCTTGTAGGGCAAGAATGATTTCTATACCCCCATTACCTGTATGTCTTATTTCCAGTTGCATATAAAAACAACTTTTTTTTAAACATTTGTTTTTAGAACTTTGAGTTCCAAATTCTCTCCCTTCTTCCTTCCCCACCCACCCTCCTTGAGAAGATAAGCAATTCAACATAGGCCACACATGTATCATTATGCAAAACACTTCCATATTGGTTATGTTGTGAAAGACTAACTATATTTCCCTCCATCTTGTCCTGTCCCCCTTTATTCAGTTTTCTCCCTTGACTCTGTCCTTTTTCAAAAGTGTTTGCTTTTGGCTACTTCTTCCCCCAGTCTGCCCTCCCTGCTATCACCCCCTCCTATCTGCTTCCCCCTTACTTTCCTGTAGCATAAGATACCCAATTGAGTGTATATGTTATTCCCTCCTTAAGTCAAATCCAATGAGAGCAAGATTCACTCATTCCCTTTCACCTGCCCCCTCTTCTCTTCCATTATAACTGCTTTTTCTTGCCACTTTTTTTGAGATAATTTACCCCATTCTATCTCTCCCTTTCTCCTTCTCCCAATATATTCCTCTGTTACCCCTTAATTTTATTTTTTAGATATCATCCATTCATATTCAACTCCCCCTGTGCCCTCTGTCTATATATATATGTATATATTCCCTTCAGCTACCCTAATATTGAGAAAGGTCTCATGAGTTACAAATATCATCTTTCCATGTAAGTAAACAAAATGGTTCAGCTTTAGTAAGTCCCTTATGATTTCTCTTTCCTGTTTACCTTTTCATACTTTTGATTTTTGTATTTGAAAATCCAATTTTCTATTCAGCTCTGGTCTTTTCATTGAGAAAGCTTGAAAGTCCTCTATTTTATTGGAAGTCCATATTTTGCCATGGAGTTTTATACTCAGTTTTGCTGGTAGATGATTCTTGGTGTTAATCCTAGCTCCTTTGACCTTTGGAATATCATATTCCAAGCCCCTCGATCCCTTAATGTAGAAGCTGCTAGATCTTCTGTTATCCTGATTGTGTTTCCACAATACTCAAATTGTTTTTTTCTAGCTGCTTGCAATATTTTCTCCTTGACCTGGGAACTCTGGAATTTTGCTACAATATTCCTAGATGTTTTCTTTATCTCTCCTGGATCTATTCTCCAGGTCAGTGGTTTTTCCAATGAGATATTTCACATTATCTTCCCTTTTTTCATTCTTTTGTTTCTGTTTAATAATATCTTGATTTCTCCTGGCTTTTTTTAAGGTAGCATTTTCTTCAGTGGTATTCTGGACCTCCTTTTCCATTTGGCTATTTCTGCCTTTCAAAGCATTCTTCTCCTCATTGGCCTTTTGGAGCTCTTTTGCCATTTGGGTTAGTCTATTTTTTAAGGTGTTATTTTCTTCAGTATTTTTTTGGGTCTTCTTTGGCAAGCTGTTGACTTGTTTTTTATGATTTCTTGCATCACTCTCATTTCTCTTCCCAATTTTTCCTTTACTTCTCTTACTTGATTTTCCAAATCCTTTTTGAGCCTGAGACCAATTCATATTTTCAGTCCATGGCCTGAGACCAATTCATATTTTTCTTGGAGGCTTTTGATGTAGGCTCTTTGACTTTGTTGACTTTTTCTGGCTGTATGTTTTGATCTTCTTTGTCACCAAAAAAGATTTTGTAGTCTGAGTCTGAGTCCTTTTAAGCAGTTTGCTCATTTCCCCAGCCAATTACTTGATTTTTGAGCTTTTGGTCAGAGTATGACTGCTTTCAGAGTGGAGAGTTCTTTGTCCTAAGCTTCAGGGGTTTTGCACTGCTGTTTTCAGAGCTACTTCTATTCTGAGGTGGTATGATGGTATGATGCTTCTCTCCTGGCCTCTGTTCTGGTCTGTGAGTGCAGGCACTCCTTTCTGCCATGTTGCCACCAGGAGGACTTCCTCTCCACAGCCACCACAAAGCTCTGCCACACTAGTGCTCCTCCTCTCCTAAGAACCGCCAACCACGACCGTAACTCAGATCCAAGCAGGACAAAGCAAGAGAACCCTCCCTCTGCACCAGCAAAGCGCTCCCTGCACTCCTGCTCTGATCCACCCCTTGATTCCTCCCAGCGTGTGGGCCTGGGGCTGGAAGCAGCTGCCAGAGCTTCCTGCCGGTGCTGTTGTGCCACCTCTGCCACCTTGGGGCTGGGGCCGGAGTGCACACTTCTCTCACCTAGATCCATCAATTTTCCCCCCGACCTGCTCCATTGTCTGGTGTTTGTCGGTTGAGAAGTCTGTTAACTGCAACATCTCATTGATTCAGGGCCCTGAGGCCTGTTCTGTGTAGTCTACTCTGGCCTGGTCTCTTCAGGCATGGCCCACTCTGGGCTGTGTTCTGCTCCCAGCACAGTGTGATAGACCCCTTCCAGTGACCATCCAGGCCGTTTTGGGCTGGGGACTTGTTTCTCTCTGTTATTTCATTGGTTCTGTAGCTCTAGAATTTGTTTAGAGTCATTTTTTGCAGGTGTTTCTAGGGGTTTGGGGGAGAGTTTAAGTGAGTCTCTGTTTTCAAGCAGCCATCTTAGCTCCACCCCCCTATTTCAATATTATTAATAAAGTTTCCATATTAGTTGTTTTAAATACATATATTGTATTATATGGTGCTAACATTCCATGGGTTGTCCAGTTGTTTTGCTACTAGTGGGTGTTCAGTTTAATTTTTTGACGTTGTAAATTTTGCCCTTGTGAACATCTTTGTACAGATTAGCCTATCCTTCTCTTTTGGACAGTTAAACTTTTAAAAAATAAAATAAAACTCTAAAATAATTAGTTCATTTTCATTTAAAAAAACTAACTTTTGCTGACGCTATTTATTTTTATACTGAAATCTCACTGACTCATGTCTGCTTATCTTTTTTGACTCTTGCCTATGTCCTCTCATAAGTTTACCCCTGGTGGTCTGTCCATTGTTCTGTAGGTATTGTTCACTTTCTCCAGACATGGTGAAGGTACTACTGGAGCATTCTAGTGATCAACCTGTCATCCTTTGCATTTCTTGATGACCATCTTTTATTCCTGTTCTTCTCTGGAGCTCCTCATTGGTTACATTTCCCTCTGAACTATAATTTTTAACTCTATGGAATCAACTTTTTTTTTTAACATCACAGTCATTTCCGAATATATAATACCCTACTTTACTACTCAGGGAAACTTTGCTTATAACAAGAAAAAACAGTCAAGCAAAACTAACCAACATATCTGATAGCATAGGTAACCTTTTTCACCAAGGAAAAGAGGGAAGTATGTTTTCTTAACTCTTTCTCTGCTTGGCTCATTAAGTTTCATTGTATTTTTTTGGTCTTGCATTTAAATTGTACGCAAGGTATATATTATTTTTGTGCTTTTGCTTATTTCCCTTTGTCTCAATTCATATAAGCCATCTCATATTTTTCTGAATTTTTTATATTCATTGTTTCTGACAGTGCACTAATATTTTGTTAAGTTAATGTACCACAATTTTTAGCCATTCCTCAGGTGATAGGCATCTTGAATTTTATTACCCTGGGCAAATCAGTTAACTTCCCTAAACCTCAGTTTCTTAATCTGTAGATGAGGGAATTGTACTGGATGGTCTTCGAGATACCTTTCCAGCTCTAAATCTGTGAACCTGTGATTCTTTATTTCCAGTTCTTGCCTACCACCAAAAAATACTGCTATGAATATTTTGGTGTATGTAGGATCTTTCTTTCCAACTTTGATGTATATACTTCAGGTCAAAACTTCACTCTCATAATCCTAAGTTTTTTTCCTGAAGGGTTGAAAGTGCTGCAGTGCCAGCATATTCCATCTTTTTCACCTTTGTCAGTTTGTTGGCAAAAGTTAGGAGGTTGCCAAAACCTTAGTTTTGTTTTAATTTCATTTTCTTGTCGATTTTAGTGATTTGGAGTAGTCATCCACGTGGTTGCTGATAGTTTGCAGTTATTCTTTTGAAAATGGTTTCTTTCCTTTGGCAGCTCATCTATTGGTAAATTTTTCTTCATTCTCACCAAGCAGCTGGTAAAATTCCAGTGGAATAGGGGACATGGGATGATACTTGTAGACCTGGAGATCAGGGGAAGATATTGGCCTCAGGAAATTTTAGCCTTGGATAGATGGGCAAAATTTGAAAATTATGTCTGCCCACTTTTTGTGAAAGCATCTTGACCCATTTTATTCACAAAATAATAGGATTTTTGAGTTGGAAAGAATATTAGTGGCTATCTAGTTCTATCTGTACCTAAAAAAATATCCACATTATAGTACATCCCACAAGTTGCCATCTAGCCAGTACTTGAGCTCATTGTATCTCAAGACTGGAGGCTGCAGGTTCCCCACCCCTGGTCTGGGTGATGATCCAATGATTATATTCCAATTGAGGGAGGAACAACAATTGGTTCTTCAGATTCCCAATTGTCTTAAAGGATCAAAGAGAAAATAAAAGATGAAAGTACATTTTGGCCTGGGTATGGTTCTGTTTTATTTCACACTAGGGGAGCGGGACTTATTCCTCATAATTTTTGTGGACAATAGGACTATAAAAACATAGGGGTGAGAAGTGAGCATCTCACAAACCTCATTTTTATTGGAACACAAGGCACAGGGGAACTTTAATACAAAATTTATTGTAGAAATCAAGTAAATTCAGGGAAATAGGTAAAGAGGGGAAATGGAAAGATATGTTTAAGAGGTTGAAGGTCCTAACATTTAACAGCAGTGCTGGTAGTCTGTGATGACTGGTGGATTCTTTTTCCCTACGAGTTTCCGAGTAGTCCCTCTTCTTCATGGTCTGGAGTGAAGTTTCTCTTTTTTAACACACAACATTAGTGTCCTATTACTATCAGGCAAGGAAAAAAAATTTACAAAACTATAAAAATATCTATTGTTTCATTATTTTTTCTTATTTGTATTGAGTAGGTTGATGAAGATAAGAGACTCTGGAGTACTGTAAGCTGTCTGCCATTTGTGTTGTATCATAAGGAGAAATAAAAAAAAATTTAAGTCTCCACTAATTGGAAATATTCACTTATTACCTAGTTATTTTCCAAAGATCCACTTATCCTCTCTTTGGTCACATGGTCTTTTGGGATTGTCTTAGTTCATTGCATTGCTGTGAAAATCTAAATTTATCAAAGTTGGTCATAGTGTTGCTGTTACTGTGTACAATGTTTTCCTAGCTCTGTGTGCTTCATTCAGCATCAGTTCATGCAAGTCTTTCCCGGTTTTTCTAAGGTCTGCCTGCTTATCATTTCTTTTGGAACAATAGTATTCCATGACATTCCTATACTGCAACTTCCCCAGTTGATGGGCATCCCCTCAATTTTCAGTTTTATAGCCCTTTGGGCATAGTTCCAAATTGCTCTCTAAAATGAACAACCCCTACTTCTAAGGAACTTACGTTCTATTTAAGAGGACAACATACATACACACACACATACACACACTCTCTCTCTCTCTCTCTCTCTCTCTCTCTCTCTCTCCCTCTCTCTCCCCCTCTCTCCTTCCACCCACCCCCAAAATAAATGCAAGGTAAATGGGGGGGAAGGGCACCATCAACTGGAGAGATCAGGAGCCTCAGGTAGCTTTTGCAGCTTGGTTTGTTCGACAAGTGTTTACTGATAACAAAGAAGTTTTTTCTACTAAAATTTGGTTTCAAATATTTGTGCAAATGAGATCCTGAAAGCAGGAGTATACTGTGGCTTGATCCTCTTGCAGGTGTTTTTTTTTTCTAGTATTAACTTAGAAATTTTTACACATCGTGGAGTTTAAATTTTTTTTTCTTTTTATGAATTTTTATAAACATGAACATTTTCTGAGAGAAAGAACAGGAGAAATGTTAAGTAACCTTTATCCTTAAAAAAAAAAACCCGTCCTTGGACCTACCTACTTCTTCAACCTGTTGTCCTTTATTCTCCCTTTCTCAGCCAGATTTCTTGAAAAAGCTGTCTACATTTGCTGCGTTTATTTCTTGTCCTCTTGATTTCTTCTCAACCCTTTGTAGTCTGCCCGCTGACCTTGTCACTCAACAGAAACTGATTTCTCCATAGATGTCAATAATTGTCACATCTAACTTGTCAAATCTGATGATATTTTCTAACTCCTACTTCTTACCTATCTGTTGCCTGTCGTACTGATGATCACCCTCTCTTCCTGGATACTTTCTCTTTTCTGGAGTTTCATGACACTGCTCTCCTGGTTCTCTTACATGTCTAACTGCTTCTTCTCAGTGTCCTTTTTTGGATCATCATCCCTCTCGTACCTCCTAGCTGCTCACAATCCCCAAGGTTTTGTTCTTTGTTACTTTTTTCTTTTATAAACTCATCAGCTCCTGTGGGTTTAACTGTCAGTTCTGTGGAGATTGTGTGTGTGTGTGTGTGTGTGTGTGTGTGTGTGTGTCCAGCAGATCTTAACATGTGCAAAACTGACAGTCATCTTTCCCCTCAAATCTTCCCTTCTTCTAAACTCCCTCATATCTGTGAAAGATAACAACATCCTTTCATTTATAACCTCAGCATTATTTTGTACCATTCACTCTCCCTGGTTGCACATATATAATTAGTTGCCAGATCTTACCATTTCTACCTCTGTGACATCTTCACATCTAACCATTTCTCTCCGCTCATATAGCTACAGTCTTATTTCAGGCACATCATCTTTCCATACAGGAATGTAAACAAAACAGTTCAACTTTAGTAAGTCCCTTATGATTTCTCTTTCTTGTTTACCTTTTCATGCTTCTCTTGATTCTTGTGTCTGAAAGTCAAATTTTCTATTCAGCTCTGGTCTTTTCACTGAGAAAGCTTGAAAGTCCTCTATTTTATTGAAAATCCGTATTTTGCCTTGGAGCATGATACTCAGTTTTGCTGGGCAGGTGATTCTTGGTTTTAATCCTAGCTCCCTTGACTTTTGGAATATCATATTCCAAGCCCTTTGATCCCTTAATGTAGAAGCTGCTAGATCCTGTGTTATCATGATTGTTTTTCCACAATACTCAAATTGTTTCTTTCTGTCTGCTTGC
>CM053624.1:166592706-166648162 GCA_028646595.1 Phalanger gymnotis | reverse complement strand
TTTTTTGAGTCTCTTTTAGCAAGTCATTGACTTGTTTTTCATGGTTTTCTCTCATCCTTCTCATTTCTCTTCCCAATTTTTCCTCTACTTCTCTAACTTGCTTTTCTAAATCCTTTTTGAGTTGTTCTATGGCCTGAGACCAGTTTATGTTTTTCTTGGAGGTTTTTGTTGTAGGCTCTATGACTTTGTTGACTTCTTCTGACTGTATGTTTTGGTCTTCTTTGTCACCAAAGAAGGATTCCAGAGTCTGAGACTGAATCTGGGTGTGTTTTCACTGCCTGGCCATGTTCCCAGCCAAGTTACTTAATGCTTGAGTTTTTCAGCGGGGTATGACTGCTTGTAGAATACAGAGTTCTATGTTCCACGCTTGGGCGGATGCGCCGCCCCACCAGCACTCCTCCTTCCCCAAGAACCACTCACCTGGACTGGGCTTAAATCTTCATCAGGCTCTTCACTCTTGCTCTGGTCCTCCACTTAATTCCTCCCACCAGGTGGGCCTGAGGCCAGAAGCTACTGCAGCTGTAGTTCTAAAGCTGCCCCACCTCCACTGCCCCAGCGAGGTGGCTGAACCGCAAACTCAGTCCCGCAGCTTTTCCCACTAACCTTCTTTGTTGTCTTTGCTGTTTGTGGGTTGTGAGGTCTTGTAGATGCCACAGCTCAGTAATTCAGGACGCTAGGGCACTCTCCGCTCGGCTCCTGGTCTGCTCGGTCCGCGCCGCGCACGCTGGTCTCTGCTCCACACAGCTCCGTTCCCTTCAGCTCCCAACTCCCTGTGGGATAGACCTTGCCTAGAGACAATCTAGGCTGTCCTGGGCTGGAGCCCTGCTTCCCTCTGCCACTTTGTGGGTTCTGCAGCTCTAGAATTGGTTCAGAGCCATTTTTTCATAGGTTTTTGGAGGGACTTGGTGGGCAGCTCATGCCAGTCCCTGCTTTCCAGCCGCCATCTTGGCTCTGCCCCCCCCCCCCAAGTTTCATTTTTTTAATGCCAGCATTCTACTGGTATTGCTGTTTATCAGTGAGACATGGAATACAGCACCTTTCAAAGAATTTTAAAAAAGATTGTCGCAGAGAGGGCAGTGGAGAAGTATATAGTAAGTATGAAGCAGGCTGCCATATATAACTAATGAAGAACACTTCAAAGGAGAACAAAAATATAAGATGTTAAAGAAATTTGTGCTAGGAAGAAAAGATGGATTGGTCATGGGCCAAAGGTTCATATACCACCAGAGTGTTCCATTTGCATTTACATGATGTCAGGAAACCTCAAGGAAGACCTCTAATACATTGGATCCTTTTGCCACAACCAGAAACACTTTAACTTGGGTCAAAGGGAACACAAACAAAGGTCAGATTTATAGTTGAAGACGTGCCACTTCACACAGCAGTTTTCTCTGCTTATAATTCAGAATGATTGTAGTAGTTGTTACATTTGTTAGCATTAATAATATGAGGTATTGAGACTGTATTGCAGTTGTAATATTTTAGTAAAACATTGAAAACTATCTTTCGTTGTTTACTGAGCTCCTAAAAAGTTACTTTCTTCAGTCTACTAGCACTACTTTGTAATAATAATGTATACAGTATGACATTCAAAATTCAGAGTAAACCTCAATCAAATGAATAAACTGGAAACGTTATGAGATTTTTCACAGAAATGATAGGATTTACATAAAAACAGAAAGGCACTCGTTAAGATGAGAAAAGTTGTTCAATGTCTGTAATGTTGTAGGACCTGCAGTTTTTCCTCCATTCTTGGGCAGCAAAGTAGTTATCAGAATAAGCATTCTGCTTTATTGTTATAATATTAAACCCTAGAGGGAAAAGATCTGTAGATTCAAGGTTGAAGATCCTAACATTTAACAGCAGTGTTGGTGGTCTGTGGTAACTGGTGGAGTCTTTTTCCCTGTAAGTTTCTGAGTAGTCTCTCTCCTTCATGGCTTGGAGTAAAGTTTCTGTTTTTTAACACACAACATCAGTGCCTTATAGTAATCAGACAAGAAAAAAAAGCTTTACAAAAATATATAAATATCATTTCATTATTTTGCCTTATTTGTATGATTAGGTTGGGGAAGGTAAGAAACTCTGGAATGTGATAATCAGTCTACTAGTTGTGTTGTATCATAAGAAGAATTAAAAAAATCTAAGTCTCCACGAATCAGGAGTAAATATTCACTTATTGCCTAGTTATTTTCCAAGGATCCACTTATCCCCTCTTTGGTCATATGGTTAATTTAGAAAGGTATCAGCAAATGGGAGGGTAATTGTATTTCTTAGGCAGTCATCTAGAGTCTCTAAATGGTTTTAATTAACGTTAGGAATGTTTCAAATGGTAAAAGAGTTAAAACAACGGTAGTTTGTTTTAAATCTTCCTCATTTTTTTTTCCCTTGTGGACAAAGACAGCATTGTGGAATCGACATAAATTTTAAGGAATACAAATAGTGTAAGTATTCTGTAGTAAAGAAATCAAGGCTCCCAGATAAAACCAAATTTCAGAAAAATAAATCTAAATTCTCTTTCAACAGCTTAATAAAGCTTATGAGATCATGGATACATTCAGTTTTGTTGATATTGTGTAATCTTGTGGCTCAGCAATATTCCTTAGAAAAGCAATTTCTCTGCTTTCTAAGGCCTCAGTTGAAAGCATTTCTTTTTCAAAGACATCTTACCTTCAAAAGCAGCCATTGGAGGGACTGGAATGTTAAGAAGGCAGATCCCCTGTTATTTAGGGCGCAGCACTGGTAAATATTAGAAATATAAAAGGAGTACCATTCTCTGGTATTACTTAGAGCTTTTAATTGGACCATGGCTTGCTTGCTCAGACTTGGTCTTTGGAAACACATGTCAAAGAGTTTTAGTACTCTGTTTATTTTTGTACATCAGCCAAATGGGCAAGGGACATCTCAAGATGTCTAAGAGTCAGACTTCCTGACTGCAGAAATAGAAACATCTTGTGACTGCACTAATAAAGGGAAAAGAAGAGACAGTTGCTGAGGCAAGGACAGGCCCTTACGGGTCACTTCAAACAGCAGTTTTAGTAAATCTTGATTTTACAATAAGAATGTAGTAAACATTGGTTGTGTGGAATTTAATTATACTTTTATGAATTCATTAAAAACAAAAAAGTGTTCTTTGTAGTTTTCTTGTCCATGAGGACCATTAAAAATTGCTAAAATTTAAACAGTTTAAAATCAATCAATATTTATTTAGTAATCACTCATTATATGCCAGGAATAGTAGTAGGTACTGGAAATAAAGACACAATGCCCTTTAGGAGCATACATTTGAGAGAGTGGCAGTGCGTATACACACACACACACACACACACACACACACACACACACACACACACACAAACTAGTACAGAGTAGTTTGAGGGGATGGCACTAGCAGATGACATTAGGTTAAGCTTCATGAACTTGAGTTGAACATTGAAGCAAACTAGGGATTTTGAGAGACAGAGGTGAGGGGAGAGTACATTTCAGCCCTGGAGGAGAGCAAAGACAAGGAAATAGAAGATGCTATGTCCCTATATAAAGAATTGTCAGAAGGATGGTTTGGTTGGACTTTGGTAGGTATGCATAAAGAAGGAAGTATTGTGTAATAAGGCTGGAAAGGTAGCACAAGGGCAGGCTGTGAAAAGCATTAAATAGGACTTTATGTTTGATCCTAGATGCAGTAGTCAGTCTCTAGTTTATTGGATTTATTGTTGTTTTTTTTTTTAATTTTTGAATTCCAAATTCTTTCCTCCCTCTCTTCCCTGCTACTGGTGAGATGGTAAGCAATCTCATATAGGTTATACATGTGTAATCATGTAGGTTTATTGACATATTTAAACCTACTTTTAAGGAAAATCATTTCGGCAGCTGTGTAGAGAATGGATTGGTGCAAGGAAAGACTAGAAGCAAGGAGACAAGTGTGATGATTCTTTCTGTAGTCCAGGGAAGAGGTAAAGAAGGCTTGAACTAGGATGGTGGCTTTGTAAGGGTAGAAAAGAGGATGAATTTGAGAGTTGTTATGTGGGTAGAAATGACAGGTTTTGGCAACTGATTGGCTATGTGGGATGAATGAGAGTAATGAATTAAAGATGAATTTGAAATTGCCAATCTGGGTGACAAGGAGGATGTTTGTGCTCTTGACAGTAATAGAAGGAAGAAGGAATTGGAAGGAAGATGAATTTAAGGGTGAGGGGGATCGGCAGGGATAGAAATTTCTGTTTGGACATGTTGATTTTTAGATATCTATGAGGCATCCAATTGAAAAGTCCTATTCAGTTGTTTTTCACTTGTATCTGACTCTTCATGATCCCATTTGGGATTTTCTTGGCAAAGATGCAGAAGTGGTTTGCCATTTCCTTCTTCATCTCATTTTACTAATGAAGAAATTCAGGCAGAATTAAGTGACTTTCCCAGAGTTACACAGCTAGTAAGTGTGTGAAGTCATATTTGAAGTCAGGAAGATGAATCTTCTTGACTCCAGGCCTGGCACTCTATCTACTGTGCCACTTAGCAGCCCTGAAATGTCCCATTGGTTCGTAAATTTATAGAACTGGAATTCAGTAGAGAGTAGAATTCAGTAGAGACTAGAATTCAGTAGATAGGGTAAGGCTAGAATATATACTTATGGAAATCTTCATTATAGAGATAGTAAATTGTAGTTTAGTTGTGTTTTAGGAAGTAGTTGTGGTTAATAAATGGAAAGTAAAAAACTGTTACCAGGATGCAACTTTGGGATACAATATCAATTAGAGAGCAGGATGTGGAATATGATCTGGCAAAGAACACTGAGGAATAGTTAAAGGATGACCCTGAGATAGGAGAAGTAAGAGAGATCAGTGTCATGGAAACTCAGATGAGAAAGCATGCAAGAGAAGAAGTTGGTTAGCAATGTTAATTGTGCAGAGAGGTCAAGGATAAGAATGGAGAAAAGGCAATTTATTTTGGCAATTTATTCGTTTTCTTTAATAATGTTTTATTTTCCTGTAATTACATATGACAGTTTTTAACATTTGGTGTTTTTTTTTCATTTTTTGAATTCCAAATTCTGTCTTTCCCTCTCTCTCTTCCCCGCTACCAGTGAGATGGCAAGCAGTGTGATGCAGATTATACATGTACAATCATGTAGAACATATTTCCATGTTAGTCATTTTGCAGAAGAAAACTTGAACCAAAAATAAGGAAAGTGAAAAATAGTATGCTTTAGTTCGCATTCAAACTCCATCAATTCTTTCTGGATAGCATTTTTTTTTTTTTACCATAAGTCCTTTGGGATTGTCTTGGATCATTGTATTGCTGAGAATAGCTGAGATCTTCACAGCTGTGCATCGTACAGTATTGCTGCTACTATGTACAACATTCTCCTGGTTCTGGTCCCTTTACTCTGTATCAGTTCATGTAAGCCTTTTCAGGTTTTTCTGAAATCACCTGTTTGTAAATTCTTATGGAACATTGGTATTCCATTCCAATCATATCCCACAACTTGCATAGACATTCTCCATTTGATGGGCATCTCCTCAACTTACAATTCTTTGCCACCACGGAAAGAGCTGCTATAATACTTTTGTACAAAGAGGTACTTCCCCCCAACCCCATTTTTTAATCACTTTGTGATAAAGACCTAGTAGGGGTATTGCTGGATCAAAGGGTGTGTACAGTTTTATAGCCCTTTGGGCGTAGTTCAAAATTGCTCTCCAGAGAGTGGTTGGATCAGTTCACAGCTCTAACAGCAGTGCATTAGTGTTCCCAATTTTCTCACATCCCCTCCAACATTTACCATTTTCCTTTTCTCTCATATTAGCCAATGTGATAGGTGTGAGGTGGTACCTAAAAGTTGTCTTAATTTGCATTTCTCTAATTGATAGTGATTTAGAGCATTTTTATATGACTATAGATAGCTTTAATTTCTTTCTCTGAAAACTGCCTGTTCATATCCTTTGAACATTTATCAATTGGGAAATGACTTACATTCTTATAAATTTGACTCCATTCTTTATGTCCTCGAGAAATGAGGCCTTTATCAGAAGATATTATTGTAAAGCTTTCTGTTTTCTTTCTATTGTTGGTTGCATTGGTTTTGTTTGTGCAAAACCTTTTTAATTTGATGTAATTAAAATTATCTATTTTTTCTCTCTTAATGTTTGTTGTCTCTTATTTTGCCCTCAATTCTTCGATTATACATAGATATGACAGGTAAACTATTCCTTGCTCTAATAATATGCTTATGCTATTACCCTTTATGCCTAAATCATGCATTCATTTTGACCTCATCTTGGTATGTAGTGTGAGATGTTGGTCTGTATCTAGTTTCTGCCAAATTGTTTCCCAGATTTCCCAGCAATTTTTGTCAAATAGTGAGTTCTTGTCCCAAAAGCTTGACTTTTAGATTTTATCAAAAATTAAATTACTATGGACATTTACTACAATGTATTGTGTACCTAATCTATTCCACTGATCCACTACAATATTTCTTAACCAGTACCAGACAGTTTTGATGATTCCCACTTTATAATACAATTTGAGATCTGGTATGCTAGACCACTTTCCTTCACATTTTTTTTTTTTGTTTACTGCCTTGATATTCTTGACCTTTTGTGCTCCCAGGAGATTTTGGTATTTTTTTTTTCTAACTCTATAAAACACATTTTTGGTAATTTAATTAGTATGTCACTGAATAAGTAAATTAACTTAGGTAGAATTGTCTTTTTTATTATATTGGCTTGGCTTACCCATGAGCAATTAGTATTTCTAATTTAGATCTGACTTTATTTATGTGACAAATGTTTTGTAATTGTATTGGTATTGTTCCTTTGTTTTTCTTGGCAGCTAGAGTCCCATGTATTTCACATTGGCTACTTATTTTAAATGGAATTTCTCTTGCTTCTGGGCTTTGTTGGCAATACATAGAAATCATGATTTATGTATTTTTTTTAATCTTACAACTTTGCTGAAGTTGTTAATTGTTTCAAATAGTTTTTAATTGATTCTCTAGGATTCTAAATATGCCATCATTTCATCTGAAAAGAGTGATGGTTTTGTTTCCTCATTGCCTATTGTAATTCCATTTTTTTTCTTCTACTCCTATAGCTAATATTTCTAGTACCATATTGAATAACAGTGGCAATAATGGGCAACTTTGCTTTGCTAGTGATCTTATTGGGAAGGCTTCTAAGCTTATCCTTATTGCAGATAATAATTGCTGATGGTTTCAGTTAGATATTATGTATCATTTTAAGGAAAGCTCCATTTATTCTTGTACTTTCTAGTGTTTTTAATAGGAATGCATGTTGTATCTTTGACAAAAGCTTTTTCTGCATGTATTGGTTTTGTTATTGATACGGTCAATTATGCTGGTAGTTTTTTCCTAGTATTGAACAAGCCCTGCATTCTTTGTATAAATCCCATCTGGTCATAGTGTTTGATCTTTGTGATATATTGCTATGATCTCCTTGCTAGTATTTTATTTAAAAGTTTTGCATGAATATTCATTAGAGAAATTGATCAGTAGTTTTCTTTCTCTGTTTTTGCTCTTCTTTGTTTAGGTGTCAGCACCATATTTGTGTTGTAAAAGGAATTTGGTAGGATTCTTTTTGTTTTTTGCCTGTTTTTCCAAATAGTTTATGTAGTGTTTGGATTAATTGTTTTTTAAAGGTTTGGTGGAATTCACTTGTGAATCCATCTGGCTCAGGGAATTTTTCCTTAGGGAGTTCATTGATGGCTTGTTCAATTTGTTCTTCTAAGATGAAGTTATTTAAGTATTCTATTTCTTCTTTTGTTATCTGGGCAATACATATATATTTAAATATTCATCCATTTTGTTTAGATTGTCAGATTTATTGGCATATAATTGGGCAAAATACTTCCTAATAATTGCTTTAACTTTTTTTCATTGGTGGTGAATTCACCATTTTCATTTTTGGTACTAATACGGTTATCTCTTCCACATCACGACTTTCCTCATTATGGTTTTGTTATATCATGGGAAAGTATAAGAAATTAAATGGGATTTTTTCGGAAATTTCGTGGAACCTGAAGGGGACATGCAGCGGCTGACAGAAAGCATGGAAAAAGTTTAGGAACTCAGAAATGCATAAAATATATATATCAACCCAAATTTTACAGTATGTTACTGTAAACACCCCATAAAAAAAATTCAGACTTCCTCTCTGATATGAAAAGAGGGTCAAAAAGTTTTACACGGATTTTCCAGATTGTTTGCAATGTGGAAGCGATAACTGGAATTTGGTTTTCTTCACTTTTGACTACTGCTTCCTCCAGTCCTTTCTCCCTTTTATCAGTGTCCTTTCCTCCCTTCTTTTATCCCCATCACTTCTTATTTCCCTATAAGGTTACAGAGATTTCTATACTCAACTTAGTGTGTATCTTATTCTCTCTGATGAAAGTAAGGTTTAAGCTTTGGCCCCCCTTCCCCATCTTCCCCTCTACTGTAATAGCTGTTTCTTGTCTTTTTTGTGAGATAACTTTACCCCATTCTGTCTTTCCCTTCTCCGTTCTCCAAGTGCTATTCTCTTTCTCACCCCTTAACTTTTTATACCATCCAGTCATAGTCACCTCACACTGTCAGCCTCTGTCTATGTATTCTCTTTCTAATTGCCTTAATATTGATAAAGTTCTAAAGAGTTCCAAGTACAATCTTGCCATATTGGAATTGCCTGCATTGTCTGTACGAAACTGTGCTCTCCTCCCACCCTACTGAGATAAACCTTTCCTGCTGATCCTCTAAGCTGTCCTTGGCTGAGAAACTGCTTTACCACTCCACAATTTCTTCCATGGTGTTATTCCAGAATTTGGAGAGCCCAGGTGAGTTTCTGCTTCACTCTGCCATCTTCGGATTTGGCAATTTAGACAAAACAATCATTTGTGTATGTTTAAAAACAATAAAAATTGTTCCTCATTCTTTAAAAGTTGTTACAAAATTGCTTCTTATGACTTTCTGTCTTTTTTTAACAGGATGAATGCAGCTATGAATTGGAACTTAAACCCTACTTACAAATAGTAGATGTTAGTTCTACATCAAATGTTCTTGGGAATAAACATTCTTCTTTTGCCTCTGCCAACACTATTACTCTAAAAAAACCTTTAGTCAAAAGGAATATGAAACAAAATTTTTCATCTTCATTAATAGATTTTGATGAAGAATGTGCCCAGGAATTTAAGTCTGATAAAAACTTTTATTTAAAGACCAAAGTCCTTAAGGAAATGACAGAAGATCAGCTTAAAGCAAGCAATAATGACAACATTAGCAATTCCTTAATAACTGAAGGACGTTCTGCGGTTAGTTGTAACTTTCAGGAAGCACCACCAATTGATAAAGTGTCATTAGATATAGACAGTGTTGCAAACACAAGCACTGCCCAGGATCAGCTACATGAATTGTTAGTTGAGTGCCCATCAGTAGATAAATCTGAAAGTTCATTTGATATAAACCATGGAGAATCTGGTTATGCTGATTTAACTAGTGAAAAAAAAATTATTTCAGCTAGCATGTTTTATCCCTCAGAAGTAGATCCTTACTTGCTTAAAACAGCTGCTCAGTTGTGTGACAACTGTCTCTTACTGACCAAAGAAACACTTACCAATGTAGAAAGATTTTTATCTCAGTCTCCTCCTCCTCTAGATGCACTCTATATTTTCGAAGATAAAATCCTAAGGACTTCTTCATTTAAAAATTTACAAGATGATACATCCAGATATTCTGATAAGATGCTCGATGGACCAACTTGTGATGAACATGAGAATGAAATACACATACATGTCAAAAATGACAAAGTAGCAACTGTTCATCATGCTCAAGTAAATGGATCTCCTGAAAAGTGTTTAGTTAAAAAACAACACAATGGGGTTTGTAAGACACTCAAGAAAAAATTAAGTATTGAGCAAGATCAGGAAAGACAGTTTTCTAAAGATACCAATTCAGAATTTAATCAGATGAGCCCTCTTTATTTAAAAAATAAATCCAGACGTTTATCTTTATCAGATAGTGCTGTTACAAATGAAGTGGTACAAATACCTTCATTCCACATTTCTGATGAGCGTTTGCTAGACTGTGGTTCAGAAACAAAAATACCATTAATTCACAGTACCAAGATTGGAACTTCTCTTGAAAATTTGGAAGAAGTAGACAAGGAAAAATCCCAGAATGATGATAGTATTTTTGATTGTTCTAAAGAGTTATTCTCTGTTAATTTTGATTTGGGATTTTGTAGTCCAGATTCTGATGAGGAAAAATCAGAGCTGCCAAAAGATGTAAACAAAAATGGCCATCTGAAAGTGGATCTCTCTGGCAGTCATACCAGTACCATACAGGTAGCTACAAGTTATGGCCCAAGAAAAGAATCTACCCCAAGGACTTACGATAAAAGTAATATGAGAAGAAGCATTTCTACAACACCGGTTCTACAAAATCAGTATCCGTATTGCGTGCTTTCTCCACTGAGAACACCAGGAGAAAAAGAATTTGAGTCTCCCGGTAATTCTTCAGCTTCCTCAGTTTCTTCATCAGTAGGAGAAAATGTTATAAGCACTCCGCTCTGTAAACCAAATCCAATGAATTCATTCTCTACAGTGACACAAGAGACACTTGAGTTATCACGTACCAAGAAAAAAGTACATCTAAGAAGCATTAAAAAAATCTTGAATTCTACTTTTGAAAAAGTGGGAATTACAATAGAAAAGACTGAAAGCAATGAACAGATTAACTTGTTTGAATCTTGCCATTATTCTGATAAAGGTAAGATTATAAGATTCTACCTTTAAGGAATGAGTACTTTATTAGAAATAATAAATCCAGGAAAACTTTATAACTTCTAGAAATTTGTACACTTAAGTTATATATGCTGTCCCTTGTTACCTCCTGCTTTGGACTATAGTCATCTCCAGTTTGGTGTCTCCAACTCTAGTCTTTCTCTTTTCCAGTCAAGCTCCCATAACTGTCAAAATATTCTTAGTACGTCATTCCCTTGCTCACATAATGTCATTGTCTCCCTGTTGCTAAAAGGATTGAAAACATGTTCTTCAGGGACAGCTAGGTGGTGTAGTGAGTACAGCACCAGCCCTAGAGTCAGGAGGACCTGAGTTCAAATGCGGCCTCAAACACTTGACACACTTACAAGCTGTGTGACCTTAGGCAAGTCACTTAACCCCAATTGCCTTTCTTCCTCAAAAACAAACAAACAAACAAAAAATCACATCCTCTTCAGTCTGGCACATGTGGCCCACCCCGCCTTGGTTTCAGCTTTCTTTTCCAGCTATACTTTATATTTTTCTTCTTTGTGTCTGTTGAGTTTTAGCCAAACTGAACTACTAGCTATTTCCTGAATATTCTACCTTCCACCTCCCACTCATTTGTGCAAGCCATTTCTTATCTTTGCATATTTTATAGCCTACCAGTAGATTCTCAGTTCCTTGTGGTAAGGAACCATTTTACTTTTACATTTCTGTCCGTACTACCTGGTAGAGTGCCTTTCACATTGTAGAGTCTTAATAAGAATTTATTGAAATTGAATTTAATTATAAATTTGGTGCTTCATCATACTTGGTTCCTTGAAACCAGTGGTATTTTCTAGAACTGTATCAATCAACAGATAATTTATTTTGTGCCTAATATGTGCAAGGAAGGCTTTGTTCTGGGTATTGATGGCAGTACAAAGAAATATGGTTCCCTGTTCTCAAAGTTAATCTACATAACTAAATTAGGTCATCCATATGAAAATATGAATTATTAGTACAAGGCAGTAAATTTTAAAGGTAGAATGAATGGTCAAAACAATGAGTTTAGAGATGTCAAGTGTATCCTTAAAAGGACACAGGGATCAGCAGTCAGTCAGTTAAGAAGAGGGTTAGCAAAGTCACAGAGGGGAAAGATTCCGAAAATTATAAGTGAGTTAAGAAGTTGTGAACAGACTAGTTTAACTGAGCTCCTGTGGAGGGTTTGTAAATGTGTACACTTACACATATACGTAGGTTAAGTACATAAGGGGATGGATCTTGGGATTATTGTATCAGTCTATTTATAGTTTCAAATAGATGAACAAAAAATTGACCTTTGATGTTTGGTAATAAAAAGCTTAACAGTAAAATTTGTAACCTGACTTGTAGACTATTATAGTATTCATGGGTGTGTGTGTGTGTGTGTGTGTGTGTGTGTGTGCATGCGCGCGCGTGTGCTGTCTGGAGAAGGAAAAAAAGGGAAGTTGTATAGGTAAAACCATATGAAAGCTTTTTCTGTAACAGTAATGAAAAACTCTGATATTTTTAGTAAGTAGATCTAAGGCATAAGTTGTTAATATGTTATTTCAATTAGAAGTAAGCTTTATGTAAGTTCTAGCAATATTTTTCTTTCATAGTTTTTAGTATAGCCCTAATAGGCTTTTTTGTCTTCAAAAGTAAAAGATAATTAACTGACATAGTAAATCAGTAGTGAGGGAGATTTCTTCCATCTATATAGGTATGCTTTTCTGGAGGTTACCGCACTACCCATGGAACAAGAGAACATATGTAGGGAAATGCATATGATCAAGGAACGTGTGTTCTAATACATATGTGTTTTAACTTATGCATGTGGTGTAGGAGACACAGAACAAGTATAGCCAGGGTAATTCATTCTTTCTTTTTCTCTTCTGTCATCTAAAAAAAATGGGACAGAAAAGGATTGGGATTGACACTAGTAATTTATAATTGAAGTGGTCTGATCTCACTCCTCGTCCTTTCTTCTCTTCAGCCAGTCTAGACTTCAGTCACTGATTCTGGTACTTTATTTCTTTCCTTCTGTTCTCCTCTTTATGATGTGCCCTCCATAGTTAAAGCTTGTTTTTCTTATGAATATTCCCTCCTCAAGTCTTCTCTTCCTTTTAAACCTTCCTTTTCTCTTTCCCTGTTCTGGCTTCTTTTTCCCTTGAACGTAATATAGGTCTCCACCAAATTCTCTGTGTCTATATGCTCGTGTGTGCGTGTGTGTGTGTGTGTGTGTGTGTGTTTTTAACCTACCTCCCTTTTTCTAGTTTGGATGAAAGCGAATTTGATGAGATTCTCATGCCACCTATTCTCTTCTATATTTGTCACCCCTTAGGAGATATTTTAAGTTCTTTCTCTTCCTCATTTTTCCCCCATCGTATTCCTTTTTCCCTCCCTTTCCCTTCTTAAAACCAAAATAGAACAAAACCATAAATAGTGCTGCTGTGACTTCTTTTATCTTTTAGACATTTCTTCCCCCCCACCCCCACCCCGTCCCTTTTTTTTAAACCTCCTTTGGGTGTATTCTCATCAGGGATATCTCTGAGTCAAATGGTATGAAGAGTTTAGTGATTTTTCATATATAATTGCAATTTTTCTTCCAAAAATTTTCCAAAATTTCCAAAATCATTTCATACCTCTGCTATTAGAATATTAATTTTCTTGTACTCCTGTAATCCCTCCAGTTTTTTAGGGTCTTTGCCATTTCATTGTATGCGAGGTAAAATGTCACTTGTAAAAATTTTCATTTCTTGAATGTTTCAAAGCAATCTTTCATATGTTTGTTCATAGTTTACAAATGTTCTTTTATAAAAGTCATTCATATGCTTTGGCATCTTGTCTGTTGTTTCCTTATATATTCCCTGATATATCTTGTGTGTGTGTGTGTGTGTGTGTATGCACACACATATATTTTGTACATCATTATGTGTCTTATATTCTTTGGCAGATAAAACAGTGCAAAGATGTTTTCCCCAATTGATAGTTTTCCTTTTTAGCCTAGCTACATTGATTTTTTTTTGTGCAAAAGCTTTTAAATTTTATGTAGTTGAAAAGATCTCTTTAGGTAGTTAAAAATGATTTTCATTCATTCTGTATCCTTATTTCTTTTTTAGTTAGGAATTCTCCTCAATAACTATAGAAGTTCCTTCTTTCCATTCCTCTCTAATTTAAAAAAAAAATAATGTGCTCTTTCATATTTAGATTTCATATCCATTTGGAAGTTCTAGGAGGATATGATGTAGATGCTAGTCTTAACCCATTTTCAGCCAAAATGCTTTCTATTTTTCCCAGCTTTTCTTGTCAGACAGAGTATTTTAGGAAGCTGGTTTTTAAAACTCCTTTTGGTGTCATGTTTGTATTAATCTTTCATCTGATAACATTCAAGTGACTCGATATCTTTATATCTAAATTTTATTATAATTATTTGAAATTATTTTAGTCTTTCAGTTATTGGCTTCCATATGTATATTTATTTTGGGTTCGTTATTTTTGTATCACTATTATTGATTGCTTTAAGAAGGCCACTTGCTTAAAAAAAAATAGAGCATTGGACTTACCCTGTGAGAAGCTACAGGCTCATCTTCCATCTGACATTTACCAGCTGCACAACATTGAGCAGGTCTCTTGGCTTTATTGACTCCCTGCCCCCTTGCCCCATTCCTGATATGTATAATGGCAAACCTACTTCTAAGATTTGTGGGATCTTCTTTCCTTTTCTTTCTCCTCTTTCTCCTTCTGTGCCTTCTCTACTTTTCTGTTCCTTCCTTTTAAGAATGCAGTGTGTGGTAGCTGGTCGTGCTACTGCATACCTGTAGAGCCTGCTATGGAGGAGGCTGAGAAGGGCAGAGAATCACTTGAGAGGGAGTTTTAAGCTCTGGTAGGGCCAGTGCTTATTGGGTGAACACAAAGTGAGACACCAATATGTTGAGCTTCTGGTATTGGGGGACCTTCAGATTGAGTAAGGAAAAGCTAATGGATCCAGGAGTAGGTCAAAACTTTCATGAAGATAAGCAGTGATGTTGGGCCTGTAAAAGTGGCTGCTGCATTTCTAGCCTGGATGATCAGTAGACCTAGTCTCTCTCACTACACCACCCTGCCCCCACCGCCCCTCCCCATACAGTGTATGGAAAGAGCACTAGATCTGGGTTTAAATTCCAGCTCTGCTTCCTTACTTCTCTGTGACCTTGCTCTAATATCTTAACACATCTTCATTGTGAGAGGATTTTAATTAGGTAGTCTTTAAAGGCTTTTTTCAGCTCTGAATTCTGTGTTGCTATATGCTTATTTCATAGTTAAATAAGTATCTATTTTTCCAGTCATTGTTACCATTTTAATATTTTTTTTCCTGTAGGAAATAGCATTGGAAGTGAAGATGATGTAGTTTTCCAAAGAAAGAGTAAAAAGTTGAAAAAGGATCATCTGAAATCCCCTGAAGTGAGTCACTGAACAAAAGCAACAGTGTAATCAATTGGAAAGTTCCATTTTTTTTCTAAAGAATGTTATCTTTTAATTTGTTTGAATAGATTGAGAAGAGCAGTGATATTGAATCTCCCATTTGCGCTGTCAAGAAATGTAGACGCCTACTAAGTACAGTAAGTTGCTATTCAATGAAATTGACCAAATCTAGTTATAGTGACTACCAGTTACATTGGATTTCTTTTTTGGGTTTGTCTTATTTGTCTCATTTGAGAATGATATGCATACTTGAAAAGTTGAGAGTAGAACAAATGCCTTTTTCCTGTTTTTTCCTCTTATTTTTTCAAAGATTTACCCCCTTGAAAACCATTTTGCTTAGTAAAATATATATATAATTCTTGAAATTTTTATTTTCTTTAGGGACTTTTGGACCTTGTTAGTAGTTTTGTTTGCATTTATTTGACTCTTACAATCCTTGAAAAATCTGGTCATGTAGTTAGCTTCATGTGACTTTGTATACCTCAGTTTAAAGTAGGCCTATATTAAAATATTGTACACAGTAAAAGGGGACTTTCCACTGACTAATTAGACTGTAAGCACTAAAGTCATTACCTCAAAGCCTGGTACATAGTAGGCACTTAAGTGCTTAGTTCCTGCCTTTCCTCTTCATGCCGAACATGCACCTAGGTCATACAAACTGTCAAACTGAAAGAACCTCAGTGAAATGCTTGTTCACAGAACTCCATCTAACTCTTAGGCTAATGCCATGGTCTGATTTTTATCACAAATTACAGATGTTACAGCTCCTGCAGTTGTACCGTTTTTTTATTTATTATTGTTGTATTCTAGGCTGCTAGGTGGCTCACTGGATAGAGCACTGGTCATGTAATCGGGAAGATTTTAGTTCAGATCCAGCTTAAGACATTCACTAGCTTTGTGACCTTTGGCAAGTCACTTAACCTCTGCTTTACTCCACTGGAAAAGGAAATGGCAAACCACTCCAGTATCTTTGTCAAGAAAACCCCATATGGGGCATGAAGAGACACACAGTTGAATGCCTGAAAACAAATTCTAGGCCGTCAGCAAAACAAACTGTTGACATTTGTTTTTGTTCCTGTGAGGAAAGTAGATATGAGATAGATTGTTTTGCTTTCTTTATTAAATTATCATGATACTTGGCACTTAGGTATCACTTAATAAATGTTTTTTATTCAGTCAAATTTATAAGTTGGAATTTCTTGGGTACTCAGTTTTAAAATTTTTTTAAAAATTTAATATTTGTTTTTAATATAGTTTATATATAAATTATGTATAAATATATAATTTTACATATATATTTTTAAAATGTATTTTTATTTATTTTAATATTCACTTTTATAAGATTTTGAGTTCTAAATTTTTCCTGCCTCTGTCCCCTCCTTCCCCAAGAAGGCATGAAATTTGATGTAGATTATACATGTACAATCATATTGAACATATTTCCACATTAGTTATATTGTGAAAGAAGAATCAGAACAAAAGGGAAAAAATATCAGGAAAAAAGAGAGAAAATAATATGCTTCAATCTGCATTCAGTCTCCATAGTTCTTTCTTTGGACATGGATAACATTTTCCATCATGAGGCTTTTGGAATTCACTTAGATCATTGCATTTGTATAATATTAATATGATTGACATTAAGAAAACTATTGGAGGGGCAGCTAGGTGGTGCAGTGAGTATAGCACCGGCCCTGGAGACACTTGACACGTGTACTAGCTGTGTAACCTTGGGCAAGTCCCTTAACCCCAATTGCCCTGCCCCCCCCCCCCAAAAACAACAAAAAAAAATATTGGACTAGTAAATGAAACTAGGAGCTGGTTTTATGGAAAAAAAAAACCAATAAAATAGATAAACTTGGTAAATTTGATTTAAAAAAAAGAAAGAAAAAGATTTTGCACAAACAAAGTCAATAGACCTGAGATTGGAAGGGAAGCAGAAAGCACATTGTTGCTGTGTACAATGTTCTGGTTCTGCTCAATTCACTTAGCATCAATTCATCCAAGTCTTCCCAGGTTTTTCTGAAATCTGCCTGTTTATATTTTTATTAATCTTTTCTTTGACTTTCAGGATTTCTAATTTGGTATTTAATTGAGGGTTTTTATTTGTTCTTTTTCTAGCTTTTTTAGTTGCATGCCCAATGCATTGATCTCTTCTTTCTCTAGTTTATTCACGTAAGCATTTAGAGATAAAAAATTTCTCCTAAGAAATGCTTTGGCTGCATCCCATAGGTTTGGTATGTTGTCTCATTATTGTCATTCTCTTGGATGAAGTTATCAATTATTTCTGTGGTTTGTTTTTTGACCCACTCATTCTTTAAGATTAGATTATTTAGTGTCTAATTAATTTTTAGTCTGTCTTTCCAAGGCCCTTTATTACATGTAATATTTATTGCATCATGATCTGAACAGGATGCATTTAATATTTCTGCCTTTCTGCATTAGATTGTGAGGCTTTTATACCCTGATACATGGTTAGTTTTTGTGTCATTGGCAAGTTCTGCTGAGAGAGAGGTATATTCCTTTCTATCCCCATTCAATTTTCTCCAGATGTCTACCATCTGGAATTTTTCTAAAATTCTGTTTGCCTCCTTAACTTCTTTCTTGTTTATTTTGTGGCTGGATTTATCTAGTTCATAAAGGGGGGAGGTTGAGGTCCTCCACTAATGTAGTTTTGCCGTCTATTTCTTCTTGTAACTTAACTTGTCCTCTAAGAATCTGGATGCTATACCACTTGCTGCATATATGTTTAATAATGCTATTACTTCATTGTCTGTGGTACGTTTTAGCAGGATGTAGTTTCCTTCTTTATGTCTGTTAATTAGATCTATTTTTGCTCTTAATTTGTCTGAGATCAGGATTGCTACTCTTCCTTTTTTTTTGCTTTTTATTTTTTAATTATTTTTAATTTAATTTTTTATTTTTGATTTCCAACACTCAGCATCACAAGTTTTGAGTCCCAAATTTTCTCCCCCTCTCTCCTCCCACCTTCCCCCAAAGATGACATGTAATACGATATAAGTTCTACATATAGCTTCATATTAAACTTGTTTACACAATAGTCAAATTGTAAAGAAGACTTATAGCCAATTAAATGAACCACGAGAAAGAAGAAACAAAACCAAAAAAGAGAACAAATAGTTTGCCTCAATCTGCATTCAGACTCCATAATTCTTTTTCTGGATGTGGATAGGTTTTTCCATCATGAGTCCTTTGGAGCTGTCTTTGAACCTGTATTGCTGAGAAGAGCCAAGGCTATCAAAGTTAGTCATCACAGATACTGTGTGTATAATGTCTCCTGGTTCTGCTCCCCTCACGCAGCATCAGTTTATATAAGTCTTCCTAGGTTATTCTGAAGTCCGTCTGCTCCTCATTTCTCATAGGACAATAGTATTCCATTACATTCATATACCACAACTTGTTTAGCCATTCCCCAATTGATGGGCATCCCCTTGATTTCCAATTCTTTGCCACCATAAAAAGAGCTGCTGTAAATATTTTTGTGTGTATGGATCCATTTATCACTTGTGTGATCTCTTTGGGAAGCAGCCCTAGAAGTGGTATTGCCGGGTCAAAGGGTATGCACTTTTTTATAGCCTTTTGGGCATTGTTCCAAATTGCTTGCCAGAATGGCTGGATCAGTTCACAACTCCACCACTAATGTATGTAACAGTGTTCCTATTTTCCCACATCTTCTCCAGCATTTATCATTTTCCTGTTTTGTCCTGTTAGCCAGTCTGACAAGTGAGATGTGGTACCTGAGTTGTTTTGATTTGCATTTCTCTAATAGTGATTTAGAGCATTTTTTCATATGACTATAGATATCTTTAATTTCTACGTCTGAAAACTGCCTGTTCATATCCTTTGACCATTTCTCAACTGGGGAATGATTTGTGTTCCTATAAATTTGACTCAGTTTCCTGTATATTTTAGAGATGAGGCCTTTATCAGAGATAGTGGTTGTAAAAATTCTTTCCCAATTTTCTGTTTCCCTCCTAATCTTTGTTGCATTGGCTTTGTTTGTGCAAAACCTTTTCAATTTAATGTAATCAAAATTACCCATTTTGCATTTTGTAATGCTTTCTATCTCTTGTTTGGTCATAAATTCTTCCCTTTTCCATAAATTTGACAGATAAACTATTCCTTGGTCTCCTAAATTGCTTACAGTATCAGCTTTTATATCTAAATTATGAACCCATTTTGACTTTATTTTGGTATATGGTGTAAGATATTGGTCCATGCCCAATTTCTGCCATACTGTTTTCCAATTTTCCCAGCAGTTTTTGTGACATAGTGAGTTCTTATCCCAGAAGCTGAATAGATAACTATAGTCATTGATTACTGGGTCTTGTGTACCTAACCTATTCCGCTGATCCACCACTATTTCTTAGCCAGTACCAAGTAGTTTTGATGACTGGTGCTTTATAATACAGTTTAACTACCTGGTATGGCTAGGCCACCTTCCCTAGCATTTCTTTTCATCAATTCTCTTGATATTGTGGACCTTTTGTTCTTCCAGATGAATTTTGTTTTTATTTCATCTAGCTCCCCTGCATTTTTTTTTTACCTAATCTGAAGTATAATACATTCTTCTCCTTTTACCTTTACTCTGTGTGTATCTGTCTGCTTCAAATGTGTTTCTTGTAAACAACATATTGTAGGATTATGGTTTTTAATGCGCTCTGCTATCCACTTCTGTTTTATGGGAGAGTTCATCCCATTCACAGTTGTGATTACTAACTGTATCTTTCTCTCCATCCTGTTTCCCCTCCTGTTTATGCTTTTTTCGTTCTCCCTTTCCCTCCTCACTAGTGTTTTGCTTCTGACCACTGCCTCCCTCAATCTTCCTCCCCTTCTATCAGCTCCCTTCTTTTTCTTTCCCTTTTCCCCTACTACTTCTTCCTGCCCTTTTATCCACCCCCTTCCTTTTCTTTCCCCTTTCCCCTCCTACTTCCTATGGGGTAAGTTAGATTTCTATAACTGTGTGAGTTATTTACAATTTGAGCCAATTCTAATTAGAATAAGGTTCAAGCAATGCTCATCCCCCTCCCTTCTTTCCTCCTACTGTAATAGGTCTTTGTGCTTCTTCATGTAATGTAATTTACCCTTTTCTGCTTCCTTCTTTTCTCTTCTCCCAGTACAATCCCTTTTTACCTTTTAGTTAGATTTTTTTTTTATCACCATCAAAGTCAATGTATATCCATGAACTCTGTATATGTATACCCCTTCTAAATGTCATAATAAAGATACAGTTCTCAAGAGTTACAAGTATCATCTTTCCATGTAGAGATGTAAACAGTTTGCCCTTATTGAAGAACATGGTTTTTTTTTCCTTTCCTGTTTACCTATTTATGCCTCTCCTGAGGCATAAATCTTGTATTTGAAGATCAAATTTTCTCTTGAGTTCTGGTCTTTCCATCAGGAAGGTTTGGAAGTCCCCTAATTCATTGAATGTCCATCTCCTCCCATGAAAGATTATGCTCAGTTTTGCTGGGTAGTTGATCCTTGGTTGTAATCCAAGCTCCTTTGCCTTACGGAATATCATATTCCAAGCCCTCTGATCTTGTAATGTAGAAGCTGCAAGGGCCTGTGTAATTCTGACTGTGGTTCCACAATATTTAAATTATTTCCTTTTGCCACCTTGCAGTATTTTCTTCTTAGTCTGATAATTCTGGAATTTGGCTATAGTATTCTTTGGCATTTTCATTTTGGAATTTCTCTCTGTAGGTGATTGGTGGATTCTTTTGATGATTATTTTACCCTGTGCTTCTAGGACCCCAGGGCAGTTTTCCTTGATAAATTTTTGAAAGATGCTGTCCAGGCTCTTTTTTTTTTTTTTGGATCATGGCTTTCAGGTTGACCAAGAATTTTTAGATTATCTCTCTTGGATCTGTTTTCCAGGTCATTTGTTTTTCCAATGAGGTATTTTATGTTTTCTTCTATTTTTTCATTCTTTTGATTTTGTTTGACTGATTCTTGGTGTCTTATAGTCATTAGCTTCCACTTGCCCAATTCTAATTTTTAATGAATTGTTTTCGTCAGTTAGCTTTTGTACCTCCTTTTCCATTTGGCCAGTTCTACTTTTTAAGGAGTTGTTTTCTTCAGTGTCTTTTTTTTTTCATTTAGCCTATTGTATTTTTTAAGGAATTGTTTTCTACAGTCAATTTTTGCCCGTCTTTTTCCAAGCTGTTGACTCTCTCTTGCATATCTCTCATTTTTTCCCCCAGTTTTTCTTCTGCCTCCCTTATTTGACTTTTAAAATCCTTCTTGAGTTCTTCCAAGAAGCCTTTTTTGGGATTGAGACCAGTTCATATTCCCCTTTGAGTTTTTAGATGTGGTTATATTGACAATGTTGTCCTCTTTTGAATTTGTGATTTGAGCTTCCCTGTCCCCATAGAAAGAATCTATGGTCCTTGTTTGTTTCTGCTTTTTGCTCATGATGTTTGCCTATTTCCTGACTTTTAAAGTTGAGCTCTCCTGCTGGAGCACAGGGAGCATAGTCCCAAGCTTCTTGTGCTGGGTGCCAGGGGCCTGATCATTGGCTTTGTGTGCTGGGGCCTCAGGTGTTGGCAGGTGGGGGCTGTAGGGGTCTGGCAGATTACCCGGGGCTGAGCTGAGGTCCTAGTCATGGTAGTTGACATGTGCTGAGACCAGGTGGGGTTTTTCTTCATTTCCCTGGGGCTACACTGAAGCTCTTGGGGTATTTGCGGGGAGTCTGACCCCTGGAGGATGCCTGCTCACCTGGGCTGCACTGAAGCATGGGGACGTTCAGCTGCTGGAGGATTCCTGCCTGCCGGTGGCTGTGGTAGTTTTCCTAGCCACAGTCTGCCGGTTTCCCTGGCTGTGCCAACGCACACTGGGGTCCTGGTATTGGTGCTTACCTGCTGCACCAGCCTGGGGCTCAGGATCTCCTGCTGGTTTGCTGAGGTAGGGCTTGCTGCTATCTTGCCAGGAAGCCTCCCATCTTGTACTGTTCCTCTTCCACCAGAGTAAGAGGAACCTTTCCTGTTAATCACCCAACACTCCTGGGCTAAAAGACTGATGCATCCCATCTTTCTACTGGCCTTGCTGTTCCAGGATTTCTCCTGGGGCAATATTTTCTGGGTTCTTGGAGGTCAATAAGAGAGTGAGAGCAACTTACTGCTTACTCTGCCATCTTGGCTCCCAGAAGTCCTCAGTCTGTGTATAACCTTTTCAATTTAATATGATGAAAATTATCCATCTTACATCTCATAGTGCTCTCTATCTCTTGTTTAGTCATAAATTCTTCCATTCTCCATAGATCTGACAGGTAAACTATTTCTTGCGCTCCTAATTGGCTTATAGTATCACCTTTTATGTCTAAATTGTGTACCCATTTTGACCTTATCTTGGTATATGGTGTAAGATGTTGGTCTATGTCTAGTTTCTGCCACACTATTATCCAGTTTTCAGCAGGTTTTTTTTTTCAAATATTGAGCCCTTATCCCAGAAGCTGGAGTCTTTGAGTTTATCAAACAGTAGATTACTATAGTCATTGACTATAGTGTACCTAACCTATTCCCCTGATCTAGTACTGTATTTCTTACCCAGTACCAAGTAGTTTTGATAATTACTGCTTTATAATACAATTTAAGGTCTGGTATGGCTAGACCACCTTCCTTTGCATTTCTTTTCATTACTTCCCTTGATATTGTGGACCTTTTGTTCTTCCAGATGAATTTTGTTATTATTTTTTCCAGCTCTATAAAATAATTTTTTGGTGGTTTGATTGGTAGGGCACTAAATAAGTAAATTAATTTAGGTAGAATTATCATTTTTATTTTATTAGCTTAGCCTATCCAATTATTTAGATCTGACTTTATTTGTGTAAAAAGTGTTTTGTAATTGTGTTCATATAGTTCGTGGATTTGTCTTAGCAGGTATTTTATATTGTCTACAGTTACTTTAAATGAAATTTCTTTTTTTTATTTGGGGGGATTGTAATCTTTTTTTTGTGTGTGTGAATTTTATCATATTTAATATTTTAGTTTTCTTTTTCTTTTTTAAATTTTTTTCTGCTACTCAACTTTTCAATTCTTTTTTTAAAAATTTTTTAAAATTTATTTAATATAATTAGTTTTCAGCTTTGATTTTCACAAGAGTTTGAATTATGAATTTTCTCCCCGTTTCTATCCTCCCGCCCACTCCAAGATGGCGTATATTCTGTTTGCCCCATTCCTCTGTCAGTCCTCCCTTCTGTCATTCTACTTCCCCTCCCACCCCCCTTTCCCTTCTTCTCTTGCAGGGCAAGATAAATTTCTATGCCCCATTACCTGTGTATCTTATTTCCTAGTTGCGTGCAAAAACCTTTTTTTTTTGTTTGTTTTTGAATGTCTGTTTTTAAAACTTTGAGTTCTAAATTCTCTCCCCTCTTCTCTCCCCGCCCACCCTCCCTAAGAAGGCAAGCAACATTGATTTCCACAAGATTTTGAGTTACAAATTTCCTCCCCATTTCTACCCTCCCCCCATTCTAAGATGACATATTCTAATTGCCTTGTTCCCCAGTCAGCCCTCCCTTCTGTCACCCCTTTCCCCTTATTTTCTTGTAGGGCAGGATGGATTTCTATGCCCCATTCCCTATATATTCTGTTTCCCAACTGCATGCACAAACATCTTTTTTTTTTCTTCAGTATCTTCTTTTAAACTTTGCATTCCAAATTCTCTCCCCTCTTCCCTTCCCACCCACCTTCTTTAGGAAGGCAAGCAGTTCAAAATTGGTCACACATATATCATTATGTAAAACACTTCCACAATACTCATGTTGTGAAAGGCTAACTATATTTCCTTCCATCCTATCCTGTCCCCCTTTATTCAGTTTTCTCCCTTGACCCTGTCCCTTTTCAAAAGTGTTTGCTTTTGATTACCTCCTCCCCCTATCTGCCCTCCCTTCTGTCATCTCCCCTTTTCTATCCCCTTCTCCTTGCTTTCCTGTGGAGTAAGATACCCAATTGAGTGTGTATGTTATTCCTTCCTTAAGTTGAATCCAATGAAAGCAGGATTCAGTCATTCCCCCTTACCTGCCCCATCTTCCGTTCCCACAGAACTGCTTTTTCTTGCTACTTTTATGTGAGATAATTTACCCCATTCTATCTCTCCCTTTCTCCCTCTTTCAGTATATTCCTCTCTCACCCCTTAAATTTATTTTATTTTTTTAGATATCATCCCTTCATATTCAACTCACCCTTCAAATACCCTAATACTGAGAAAGGTCTCATGAATGACACACATCATCTTTCCGTGTAGGAATGTAAGCAAAACAGTTCAACTTTAGTAAGTCCCTTATGATTTCTCTTTCTTGTTTACCTTTTCATGCTTCTCTTGATTCTTGTATTTGAAAGTCAAATTTTCTATTCAGCTCTGGTCTTTTCACTGAGAAAGCTTGAAAGTCCTCTATTTTGTTGAAAATCCATATTTTGCCTTGGATCATTATACTCAGTTTTGCTGGGTAGGTGATTCTTTGTTTTAATCCTAGCTCCCTTGACTTTTGGAGTATCATATTCCATGCCCTTTCATCCCTTAATGTAGAAGCTGCTAGTTCTTGGGTTATCCTGATTGTGTGTCCACAATACTCAAATTGTTTTTTTCTGGCTGCTTGCAGTATTTTCTCGTTGATCTGGGAGCTCTGGAATTTGGCTACAATATTCCTAGGAGTTTTCTTTTAGGGATCTTTTTCAGGAGGCGATGAGTGGATTCTTTCAATTTCTATTTTACCCTCTGACTCTAGGCCATCAGGGCAGTTTTCCTTGATAATTTCTTGAAAGATGGTATCTAGGCTCTTTTTTTTTGATCATGGCTTTCAGGTAGTCCAATAATTTTTAAACTATCTCTCCTGGATCTATTCTCCAGGTCAGTGGTTTTTCCAATGAGATATTTGACATTGTCTTCCACTTCTTCATTCCTTTGGTTCTGTTTTATAATTTCTTGATTTCTCATAAAGTCACTAGCTTCCACTTGATCCAGTGTAATTTTTAAGGTTGTATTTTCTTCAGTAGTCTTTTGGACCTCCTTTTCCATTTAGCTAATTCTGCCTTTCAAGGCATTTTTCTCCTCATTGGCTTTTTGGAGCTCTTTTGCCATTTGGATTAGTCTATTCTTTAAGATGTTATTTTCTTCAGTATTTTTTTGGGTCCCCTTTAACAAGTCATTGACTTGTTTTTCATGGTTTTCTTGCATCACTCTCATTTCTCTTACCAATTTTTCCTCTACTTCTCTAACTTGCTTTTCCAAATCCTTTTTGACCTCTTCCATGGCCTGAGCCCAATTCATATTTTTCTTGGTGGCTTTTGATGTGGGCTCTTTGACCTTGTTGACTTCCGGCTGTATGTTTTGATCTTCTTTGTCATCAAAAAAAGAATCTAGAGTTTGAGTTTGAGTCTGAATCTGGCTCTGTTTTCACTGCCTGGCCATGTTCCCAGCCAACTACTTGAATCTTGACCTTTTTGTCAGGGTATGACTGCTTGTAGAGTAGAGAGTACTTTGTCCCAAGCTTTAGGGTCCAAGCACTGCTGTTTTCAGAGCTACTTCTACTCCATCGTCACCCCAGGCTCTGTCACAGCAGTGCTCCTCCTTCCCCAAGAGCCGCCAAGGAGGACCGCAGTCTAGATCCAAGCAAGGCACAGCAAGGGAACCTTCCTTTGTGCCCACAAAACGCTCCTTGCACTCACGCCTTGATCCACTGCTAGATTCCTCCCATTGTGTGAGCCAGGGACTTGGGAAGCAACTGACGTTGCAGCTCTGGAAGTAGCCTCAGGAGCTTCCTGCTGCTGCCACCGCCAGCCGTACCACCTCCACCACACCCAGGGCTAGTGGCCGGACTGGTCTCAACTCGATCCCGCAGTTTCCCACTAACCTGCTCTTTGGCATTTGTGGGTTGAGAATTCTGGTAACTGCTGCAGCTCAATGATTCATGGCCCTAGGGCTTGTTCTGGCCAGCTGACTCAGGGTCTGGTCTGTACTGGTGCAGCCCATGCTGGGCTGTGCTCTGCTCCCAGCACCATGTGATAGACTCTTCCCAGCGACCATCCAGGCTCTCCCGGGCTGGAGACCTGTTTCCCTCTGCTATTTCGTGGGTTCTGCTGCTCAAGAATTTGTTCAGAGCCATTTTTTACCGGTGTTTGGAGGGATTTGGGGAAGAGCTTAAGCAAGTCCCTGTTTTCCAGCCACCATCTTGGCTCTGCCCCCCTCTGGAATTTCTTAACTAAGATTTTCTTTTAAAATGCAATTTTCTCCTAACCATTTCCAGTATCTTTGAAGGAATATTGTTTCAAAGAAAGAGAGATTTATTTTTATCTTAATATCAATCAACAGACAACCATTTATTAAGTGCTTACTGTGTGCCAGGTGCTATGCTAAGTGTTGGGGTTAAAAAGAAAGCAAAAGACAGTCCTTGCCCTCTAGGAGATCATACTCTAATGGAAGAGATGACACATAAACAACTATGTACAAACAAACCATATAGAATTAAGCGTAAATCATTAAAAGAGAAAAGACTTCCCATAGAAGATGAGATTTTAACTGGGACTTGAAGGAAGCTAGGAGGCAGAGATGAGGAGGGAAAGCATTTCTGGCAGGGAAGGAGGGCAACCAATGAAAATGCATGGAGGAGAAAGCAGAGTAAATTAATTTACTTCAAAATTTTAAATAACTTAATGGATATGAAATTCAACATTGATTAAGTCTCTAGTAACATTTAGGTTGCTGTACTAAAGAATATTACCTTTTCAAATAGTTTAATTTGTTATTGGGAAAAAGCAGAATAATTCCAAAATGAATAAACTTAGCATTTTTATTTCATCATCATATTTTCTCCTAATTGGGAACTTGAATAAAGTTGAAGTAGCACAATAATATTTTTATATACTGCCTGATTTAATCCTTAACCTCTGAAGTATTTCATATTATAAATAAGGTGTATTAACACAAAATAATTATGTAAATGAAATTAATGAAGTTATTTTGTTATGAAATATTAAAATGACTGATTATTTTTAGTTCATGCTGTAAATTTGCAATATACTTATGAGTGTTTAAATAACATTTTAAAAACCTTGTATTATACTTTATTTAGCATTGCTGTTTCTGATTGGTCCAATCAAGCCATTCAGTTCATTCTTAATACTCCAGTCATGCACACTGAGCATTTTCCCTGTCTTCTCCCTCACACTCAGGAAACATTTTACATATTTTTATTGCTCTAATTGTCCAAACTGTCTTCTACAAAAATCCTGCTGTGGTGCCTCATTGTATGAATGTGACCTGAGTTTTTTTTGTTTTAAATCTATTTTTCATAATTTCATTTGTGTCTATATCACCTTTATTTGCTAATACTAATTTATTCTGATTGTTTCTGATTATATCACTCCTTATCTCCTCCCATGTTCCTCTAGAAATTCATTCTTTATAACAAAGATTTTAAAGGGAGGGAAGGAAGCATTTCAGAAAAACTAACACATTTACCCTGGGTGACCTTTCATTCTCACATGACCCAACTTTAGCAGAAACATGAAGTTAGGTACATTTTCTCAACTCTTTTCTGTAACCAACTTGGTTATTATAATTATATCATGTTCAACTATGTTGTTGTTATGTTTTCCCTTGAAATTCTTGTTATTCTGTATTTTGTTTTCCTTGTTCTGCTTATTTCACTGAAACTGCTCTCTCTGAAGTTACCAGTGATCTCTTAATTGTCACATGTGATTCTTTTTTTCAATCCTCTTCCTTCTTTTTCCTCTCCCTACTATCTTACATTAGTGACCACTCTCCTTGATGTTTTCTCCTTTCTGGGTTTTTGTAGCATGACTTTCTGCTGGTTTTCCTGTCTGTCTGATTTTATTTTCGGTTCTAAATCCCTCTTCTCATTTCTTCCCCCAACTACTGAGAAGGAAAGAAAGAGAAACCATTACTGTTAAGTGTATAGAAACAAAATAAATTTTCACAGTAGCCATCCTCTAAGGGAAAAAAAGCAGGAAAAAGAAAGAAGTAGAAGAGATGCTTCAGTCTGTACTCTCGAGTCCATCAGTTCTCTTTCTGGAGGTGGATGCTGTTTTCACCATGAGTCCTTTGATATTGTGGCTGGTCATTGTGTTGATCAGACTTGCTAAGTCTTTCAGAGTTGATTATTTTTACAATCTTGCTATTACTGTGTAGATTTTTCTCCTGGTTCTGCTCACTTTACTTTGCTTCAGTTCATACTGAGTCTAGTCTTCCCAGATTTTTCCAAAACCATCCCCATCATTAATTCTTGCAGCATAAAAATATTCCATCATATTCAAATAGATCTTTTGTCTTCCAGAACATTGTATTCTAAAGCCTTTGTTCCCTTATAGTGGTATCTGCTAAATCTTGTGTGATCCTGACTGTGGCTCCATAGTACTTCAGTTCTTTCTTTCAGGCTAACCGTAGTATTTTCTCCTTGGTCTGAGAGTTCTGGATTTTGGCTATAATATTCATGAAAGTTTCCATTTTATAGTTTCTTTCAGGAAATGACCCGTGGATTTTTTTTCTCATTTTCACCTTATCATCTTGTTCTAAGATATCTGGGCAATTTTCCTTTATAATTTCTTGAAAATATAATGTGTTGGCTCTTTTTTTTGCTCACAAGTTTCAAGAATCCTGTGATACTTTAATTATCTCACCTCAATCTATTTTCCAGGTCAGTTTTTTTTTTCCTATGAGATATTTTATATTTTCTCCTAATTTTTTTCTTCAGGTTTTTTTTTTGACTTTGTTCTATTATTTATTGGTATCTTATGGATTCATTAGCTTTCATTTGGAAAATTCTAATTTTCGAGGAGTTATTTTCTTCTGTAAGATTTTGTACCTCTTTTACTAAGCTGTTAATTCTTTTCTCATATCTTTCTTCTATAGCTCTCATTTCTTTTTTTTTTATCTTTTCTTAGCACCTTCTTTAACTCTTCTAGGAATTCTTGTTGGACTTGGGTCAGTTTACATTTCTTCTTTGAGGGGTGGTATCTTACATTATAATAATTACAATAATAACCTTTTAGTTTATCTTATATAGTTTTTTCCCTGTTTATTTTAGTCAGAATCATCTAGTGATGAAAGTACGGATTTTCATAAACTAGTTTTAAGTCAAGATGATTTCCAGAGCAATAATAGGAATCCTCCAAAAAATATGAGAGCCTCAAAAAGTTATACAAACCTAAAGGTAAGTTTTCTAATTCCTTCCTAATAATTCTTTTTTGTTTATTTGTTTATGAACTTTAAAAAGATAACTAGCATCTTCTCTACTAAAGTCTTCCTCTCATGCCCCATTATGGTTCCATATAACCTTGGGTTCTCCAGAGCTGTGTCTTGTCCTGCCATGCCAGTCTGGCTTTGAGGAATTAAAGCACATGCCTGTCATTCATGTATCAGCTTAACTGATTTTAGAGTAGCTCAACAATAGAGTGGCTCCCGTGTGTTTGCATTTTTTTTTTTTTTTGCTACAGCAATATTTGAAGACAAAGTTGTGGACAGGTTGGGATAATAATAATAGTAACTTATGTTTATTTAGTGTTCTAAAGATTATAAGGGACATTGTGAGATAGGTGGTGGAAATATTATTTTCTCGATTTTACAGATGTAGAAACATAGCATATAGAGCAGGGGTCAGCAAACTACAACCCAAAGGCAAAATCTAGCCTGCAGCCTGTTTTCGTATGACCTGAGAGCTGAGAATGGCTTTTGCATTTTAAAGTACGATAAAACTTTATTTTACATCGTAAAAAACATTCTTATCTCCGTAAGTTGTAGTTTGTGGCACTTGTTCTGGCACTTGTTCTTTGCCTCTTCACAATGATCTTTATCAGTAGAGGGAGCATGACACAAAGACATGTATCCCTGAAATATAGAAGTATAATTAGGAATGGATTTTCCCTATTTTTAATGAAGTAAATTTCTAGTTAAGGCCTGTATTTCCCTATAATATGATTTACATCCATATTAATTCACTTTGAGATTCTCATTTTCATGAAAGATTTTCCCTCTTTCAAATTTATTTCAGTAAAATAACATGAAACAACCTCATTAAATTATATCTAGAAAGAAAAAAAAACCTTCAAAACATTTAAAAAATTATTTGAGCCAAAGTTTCAGATTTTATAAAAAAAGTAAAGATACTAAATTTGTGTTTCAGTGGTAATGGCTATTTCTTGGGATTGAAATACTCTGGTTTTGTGCTGTCTTGTATTACTGCATGAGAAATTGTCAAAATGAGACATGTTTCATGGAAATAAAAAATTTTCTAAGTTATAATTTGTAAGCATGGTATTAAAACAATACATATTAAGATTGTTTTTCATAATTAGTGGTATGATTCAAAATATCATGAAAGAACTCTTTCTAGTTGACCATTTACTAGCTGGGAGTTCTTTGGCTGTTCCATTTTATGGAAGTGTTTTATGTCCCACCATAAAATGATCGATTAGAAATTAATTAGAAATATGCCATTTACTGGCATGAACCAACTCAGATGATTTGAATGTGATTCTTTAAGATGGCCAGATTAAATTAGGTAGTCTCTGCAGTGTCATTTCTTGGCTTTTTGTGTTGTTCCTTCATGTTGACTGTTCTCATTGCTTTCTACTGGTTTCTTCCAGAGCTTTAAGAAAAATGAATGCTTAAGTTGTTAAACCTTTATTTTTCATAGAATGAAGGCAGGCAATTTTTAGATGAAGAAGCAGAGATTTCACAAGATACAGAAAATATTTCATCTGATGAAAGTGAAAAATCAGAAAATGAACAAGATTCCTTACTACTTGACTTCCTAAATGATGGCACTCAACTTTCACAGGTCCTAAATGGTAAGTTTCACTGTCATTGTTTGTCTTTGTTTTAAAATCCTTTTGCCTTTGCTCATGCTCTCATTTTTATTTGGTTACAGGCAATGATTATGGAAAAGTTATTATAAATTAGTATAGTGTTAAATCATTTTTTCAGGTCTTATTAAAGTAACATCACTTAAAGGAGTTCAACTCTGCATTGTATATTAAATTCATAAACAGTTTCGTCTAATTTATCTCTTGCATTCGTTCCCTCTTCTCCGTTGCAGCTTTTACCACTAATTAAGGTCCTGATTACCTCTGCATTGTCAATTGTAGTAGGATCTTTGCTGTCTTACCTGCCTCCATTTTTTTTTTGCCCTCTCCATTCCTTCATCCAGTTATGAAAATAATCTTCCCAAAGCATAAATCTGACCATGTGTATCAGCAAAGCAATCATAACAGCGTAGATGATAACTGTCAAAATGCCTCTGTGGTTCAGCATCACCAAACATACTGGACTCTCCACATAGAAGGTAGAAGAAGTAAACCATTTATTCAGACACCAGAGAACCAGATCCACAAGCCATTTACCCAATCTATCAGAGTAGTAAAACATTCTACACACAATATCACAACATGGAGCCTCGCCATCCCAAAACCTCTCTGACCCCCTGTTGGGTCTTCCCGAAAACAAACTCCAAACTCACAGTACAGCTAAGTCAGCGTGTCCAACTCTAACTCCTCTCAACACACGCGACTTAGGCTTCCTGTGACGTAAGCAGGTCACACGGCCTATTAAGGGGTCAGAAAGATCTTCACATCTAAATTGCTACTACACCATATCACTTCTCTGGTCAAAAATCTCCAGTTTCTCCCTCTTGCCATTAGGATAAGGTACAAGCTTCTTCTCTTGCTGTGTCAGTGCGGTGGATAAGCTGATGGGTCCTTGGGTTTAAATTAAAGGGTACTGAAAATGACTCAGTGGGAGAGACATAGTTATGAGGCTAAGAATAACTCAGATAAGAGGGAAATCTGCAGCCCTTGTGTGGCCTACTCCTAATCATTATGTGGCACAAATAGTTATGGCTTCCTTTGACTTGCTGTAGGCTATACACCCTACCCATGTCAGCATGCAGGACTGTGCCCTGGTGCTAAATGCACCCAAAATGCTCTATGATAGGGAGGGTTTTATATAACCTTTTGGGGCTCAGTGAAGAATTAAATTAGTTTTCTTAGGCCTGATCTACTAAGGAATTCTCTGACCCTTCCTTAGGGCTTAATCACTGCCTCAAGGTAACATTCTCCCTTGTTGATCTTCCACAAAGTACAGTTTAGGAAGGGGTCAAGAACTAAGGACAATCTGATTCCTTGGAAACAGAAGCCTAAGCAGATAGCACAGATAGATGGCTACCACATAAGATGTATGAATTTACTAGAGATTTTGGCTTTTGGAATCAATTCACAGGGTAGTAATTTGTCTGCTCTACTCTTCACTTGACAAAGCTTAGGATTGAAGACTTTTTGTAGTCTGGTTCCATCCTACCTTCAGTCTTTTCATGCATGTAAAAGACACACTCAGTTATTTTCTGGTTCTTAAATCCTGTCTTTTCCTGACTCCTCATACACTTATAAATTTTCAGAGACTTTCTCCTATGACTGGAAAGCATTCCCCTCTTGTATACTTTGAAAAGCTTCTTTTTCTTAGAAAGTCTTCCTGGTGTGCTGCCTCTACCCTGAAATTTTTTCAGATCATTCTTTCATCCTCAAGCTGAAATTAAATTACTTTTTTCATCTTTTTACATCATTCTCCAAATTATATCGTTATGGATTTTGTAAAATGCCTTGGATATAGTAAGCACTTAGAGATATTAATTTAATCAACCCAGAGATATTTATTTAATTAACCCAGTTTATCCATATTTTAACCTTCAAGCTTTTAAAAAATTGCTTTTCAAAGGTACTTCCTGGTCCTTTAAAATAGGTGGTTAACATTTCCCAAGGAACATGATTTAAGTTATAGTTAACTAATCTTTGTGGTTACTATTTTAATGTATCTTTTAAAAATTAAATTCTCTTTATGTAGATTCTGAGATGAAAGGTGTTTATCTGCAATCTGTTCGCAGTCCATTGATAGGCAATATGTATAAAATGGTACACAAGAAATATGATTCCATGAATATTTTCTCACAGGTATGAATTTTAAATATGTAAGAATTTCCTGTTAATTTGGTTGAATGGGTTATGGAGAAAGGATTTGTAATCTCTTTTGTAGCTATTTAGAATAAAATCTAGGAAATTTTAGCTGTAATATCTAAAGGATGGAGAATTAGCTAGATGAATTTCCATGGGCCTTTTCAACTCAAAATTGTTATTGACTACAGGCATGTAACATCCACTTACCTATAATTTTTACTTATGGTTTTTAAAACTTTACTATTTTGTTTTGAAAATGTCTCTTGAGTACATATAACCTCTCCATAGGACCATACATTAAGTCAAATGTAGCATTTCTCATAGAGCTGAGCATACCCTAATATGTTTGTTTACTGAATGACCAAACTATGTCCTGGGAATAATTAGTAATTATTGGTAAGAATCTTCCAGTAATTTTTTCTCCAGGTACCTAAATTGCATTTCTTAAAGTGCCGTATTACATCTATATTGATGTCCTTAGGATTATAGGTTTACAGCTGAAAAGGATATTAGAGATCATTCATTCCTCCTACCTTATTTTAAAGATTTAAGAAAGCTTAGGCCCAGGGTGTCTTAGTGAAATAGAATTGTATAGGTAGTAAATGACTAAGCCAGGATTAGAAACCAGATTCCCTAACTCCAAATCCAATATGCAGGGTAGGATTGATATTAGCTCTAGTCTAGTTTTCTTTCATAATGAAGAGAATAAGGCGTACTCTCTGGAAGTACATTAACACTTGGTTTTACACTGGTGATAGGTAACTTCTAGTATACTTTTGCTTACCCAAAGCCCAGTTTGTAGTTAAATATGACTAATACTTTGATATTCATCACCAATAATTTTGGGACCATGTTACTCCATGATGTATTGTGAAATACTTTATTGCTACTTTGTGAAAATACTAATTTTTTCTTACCTTTAAATGACAAAAAATTTCTGTATTATACTTGATATCTATAGGTTACTTCCTAAAAAATTTATATTCTTTAAAAAACGTAGTATCATTTAAATATGCAAATGAGGTGAAATTAGTCTAGGTAATAACTGTTTTGTATTAACTAAGAGAGTCAATATATGAAGTGATACTCTTCAGAAATTATATCAATTACCTTATACCTTCATTAGATCAAATTTCACATATATATGTGTGTGTGTGTGTGTGTGTGTGTGTATACATATATAATTGCATTGGCTAGGTAACTTCATTAGTTATTTAATAATAGTAATACAATAAATATAGTAGATGATCAGCAAATACTTGGACTACAGTAAGAAATTTAAAATTCTCTTATGTTTATTTTGAAATTTTTTCCCACATAGATTCCTGAACAAGATGAAACTTATTTTGGAGACAGCTTCTGTGTTAGTGAAGAGGAAGAACATTCTATCAATGATTCAAGTGAAGAAGTATGTGTTGATTTCAACTTATTAAATGAAGACAGCTTTGCTGATGGAAGGAAAAAATACCATACACGACGTTCAGCAAAATTAAAGCGAACACAGAACAATTTTGCATTTAAAAAGAAGAAAGTATCTAGAATTATTATACCTGATGATTCAAGTGAAGAAGAAAACATCGTTAATAATAAAACAGAATCTGATGTGTTAATTGGTGACATAAGCATTTGTAGCAAAACAGAAAAACAAGATGATTGTCTCCAAAAATCACTCTCTGGTTCTTTGAATAGAGACGAGGTACTTGTTGAACCAAATATTGCTAACAACTCAATCAAAGAGAGACAAAAGGAACCACTTAATATCAAGTGCACAGTTTCTAAAGCTCTAGACACAAAACCCCAATCTAATTATAAAATTAGACCTTTATTGAGTGCTGATTCACTGAAAGACTGCAGAAATTTTACAGCCCAGCCCAAGGTATGAACCAATAAAAATCCATCATGTTCTCATAGATTTTAACGTGTTTTTGTTATATGTCACAGGAATTCATTAAGTCCAGGTGACAATTAATGCAACTCTTCAAATGTGCATGTAGAACTTGAAAGTGTTATATTGAACTATGATAGTAATTAATATGGGATTTTTAGCTTTGTGTTCCAGGTGTGTTCCTTGTGAGCAACATTATTGGATTTTGCTTCTTTTAGTTACCCTTCTCCATTTTGTGAGACATTCCATCCCCCTCTTATACTTGCGATATTTGTGTGTAATTTCGTATATAATGGATATAATTCATCATTGCAATTTTTTATTAATTAATTTATTTTTAGCTTTCAACATTCACTTCTGCAAGATTTCGAGTTCCAAATTTTCTCCCCATATCTCTCCTCCCCCCACCCCAAGATGGTGTGCATTCTGATTACCCCTTCCCCCAATCTGCCCTCCCTTCTATCACAACCCTCCCCGCCCCGTTCTCTTATCCTCTTCCCCTTTCTTTTCTTGTAGGGTAAGATAGATTTCTATACCCTATTGCTTGTATGTCTTATTTCCCAGTTGCATGTAAAAACAGTTTTTAACATTTGTTTTTAAAATTTGAGTTCCAAATTCTCTCTCTTCCTCCCTCCACTCGCTCACATTGAGAAGGCAAGCATTTCAATGTAAGTTATATATGTGTACTCATGCAAGACACTTCCATAATAGTCATGTTATGAAAGACTAACTATATTTCCCTCCATCCTGTCCCTTCCCCCATTTTATTTTGTTCTCTCCTTTGACTCTGTCTCTCCTCAAAAGTGTTTGCTTCTGATTCCCCCTTCCTGAAATCTGCCTTCTCTTCTATCATCCTCTCTTACTATTTCCTCTCAACTTTCCTATAGATAGATTTTCGTACCCGGTTGAGTCTGTATGTCATTCCCTCCTTAAGTCAAATCCAATGAGAGTAAGGTTCACTCATTCCCTCTTAGCTCTACCCTCTTCTCCTCCATTGTAGAAGCTTTTTCTTCCCTCTTTAATGTGAGATAATTTAACCCATTGTACCTTTCCCTTTCTCCTCCCAATACATTCCTCTCTCACCACTTAATATTATTTTTTAGATATCATCCCTTCATATTCAACTCACCCTATGCCCTCTGTCTCTCTCTCTCTGCATGTATGTATGTATGTATGTATGTACATATATAAAAGGTATATGTGTGTATGTATGTATCTATGTATTCTGTCCCACCTCCTAAAAAGAAAGGTCTCATGACTTACAAATATCATCTTTCCATGTAGGAATGCAAATAGTTCGACTTTAACAAGTCCTTTATTTCTCTTCCCTGGTTACCTTTTCATGCTTTTCTTCAGTCTTGTATTTGAAAGTCAGTTTTTTTATTTAGCTCTCAAGAGTGCTTGAAAATCCTTTCATTGAACATCCATTTTTTCCTCTGTGTATTACTTGTATATAGTCATTTGCAAGTTGTCTTCTCCATGAACAGTACACTCCATCTTTCAGCTGTGGGCATTTCTGTGGCTGTCTTCTGTGCTTGGAACGCTCTCCCTCCTTCATGGGACTACTGATGTTTCTGGCTTCCTTTACATCCCAACTAAAATTCTTAATTTCAGTTCTTCCCCTCTTTTAATCATTTCCTATTTATCTTGTATATATAACTTTCTTCGTATATATTTATTCTCATGTTGTCTCACCCATTAGACTGTAAGTTCCTTGCGGGCAGACAGGAACTGTTTTTCTCTCTTTTGTATCCTCAGTGCTTAACACAGAACATGGCACATAGTAGCCATTTAATAAGTGTTTATTGAATTTATTTCTCTATTAGACTTGTGAGCTCCTTGAAAGCAAGTACTGTTTTTTGCCTTTCTTTGTATCCCTTCATGTTTACCACTTAACAGGAACCTAACAATATGATTGTTAGCTTATTCTTACAAAATGTTCTCGATGCGATTAGTTTTATAAAATCAAGATGTGCAGATAGTAGAATCTTTATCATAAGATGGGGAATTGCCATGAAAACCTTTGAACTGCACAAAAGTTTACAGATTGTTTTGTGGCAAAAGACTTACATTTTAAATGGAATTTATTTTTTTTTCTTTGTTTTGATGTTAATGTGTAGAAATACTGATGAACCGTCTGGATTTATTTTACGTCTTTCAACTTTGATGAAATTGTTAATTATTTCACTAGTTTTAAAGTTGAATCTTTTTTAACGATTATCATGTTGTCTCTAAAAAGTGATAACTTTGTTTTTTCTTTGCCTATGCCTATTGTCTCAATTTCTTTTTGCCTTATTTCAGTTAGCTAACAGTCCAATACTATTTCAGATAATAGTGGTGATGATGGATATCTTTGCTTTATTCTTGATCTTCTTGAGAAAGCTTCTTGTTTCATCCCTATTACAGATAATGCTGCCTCTTAGTTTTGGATAGATATTAATTGTCATACTAAGGAACAGGCAATTTATTCCTTTGCTTTCTGAGTTTTTTTTTTAGAGGAATGGGTGCTGAATCTTATCTAGACTCTTTTCTACCTCTTTTGGTATAATCACATGATTTTTGTTGTTATTAGTATGGTCAATTATGATTATAGTTTTCCTAATATTAAACAACACTGCATTCCTGGTGTCAGTCACAGCTTCTTATTTTAACTCTTTATGGTTGAATCTTTCTATTTATTTCAGGGGTATTTCTTGTAAATAGCATGTTATTGTATTCTACTTTCTAACCCATTCTGTTATCCTCTTCTGTTTTGAGTGAATTCATCCCATTCATATTCACAGTTATAATAGATAATTGTGTCATTTCCCCTATCCTGTTTTCTCATACTTTTCCTTCCCTTTGTTTCCCCGTTCATACCCTCTGTAGAGAAGTGGGTGGGTTGTATGAGGAGTGTGGTCAATACTAGTACTCCAATTTTGATGCAGTTTGCTTCTGCTCCTCTGCCCCACTTCTTACCCTCATCCAAACCCAACTACGTATTCTTTTCTTTCCATTTATACCTGTTTTGAGATTCATCTTCTCCGTTAGTTTGTTTTGCTTACTACTGATCCTCCCTTAATCTGTCTTTCTTCTTGCTCCTTCCTTTCCCTCCTCCCCTTTTCCTTGTTTTTTTTTTGTTTAGTAAAATACATTTTTGTACCCAACTCTGTGTGTATATATTTGTATTCTTCCCTCTTTTGACCTGTTCAGTTGAGGGTGAGGTTCCAAGCATCACCTCTTCCCATATTCTTCATTTGTCTTCTACTCATATACACAGATTACATGAGATAATATCCCCCAGTATATTCCTACTCGATACCTAAACCAGAGAGAGGCAAAACAGAGAAAACTATAGACTATATACCTAATGAACATGGATGCAAAAAAGTTGAAATACCTAGTAAGGAGACCACAGCCATGTATAACAAAGATTATACATGACAACCAGATTAGATTTACATTAGGAATGCAAGTTCGGTTCTGATTATACATGACAACCAGATTAGATTTACATTAGGAATGCAAGTTCGGTTCTGATTATACATGACAACCAGATTAGATTTACATTAGGAATGCAAGTTTGGTTCTGTATTAGGAAAATTATCAATATATTATTAATCATTAATTATTCATCTATGTATTAATAACAAGAACAACAAAAACGGTATGACTATATCAACAGATTTCAGAAAAAAGTATTTGACAAGATATGCTACCCCTGCCTGAAATACTATAAACTATGTTCAAGGTTAAACTTGGAAAAAAAAAATGGACTTTTTTATTGAAGGTATGCTTAATAGCCAATGTAATAAAGGTGTGGTTTCATGATAAATTCAAGATTATATATTAAAATTTTATCAACTTAATGCCAAATCATGTAAAAATAAGTGATTGCAGTTAAAAGAGAACACAAAAATATACTAAAAAAATTTTAAGATAAAAAAATTAAAAAAAACTCTCCTTTATTTTTAAGTTTATCACCTCCCATAAGGAAGTGAGTAGTGCTTAATCTTGATTTTGAAGGGCTCATGGCTTATCACTTTACTGATCAAATTTCTGAAGTTTTTCACACCTGTTTTTCTTCTGTAATGTTATCATTTTAGAAATTGTTCTTAGTTTTGCTCACTTTCTTCTGCATCAGTTCATAAAAGTCTTCCAGTTTCTTTTGAAATTGTCCATTTTATCATTTCTTGTGGAATGATAATATTCCATTACATTTATATGACACAATTTGTAAATTTCTGGGTATAATTCTAAATTGCTTTCGTTTTACATGAGTTTCTAACTTTGTAGCTATTCTTTAGATTCTCTATACTACCTCCATGTCATTTTTCATTTTAATTGATAGCTTTAAAAAATTTGTATAAATAGGAAGAGAATAGTGGATTTTTCTTCTTAAATGTTCTTTATACTTGTTTTCTTTTCCCCTCCTTCCCCCCCCCCCCCCCAGCTTAATAGTGATCTGGAGGATGTTAATTCAAAACCTGTAGTGTTATGTGGTTCCAGTTCAATGGAAAATTTGGATCTGACACCTACTTCACTTGGACTTCCAGAGAAAAGGCAAAAAACCTGTATTCTTGTGGATAGCCGGGAAATCTCCTCTGGTTCAGAAATAATTTCCTCTTTGAGAACCATTCACGGATTAGAAGTGGAGGTTTGTCCACTCAGTGGCTGTGATTACATTGTTAGCAACCGAATGGTAGTGGAAAGAAAATCTCAATCAGAGATGATAAATAATATGAATAGAAGTAAACTTGTTGAGAAGATTCAGTATTTACAGAATATATTTGAAAGAATATGTGTGATTGTGGAAAAAGACAGAGAAAAAACAGGTTTGTATTTAAATGATGTTTTTCCATGCTTCTTAGGTTAAAAAAAAAACAAAACAAAACCATTCCTTTGCCTTCAAAATAAACCCAGACTGGGGCACTATATAAATGTCAGCTATTATTAGATAGCATTGAAACAACGAAATTTAGTAGGGACACGAATTAATATTAATGTAATGAAAATATTAGCCACATGTCCCTACTAAATTTTATTGTTTCAGTGCTTTTTAACAATAGCTAACATTTTTATAGTGATTTAAAGTTCATATGAATTAATTTACTAGAGAAATGCAAATTAAAACATCTCTGAGGTGCTACCTCATGTTTATCTGATTAGTTGATATGACAGAAAAGGAAAATAATAAATGTTGGAGAGGGTGTGGGAAAGCTGAGACGTTAATATTTTGTTTGTGGAGTTGTGAACTAATCCAACCATTCTGGAGAGCAATATGGAACTATGTCTAAGGGGCAATAAAACTATGTATATCCTTTAACCCAACAGTGTCACTACTAGGTCTGTATCCCAAAGAGATTTTTAAAAAGGGAAAAGGACTTATTTGTATAAACATATTTATAGCAGCTCTTTATGTGGTGTCAAAGAATTGGAAATTGAGGGGATGCTCATCCATCGGGGAATGGCTAAACAAGTTGTGATATATGATTGTGATGGAATACTATTGTGGTATAAGAAATGATGAGCAGAGTGATTTCAGAAAAATCTGTAAAGACTTACATGAACTGATACAAAGTGAAGTGAACAGAGCCAGGATAACATTGTACATAGTAACAGTAATACTGTACGATCATCAGCTGTGAATAACTTAGCTATTTTCAGCAATACAATGATCCAAGACAATCCCAAAGGACTCATGATGAAAAATGCTTTCCACTTCCAGGGAAAAAACTGATGGCATCTGAATACAGACTGAAGCATATTCTTCCTTTCTCCATGCCTTGGTCCTGTTTTCTTCCACAAAATGACTAATGTGGAAATATGTTTTACATGATTGCACATATATAACCTATATCAGATGGCTTACTGTCTCAGGCAGGGAGGGATAGAATTTAGAACTCAAAACTTAAAAAAAAATGATAAAAATTGTTTTTATATATAATTGAGGAAAAAATAAAATTATTTTAAAAACTACATATGATTACAAATATTTACACATATTACCTCATCTTTAATATCCTTGGATGGAGATTGATTCAGATGACTGAGATTGAAAAAATTGAGAAGAAGAAATTGAGGTAAACAGGATAAATGATTGCCCAGGGTCACACAGCTAAGTAAGCATTTGAGATTTTGAGCTCAGATCTTCCTGATTCTGGTTGCACCATTATACCATCTACCTGGCACAATCTCTTAGCATGATGAGCCTGAATTAATTTCTCAAGTTCCCAGTTTTCTGGGTAGGAGCAAATGAACCAAGATTGCTAAATTGCTATTAAATGTCTCTATGATTTGGCCGCAAGTCTGAGGATGTTCAGAACTTTTAGATCTTCCTTACATTTCTCCTTTCTAGGTACCATATAGCTATATGCCCAGAATATCTGCCACCTTGACAGGTGGACAAGTCTTTTCCCCATTGTTTTTGTAAGGGTAATAATATTATTTTTATTGAAGCCTTTTATTGTTGTCTCATGAACATTTCTGAATATATTCCTCCCTGCTCCATCAAGCTGCCCTAACAAAGATTAAAAAAAATCAGTAAATCATTTATGTCAGATAGTACATGCAATATTCCACTTCCATAATTCCCTACCACTGCAGCATGGAGAGGGAGTTGCATTTCTTTTCTTTTCTTCTCTGGGGCAATCTTGGTTATTACAGGAAGCATTTTGTTTTGTTTTATTGTTATTTTTGTTTACATCGTAATCATCATATACTTTCTTTTCCTGTTTCTTCATACTTTTTTATTCTCTATCAATTCATGGAATCCTTGTAGTGTAGTTCTGTATTCTTCATGGTGTTTCTTATAGCAGAGTAATCCATTATTTTTATGTGTCAAAGTTTGTTTAGTTATTCCCTTAGGCATCTACTTTGCTTCCAAATCCTTACTGCCACAGAACGAGGTGCTTTGAATATTTTGGTACAGATAAGACCTGTAGCCACATTTGTCAAGTACCTTCACTTCTAGGAATCTCTTCTTTAGATCATCTAACTCTACCAAAACAATTTTTAGCTCTACTTCCCTTTTCTTCCTTCCCTGACAAGAAAAATTAAATAATAAAATTCCTTGTTCTCCAGGAGATTTTCTTCACTTAAGTTTTATCCCTGGATCAGTGTTTTTTGTCCTGATGCTGAAGGACCTATATTAACCCCTCATCTAGTAAGACAGAGGCATCAGTTTGGGACTTTTCATTTGTTTTGCTCTGACCTTTTATTTCATTGCCAGAGGTAAGGCCTAGTAAAGAAATTACCTAGATAGATTAATGGATAAACAAGAGTTTAATCTTAGTTGTCTGACTTGGTGCGTTCACTGGGCAGAGACACCTGAATCACTCTTCCTGATACTCTTAAATCCAGTCTTCTTGATACCCTTAAAGTCATTTATAGGGAGAAAGAATCAAAGGACTTATTTTTATTTTAAAAAAATTTCTTATTATTATGAACTTGACAAACATTTCCATGCCAAAGAACAAAAATATTTAAATGTTTTATTAATACTTTTTTTGGCACTACAAAAAAAATCTCTTGTAACAAGTATATACAAACAAAATAAATGCACGCATTTGTGATATTTGACTAGCTATGCCTCATTTTACACCTCTCTTTATTCTGTCACCTATATGTTAGAAGTTTCAAGTAAGACTGGTCCTTTGGAGTCTTGATTGTATTGCTCAGGATCCCTAAGCTTTTCACAGTTCATTTCATTTACAAAGTTGTAATCATTGTAGAAATACTTCTCCTTGTGGTTCTGCACGTTTCATTCTACATCAGTTCATACAAGTTCCTCGAAGTTTTTTTAAATTGTTCTCTTTCGTCATTTTTTACCATAATTTGTTTAGCCATTTTCAATTGATAGATACCAACTATGTTTCCATTTCTTCGCTCCAATGAGAAGTGCTGCCATAGAGATTTTTTCATATGAATCTTTTCTGTCAGATCTCTCATGCTTTCATATCTTTTTTTCAGGTATATGCCTATTACTGGTATTACTGGGTTAATTTACTTTTTGAACAAATTCCAAATTGCTTTCTAGGATGAGTAGATTAATTCATAGTTCTACCAATGATGCATTAGAATGCCTGTCCTTTGAAATGCCTTCCAATAATTTTTCTTTTCCTTTTTCATCTTTGCTAATCTTATAGGAGGTAGCACTTCAGAGTTTTAATTTGAATTTCTATTATTAGAAGTGAATTGTAGAATTTTTTTCATTTGGTTGGCAATAGCTTACTTTCTTTTGAGAGCTGCCTCCTTCATGTCCTTTGGCCATTTCTCTAATGAGATATGGCTTTTTTTTTTTTGGAGGTTGGGAAGGCAGGGCAATTGGGGTTAAGTGACTTGCCCAAGGTCACACAGCTGTGTCAAGTGTCTGAGGCTGGGTTTGATCTCAAGTTCTCCTGACTCCAGGAACAGTGCTCTATTCACTGCACTACCTAGCTGCCCCGACTTTTTTTAAACAGTATTTTTTCCAATTACGTATAAAGACAATTTTTAACATTCATTTTTTAAATAAAATTTTGAGTTCCAAATTTTCTCTCTTTCCTAAGATGGTAAGCAGTTTGATATAGGTTATATATGTGCAGTCATTTAAAACATTTTCATTTTAGTCATATTGTGAAAGAAGAAAATTTTCAAAAAATTACAGTTTACCCAAGGAAAACAATAAAAAAATAAAGTGAAAATAGTATGCTTTGATCTGCACTGGGATTCCATCAGTTCTTTTTCTGGATGTGGATAACATTTTCCATCATGAGTCTTTTGGAGCTGTCTTTGATCATTTTATTGCTGAGAAGAGCTAAGTCTTTCAAAGTTGATCATTGAACAATGTTGCTATTACTGTGTACAATGTTCTCCTTGTTCTGCTTACTTCATTTTGCATCGGTTCCTGTAAGTCTTTCCAGGTTTTTTTGAAATCATCCTGCTCATCGTTTCTTATAGCACAATAGTATTCCATTACATTCGTAAACCACAGCTCCTTCAGCCATTCCCCACTTGATGGGCATCCCCTCAATTTCCAATTCTTTGCCACTACAAAAAGTTGCTACTAATATTTTTTCTACATGTAGGTCCTTTTCCCTTTTTTTATGATCTCTTGGGGATACAGACCTGGATCAAAGGATGTGCACTTTGGGCATAATTCCAAATTGCTCTTCAGAATAGTTGGACAACTACACTAACAGTGCATTAATATCCCACTTTTCCCACACCCCCTCCAACATTTATTTTCCTTTTCTGTCATATTAGCCAATCTGAAAATTGTGAAGTGGTACCTCAGAGTTGTTTTAATTTGCATTTCCCTAATTAATAGTGATTTAGAGCATTTTTTCATGCGACTAGATAGCTTTGACTTCTTTATCTGAAAATTGCCTCTTCATATCCTTTGACCATTTATTAATTGGAGAATGACTTGTATTTTTATAAATTTGACTCAATTCTCTATATATGTGAGAAATGAAGCCTTTATCAGAAATACTTGCTGTAAAAAGTGTTTGTCACCTTTCTGCTTTTTTTTCCCCTAATCTTGCTTGCATTGCTTTTGTTGGTGCAAAACCTTATGTCTAGTAATGCTCTCTACCTCTTGTCTGGTCATACATCCTTCTGTTTATCCATATATCTGACAGGTAAACTATTCCTTGATGTCCTAATTTGCTTACAGTATCATCCTTTATGTCTAAATCATGTATCCATTTTGACCTTGTCTTGGTATATGGTGTAAAATTTTGGTCTGTGCCTAGTTAGGGCTATACTATTTTCATTTTCCCAGTGGTTTTTGTCAAATAGGGAGTTCTTCTCACAAAAGTCTTTGAGTTTATCAAATGCTAGATTACTATGGTCATTTACCACTGTGTGTTTTGTACCCAGTTTATTCTGCTTATGCAACATTCTGTTTCTTAACCAGTACCAGACTGTTTTTTATGATTACCACTTTATAATACAATTTGAAATCTGATATGGCGAAACCAACTTCCTTTACATTTTTTTTCTCAGATTCCCTTGATATTCTTGACCTTTTGTTTTTTCAGGTGATTTTGGTATTTTTTTTCTAATTTTGTAAAATAAATTTTTGGTAGTCTGGTATGGCGCTGAATAAGTAGATTAATTTAGGTAGAATTGTCATTTTTATTATATTGGCTCAGTGAATAAAACAAGCAATGAATATTTCTTCACTTGTTTAGATATGACTTTATTTGTGTGAAAAATGTTTTGTAATTGTGTTCATATAGTTCCTGGGTTTGTCTTTGCAGATAAAATCCCAAGTATTTTATGTTGCCTACAGTTATTTTAAATAGAATTTCTTTTTCTATCTCTTGCTGCTGGGCTCTGTTGGCAATATATAGAAATGCTGATGATTTATGTGGGTTTATTTGACATCCTAAAATTTGCTAAAGTTGTTAATTATTTCAAGTAGTTATCATGTCATCTGCAAAGTCATAGTTTTGTTTTCTCATTGCCTCTTCTAATTACTTGAATTTCTTTTTCTCTTATTGCTATAGCTAGCATTTGTAGTACAGTATTGAGAAATATTGGTGATAATGGGCACCTTTGCTTCACTTCTGATCTTACTGGGTAGGCTTCTAGCTTATCCCCATTACAGATACTGCTTGCTGATGGTTTTAGATAGATACTACTTATAATTTTAAAGAAGTCTCCATTTATTCCTATGCTTTCTAGGAATAATTTTTTTAAAAAAGAAATGAGTGTTGTATTTCATCAAAAGCCTTTTCTGCCTGTGTTGTGATAATCATAAGTGCTTTATGATTTCTCATTCTTGTTTACCTTTTCATGCTTCTCTTGATTCTTGTATTTGAAAGTCAACTTTTCTATTCAGCTCTGGTCTTTTCACTGAGAAAGCTTGAAAGTCCTCTATTTTATTGAAAGTCTATATTTTGCTTTGGTGCATTATACTCAGTTTTGCTGGGTAGGTCATTCTTGGTTTTAATCCTAGATCCCTTGACTTTTGGAATATCATATTCCAAGCCCTTCGATCCCTTAATGTAGAGGGTGAAAGGTCTTGTGCTTTGGCGCATTATACTCAGTTTTTCTGGGTAGGTGATTCTTGGTTTTAATCCTAGATTCTTTGACTTTTGGAATATCATATTCCAAGCCCTTTCATCCTTTAATGTAGAAACTGCTAGATCTTGGGTTATCCTGATTGTGTTTCCACAATACTCAAATTGTTTCTTTCTGGCTGCTTGCAGTATTTTCTCCTTGACCTGGAAACTCTGGAATTTGGTGACAATATTCCTAGGAGTTTTCTTTTCGGGATCTTTTTCAAGAGGTCATCAGTGGATTCTTTCAATTTCTATTTTACCCTCTGGCTCTAGAATATCAGGGTAGTTCTCCTTGATAATTTCTTGAAAGATGATGTCTAGGTTCTTTTTTTGATCATGGCTTTCAGGTAGTCCAATAATTTTTAAATTATCTCTCCTTGATCTATTTTCCAGGTCAGTGGTCTTTCCAATGGTCTTCCATTTTTTCATTCCTTTGGTTCTGTTTTATAATATCTTGGTTTCTCTTAAAGTCACTGGCTTCCACTTGCTCCAATCTAATTTTTAAGGTGGTATTTTCTTCAGTGGTCTTTTGGACCTCCTTTTCCATTTGGGTAATTCTGCCTTTCAAGGCATTCTCCTCATTGGCTTTTTGGAATCCACTTCCATCCAGACCTCTTAGATCAGTTTTCTCCTTCATGAGCTGGGTCACCTTAAACTGTAATGGAGGCTATAAGGACAGGAGCTCCTTTCCCCAGGGTCAGGACTTGCCCAGACTGGATTTTGTTTATATTCTAAACAGAAGTTAGGTCTTTTATTTCTGTGGGGTCCTGCCCAAGATTGAGGAGTATGTTCCTTGAGGGCTAGGAGTAATCTCATCAATCAGTCATGACCTTTAGAGACTGATTTTAACAAGAGCTGGGCCAGGGGTGGGGAACCTGCCACCTCCAGGCCACACGTGGCCCTCTAAGTCCTCAACTGGGGCCCTTTGACTGAATCCAAATTTCACCAAACAAATCCCCTTAATAAAAGGATTTGTTCTTGAACTTGAACTCAGTCAAAAGGCCACACCCAAGGACCTAGAAGGGGTTTTCACAACCTGGGGCCTCAAGGCCCCAGGTTCCCCATCCCTGAGCTGGTCCTTAGGGAGGAAATAGTAAAGAGAAAAGACTAGATTATAATTTAACAACTGGTTATTAATGTAATAGTATAATGATACTTTCTATTACCTGCTTATCTCTTTTAATTAGGTTTATCTTTGCTTGACAAAGCAAATGAAATCATGATTGCTACCCCTGCTTTTTTTTTTTTTTTTTACTTCAGCTGAAGCATAAGAGATTCTGCTTCAGCCTCTTAACCTTATTCTGTGTCTATTTCTTTACTTCAGACATGTTTCTGGTAAACTGCATGTTGTCAGATTCTATTTTTTAACATTCTGCTCTCCTCTTCCATTTTATGGGTGAATTCATTCCATTCACATTTACATTTATGGTTACTAACTGTGTATTTACCTCTTTCCTATTTTTTGCCCCTTTTTTCCTCCTTTCTCCTTTCACTGTCTCTCAAAAATGTTTTGCTTCTGACCACTGCCTCTCTCAATCCACCTTTCTATCTCTGCTCCTTCTCTTATCTCTCTCCTTTCCTGCTTCTCTATAAAGCAAAGTTATTCTTAGTTATAAGCTCCTTTGGTTTCCAGAATATTGCATCCAAATCTTCCAGTCCTTTAACATAGAAGCCGCTAAGTCTTGTGTTATCCTGACTCTGATGCTTGATATTTGAATTGTTTCTGGCTGCTTGCAATATTTTCTCCTTGATCTGGGAGCTTTAGAATATGGCTATAATATTCCTGGGAGTTTTCATTTCAGGATCTGTTTCAGGAGGTGATCAGTAGATCTTTCAATTTCTGTTTTACCCTCCAATTCTAGGATATCAGGAAAGTTTTCTGTAATAATTAAATAATTTTTTCATTCATTTGATTTTGTTTTATTGTTTTTAATGTCTCATGGAGTCATTAGTTTCCGTTTTCCCAATTCTAATTTTCAAGGAATTATTTTCTTCAGTTAGCTTTTTTACCTCCTTTTCCAGTTGGCCAATTTTACTTTTTAAAGATTTATTTTCAGTGCTTTTTTTGTACCTCTTTTTCCATTTGGCCAATTCTGTTTTTTAAGGAATTCTTTTCTTCAGTGGATTTTTATGCCTCTTTTACCAAGCTATTTACTCTCTTCATGATTTTCTTCATCACTCTCATTTCTTTTCCCAATTTTTTTCTACCCCTCTTATTTGATTTTTTAAAACCTTGTTGAGTTCTTTCGGGAATTCTTTTTGGACCTTTGACCAATTCACACTTTTCTTTGATCCTTTGCATTAAGGACTTTGATTTAGTTTTCTTTTAGGTTTGTGTCTTGATCTTCTCTGTTACTATAATAACTTTCTGTTGTGTGGTTCTTTTTTTGGTTATTTGTTCATTTCTCCAGCCTATTTCTTGCCTTTTAACTTTATATTAAAGTTGGGCTCTGCTCCTGGGGTGGAAGGAATACTGTCTCAAGTTTCAGGGTCTTTTGTGCTCCTGTTTTCAGAACTAGTCCCTGGGGGTTTGTAAGGTTTCAGGTCTTCTAAGATGGTATGATCTAAGGAGAAGCGTGGTGGTCACTGTTCTCCTGACCTATGCTCTGGTTTATGAGCTACCACAAGCACTCTTTTCCACCCTGGAAATGTGAACAAGGTCTCTGCTTCCTGCCATTGCATCCTTTTGCCCTAGGACTGCAACCCAGAAGCATGTATGGCCAATGCAACAGAGTCCTGCACCTAGTGCCAGAAAAAGGTCCCCTTTAATCTCCTTCTGACCAGTTGTCTGACCCCCTTACTCTCGTTGGGCTTAGAGCAAAGCGGCTGCTGATACACCGCCAAGGGCAGCCGTTCCTTTGCCAGGGCATGGCCTGTGCTGCACTGTACTCCACTCTAACCCTGGTGAGACAGACCTTTCCTGCCAACCTTCTAAATTTTCTTGGGCTGGAAAACTGTTTTGCCCTGACCTTTTGTTGGTTTTGCCACTCCAGACTTTGTTTTGAGGCATTATTTAAAGTTGTTTGGAGGGGAATTTTGGAGAACTCAGGCAAGTCTCTGCCTTTACTCTGCCATAATTGCTCTCCCCCTTTTCAACTTCTTGTAAATTTCTTGCCTTTTTTCAGGTTTTGTTGCATTCAGTGTCATGACTGTCTCACTACTACTTCCCTTTTTTGTTCTCTTTAAACTAGAAGAAGTGGAATTTCTTTAAAACTTCCAGTGGTTCTCAGATTAGTCTTTCTATTTATTTCTATTTATGAGGCATAAATTAGAATTCTGTTAATAATTTAGTCATATTAATAGTGTATTGTTCTTTTCCTTTTTTGTTAATGTTGTAATATTTACTTATTTATTTAAATTAGGAGCTGCTTTGAAAGTATTCCAAAGGACCAAAAGCTATGATAGCCTTTTGTCTGCCTTAATTGGTGCTGGAATTCGAATTCTTTTCAGCTCTTGCCAGCAAGAAACTGCAGAATTGATTAAGGAATTGACTTTAGTAGAACAGAGAAAGAATGCTGGTGTTCATGTTCCAGTAGCTGTGAAAGATGATACACGTGACATGCTCCAATTCTACCTAAGTATTCCCAGTATAAGCTATGTAACAGCTCTAAATATGTGTCACCATTTTTCATCTGTGAAAAAGATGACTAACAGGTATGTTTGCTATCTAACTTTGACTTTTTTATTGTTCAGTGATTATTTAAAGCATTCTCTAAGAAATTATTAGTCAAGGTAAAAATTTAAGATATCTCTTAGTGTGTCCTGTGTCATATTCCTATTACTTCCCAACACAGAAGTTATGGCATTTGAAATAGTTTGGCAGACATTGTAATTTTGTAGAAAGAACACTGGACTAGGAATGGGAAAGACTCCTTCCAACTTTAGTTCTAGCAACTACCTTGTTTGAGATCACCCAGCTAATTTACTTCTCTGTTGTATCATTTTGTAAAAGTAAAGGGGTTGGATTAGATGATCATCAAGTTTCCTTCCAACAAAATTTCCATGAATATAAGTTGTTAGTACTTGCTAGTGTTAAGTTTGAAAATTTACATAAACTGAGAGATAGTGGTCTGAGCATGATCCATTTATTAGTTAGGCTAGCAGTTGGGTCAGTGACCTCTCTCTCAATTACCAAAGGCCAAAAGTAGAGTTTTTCCTTCTCCAGATCATTTGACAAATGAGGAGCTGAGGCAAACAAGATTAAGTGATTTGCCCAGGGTCAGGCCAGTTAATAAGTATTTGAGGTGGGGCTTACTAGTTTTCAATAGTTTAGGGAAGGACAAGAGAACAAAGAACAGAGCTGGGTAGGTGGGAAAAACAATGCAATTGGTTTCAGGGCTGACAATGTCATGGGAGTGAGGACAACATAATTGATTACATCAAGAAGAGCTGGCTAGGACCCTGTGGGGCTAGTAACCACCTCTCTTTGTCATAGAGGAATGCTTGATTGATTTATGGGATCCATCTGCATATTGCAGACTTTGTTAGTAGACCCAAGTTAATAACTCCCTGGTTTGTTAAGGAGATAAGACTTTCTTTAATAGTGCAAGGACAGTTCAAGGACAATTATCTCTGAGAGCTAGCTATAGGACTTAAAGATAACACCAGATGTCTTGGTATTTTCCCAGAAGTTGGAGGTATGGTAGCTAACAGTTTTCCCCATTAATTATAAATTTAAACTAACTCAAAAGGAAAGATAAATTTGTGAACTCAACTCAAGGATACAGAAAAGTGGCTTTAGGCAGATACAGACTCAATCACAAAAATCAATACAGCATAAAATCAATTACATTGCAGAATCAAAATGGTAGAAATCCATACAGTAAAACTAGAGGTAATATTAATTTTTACCTTTTTCTAGTAAAACAGTGAAGCTCTCAGATGATAACTTTGATTAAATCAATCAATCTGGCAATTCATTCTGGGATTTCAGGGAACTGAGATATAGCCACACCCATCTCTTCTGAATACTAGATTATGTTACCAGGGCAACACACACACACACATCTAAGGAGACGTGGAGCAACGTACCATATTATTGATTAGATAAGTAGGCCTGGAATCAGGAACAACTAGGTGTTCAGGTCCTGACTCTGTTGATCCTGGGCAAGATAATGTCTCAGAGCCTAAGGTAACTTAAAGACTATAACATGCACAACAAGTGTTTTTAATGGTTAAGTGAGTTTCCTCACTGATAAAAAGAGAGACATAAGATTCTATCTCACTGCTACACCCTTGGCTTCCAGTCTTGTTCTTGAAAATACAGGCACACATAACCTCAATCCAGGAAATCAGCCAGACCAAGAATGGTAGACTGATTTAGTGGCTAGACAAACAAGGTGGTTTGGCCCAGTAATTTTTTATGGTAACAAAGGGAGACTGATGCCTTGGTAGAGGTGTCAGTCTGAGGTGAAGAAATTACTCTGCTTTTAGGAACATACCAATTACATAGGTGTCAGGAAGACATTTAAGCTGATATCGTTTCTTTGGGGCTAGATGGATTTACCTCCTAAAGTTAGTAATGACATACAGTTGTCTTTGTCCTTCGTTTTTGAAGAGGACTATGGCATCTGGGAAATGATGACATGACTTGCAGTTGACTTTGATTTAGTGAGGGAGGGCCATGCAAGGTCACCAGCCTTACTTTCTTCTCCAGAGCCATCTGGATCCAGTGACTAGATACTCATCAGAATGACTGGAGATGGCCCAGGATGCAATGGGAGACCCTGGCCCCTTTAGGCTCAGGCCTTTTCAGGTACTCACTTAGAGTGAGGTAACACCCATTCAGTAACTGCCTCTTTAAGAAGTGAATCAAGTGATTGCTCAAAAAAAAAAAAAAGGAAAAAATCAAGCTGGGAAGACCTTCAGGGTTGCTGTTCCAAAGAAAAACAGTTACCACTGACTTTCACTGTAAGCCAGGAGGGCCCAAAATATAGCCATTAAGTGGAGCTTGGGCAGGGACCTATTATGGTTTAGTTTATGAGAGAGAGACAGAGAGACAGAGAGATCTAGCCAGTAAACCGTATCTTAAGTGGCAGCTTCTGGCCATCAAAATTTACCTTCCTTTGGAGAGGAGAGGGCTAGGACAAACTGAGTTGCTGGGTCCCCTTTCAGGTAACTCGGTCTGCTCACAGGTTGTGTTTGTCCTTCATTTTCAAAGAGGACCATGGCATCAGGGAAATGATGACAAGACTTGCAGTTGACTTTGATTTGAGTGACAGATATTGCTGTAGTCACTGGTCTTCCTCTTCAAAGAATGAGGAAGGGGTTAGGTATGATTTCATTTAAAGGGGAGGTGGAGAGACACACTCCCTACTTTTTCTTAACTCATCAAATTATATAAAGTTTGCAATGGCCTCCAAAATAGGGTGCACAGGATGATTCATTGGATAGGAGGAGGAAAATATTACAACTAATATTTTTATATAAGACAATAAGAAGTATATTAATTTTTAATGTCTTTTAGTACATAAGCAGCAGCATAGCTTATATAAAATAGGGAACTGACCTTTCAGTCAGAAAGATTTAGGTTCAAGTGTTATCTCTGGCAATACTTTCCTGACTTTGTGAGCCAGAGCAATTCACTTAACCTCTTAATCCTCATCAACTCTCTAAGACTCTAAGTTGCTTAGCAGCAGCCAGTCTGTTGATAGGAGTTGTATGTCATTGAAGTCACACATCCGGCTAAAAATCCAAAATATTTACTGTGTGAATTAACACTGGCATTTATATGTCAGACCACATGTGGCCTTCTAGGTCCTTGGGTGTGGCCTTTTGACTAAATCTAAGTTTTATGGAACAAATCTTTTTATTAAGGGGATTTGTTCTGTGAAATTTGGATTTAGTCAAAGGGCTGCACTTGAGGACCTAGAGGGCTATACGTGGCCTTGAGGCTGCAGATTCACCATCCCTGGCATAAGAGAACAATAAGAAAATGGCAAAGCTGGCACTTCTGCTCTTTTTCAGCCACATTGTCAGGTTAAAAACAATAATGTTATCATGAAATCTGACAAGAAGCTGGCCAAAAGCATTCACAATTATGAAGAATATTACTTAAAGTGTAGATTTACATTTATCTTTGTTAATGATGAACTTTGTCCCAATTACATATTGTGTTTTGAAGTATCAGCTAATTTAGTATGAAGCCTTCATGATTAATAAGACAATTAAAAACTAAGCTTTTTTTTTCTATAGTGATACCCCATAAGTACTCTCATATCTTCAATTTAAAACATGGAAAAGGAATTTTCTAGCCTGTTTTAAAAAATCTCAATAAAGGGATTCAGTGCGTTTTGAATCTATTTGCAACAACTAATGCACCATCAGAGAAGATGGAATAGATTAGCCAAATTTCAGCAAAAAAAAAAACCCAAAAAACCAAAAAAAACACCTTTGAATAAATTGGTGTATGAGATTTAAAAATAAATATCATAAGTGCAGTCAAGGAAACATTCCATTCGGATCTACTTATTTTTGTGAGGTATCTTTTTTAGCTGTGATAGCCATTAAAACCAAGTGTTAAAATAACCTGAACTGAACTAAAGCCGTATCTTTGAATCTCTATCACAAAATGTTAAATCAAGATTCTTTTTAAAATAATATATTTAATCATATTGTCCTCACTACAAATAATTAGTACTTATTTTTAAAACAGTGCTTGCTTCACTTATATCTCATTTTAAAATTTCTCTTTTTGTGTATGTTTTATAAGTAAAAAAATATTAGTACAGTACTACATGTATATAATTTACAAATAAATGCATTAGAAAATGTAATTTCTTTAAAAGCTTTTGTGTTTTTGCTATTTTTTGTAGAAGAGGTAAGCATATTAAATACTGTCCCCCAAAAAGTCCTTTTATAAAATCGCATTTTGTATAATTTATTTTTCAGCTCTCTTGAAGAAATCTCTCAGAATGCACAAGTAAGTCATCAGAAAGCTGAGGAGATCTATCACTATATCCACTATGCCTTTGATGTGCAAATGCTACCAGACATCATTAAAAAACGGTAGACTGAAATGAGATCTATCACAGCAAACAACTTAGGATGGATTCATCAAATACATGAAAAGAAAAAGAATTCACATAAATATGTTTACATAATAGTTGTTATATTTCCATTTTATGGAAGAAACTGTAAATAAGAAAATGTTTCTCTTTTAAGCTAAATATAAGCATATATGTTATCCCTGGATTGTTTTTTTTAAGTACTCATATGCACTTAGTTTGTCTGAATATATTAAAAGCCAAGATCTTTTTGTGACGTGGGAAGAGTGAAGTACAGGTTGCTCCAGTGTGCGTCAAGAGTGTAGGAAACAAGAGAGTTGTCATGAAATTTCTCCAAAAATGGAAAGATTATCACTATCAGCTATTATCATGAATGGGTAATTGTCTCCCCAACAATTTGATAATTAACTGGGGATTTTTGTAAATAATGTAAAATAAACTTGCTGCAGAAGCTCTTGGCTCAGTCCACCTAATTAATACCACATTTCCATTCTTTTTGTTGTTTTATTGATGCTTTTAAAATATCATTAGGACTTTTCAATGATTCTCTCCCACCCTCTCTCATAAAACAGTTAAGGCTACATAAACAGGATAGTAGCAATTTTAAGAGGCCGGCCAAAGTGATATACCTATATCAAAGATTTGATTGAGTTACTCTCATGCTCAGTAAACACTAGTAGCTTCCTGTTGCTTCTAGCATCAAATACAGACTCCTCTATGTGACATTTAAAGTTATTTCCAACCTAGTTCCAGTTTACTTATCCAGGCTGATTACATGCTCCTCTCATTTCCCAAGCCCTCTCTCCCTCCTCCTGTGCCCAGATGAACCGGTCAGCTTTGAAAGGTTGGAAGATGAGGAATTCCTAATGGCATTGGTAGCAGTGTCTGCAGTGGAGGCTGAGACATACAGTGAGTTCAAGTTAGACACAGTGAGGAAAGGTAGCTTCAGGACTCTGCAGGGGCCCTGACCCTCAGAGTTCAGTGGACAGCTCACTCCTAAAGGGAACTTCATGAGGACTCCATGAGAGAAAAGGATTTTCAATAACCAGGACCTGTGAATTTACCCTTTGACCAGATGTGTCCTTCAGATTTAAGCTCATTCTCCCCAGGGACCTTACATGTTCAAGAGGAGAATGCATCTCCAATTTTTTCAGGGGATGTTTTCAAAACAACTATCCTTGCAATTTTTACATATCCTTTCTAAAAGTAAAATTAATGTGGAAGCCCAGTGTGTTGTTAAGCAAAATTGTCTCATTAGCATGGCTTTTGTTTCTTTTGAGTGGAAGTACTTTCAGCTGTTAAGTGCTAAGCCCCAGGCCCAGGGCCCTGTCAGGTGTGAAACCTGTGTGGGTGTGG
>CM053624.1:166551121-166592206 GCA_028646595.1 Phalanger gymnotis | reverse complement strand
CTGCGGTGGGGCCTAAATAAATTCCTTGTTGTTTTCTCCTTAGAGAATCTCTCATACCTTGCGATTTCGGACCATTCAAACATATACATGATTATATTTGAGATCATAAATTCGGCCTTCCTACTACACCCAGTGATGCAGTGGATAGAGGGCTGAACCTGGAGTCAGGAAGATCTGAGTTCAGATCTGGCCTCAGGCACTTACTAGACATGTGACCTTGTGCCAGTTACTTTACCTCTGTCTCGGTTTCTTCAGCTGTAAGATGAAAAGCACATGATCTGGTCAGTATAGAGCAAGGAAGTTAAGGTGAGTAAATTTAAAAAGGCATAGCATTTTAGATCTGGAAAGGAGCACAGTTAATTCAATCTTCCCTCATTTTATACAGGAAATGGGCCCAGAGAACTGAAGTGATTTTCTGTTGTAAGATAGCTTGTTTTAGTGGCAGATCTGGGATTAGTGCTTCAGTCTTCTGATTCAATTTTGTAGTTAAAGGACCCAGTTCAAAACCTAACTTGACTGTTGCCCATGTGACCTTGGGCAAGTGATTTAACTTTTCTTGCCCTCAGTTTTCTCATCTATATTTGATTCACACTCACTGATGAATTAGGTCCCCAGATCATAACTGCTCTGTCCCTTCGGGTATCCAAGGGTAGCCCTGAGAGGTTGGGGGTTTTCTAGTACCGTAGCTTATGAGCCCCCACCTGTTGTGCTTCTCGCCTTGTTATTAACTGAGAATCACTGTAGTTATCCAGACTTAAGTTCAAGGCTTTAGGAAGGGGTAGTCACCAAGGTGGCATTGTGGGTACAAAACATCCCTTCAAAGTTTGTGACAGTCTCCTACCAGTACATCAGAGTCTGGAAGGAAAATGGGCTCAACCTTTAGAAAACACATGACAAATTCAATTCAGTAAGCATTTAAGTGCCTACTTTGCACTAAGTGCTAGGGATACAAATAAGAAAAAGAAAGACAGTCCTTGCCCTCAGAGAGCTCACAATCTAATCCAAAGGGGAAACATGGATCTCCTGAATGCTAAATGCCCTTTTCTCTTCTCTATGGGCTGCTCAAGAAATTCCCTCAGGCATAATGTAGCTTCTTTGCTGTGCTCTTTGTAGACCTGTGAATCCATATCCAGTCTGTCCTTGCCTCCTAATTCAGGCATTGCTGGTGGGCTGAGGGGTGTATTATAGAAGACAAGTTTCCTTAACTAATCTGAACACTCTTCCCATCCAACACTGTCCTTTTTCTTTCAGTGGCTAGTAAGAAATTGTTCAAAGCCTTTTCACTCTTAGTTGGAAGACCTGTGATTTGATTTGATTCAATTCAGACTGGTTAATCAACCAACACAGCTCTTACACAAAAACAAATTGTGAGAAAGAGGAGTTCTGTTTCCACAAGAGGGACACCTACACACACTCCCAGCTTTGCAGAAAAGGTAACAGGATGTAAATCAGGAGTAACCAGTGCCAACCAGAGCTGTAACCTAGCAGAATCAGGCTTCTGATCAAGTAAAAGGTCGGAGGCTTGTACGCATGCTTAACGAGCTGTTTAATATTAACCACCCCCACCTCCCTGTGGAACAAGCTAATTTAAATGCACATTAGATGCATGGCAAGGGAGGGGGAACACAACTAGGAGAAGTACATGGAAAAGGTGGTTCAAAAAGTTGAATCCTGCCAGTGGAGAACAGGGGAGGGGCCTGGTGGTTGAGAATGAGAATCAAAAAGCTGGCTGTGACCAGGGCTGTGTGCGCCTGGGCCAGTTAGGCTACCTTTCACAAGGGGGTGTTCGCCAAGTCGGTGGTCTGAAATGACCTAAAATAAAAATCTTTTTTTCCTGAATTCACTGGAGTTCTTGGTAAGATGATTATTTCTGACAAAATTAAGACGATTCCTCTAGCTCACTCTGAGGACCTTTCCCCATCTAGATCGTGTGATCTTCCCATAACACTTTGCTGTCTTCCTAAGGCAGGAGCCCTTTTAACTTAAAAGGTAAGGGCCACATCAGTTCTTTGCTTCTTGTGCTAATTTTGGCCTAACGACACCAAGAAAACAGGTTCTCCACTGGCCAGCGCCACATTATCCATATGTGGAACCATCGATTACAGTAAATGGAGAAATTTTGAATGTTGTGGATAAGTTCACTTACCTTGGCAGTATAGTTTCCAGGGATGTACACACAGATGATGAGGTTGATGCACGAATTGCCAGAGCTAGCTCAGTGTTTGGGAGACTCTGATGGAAAGTGTAGAAGAGTAGAGATATTGAATTGCTCACCAAACTGAAGGTCTACAGAGCTGTTGCGCTGACCTCGTTGTATGCCTGTGAAACCTGGACAGTCTACCAGCACCATGCCAGGAAACTGAATTGCTTCCATTTGAATCGTCTTAGGAAGATTCTGAAGATCACCTTGCAGGATAAGGTACTGGACACTGAAGTCCTTTCTCGAACTAAACTGCCAAGCATTCAGACTTTACTGCAGAGAGCACAACTCTGACAGGCTGCCCACATTGTTTGAATGCCAAATGCACTTTTTCATAAAAGATTATTTTATGAAGAACTCACGCAAGGCGGGCACTTGTATGGTGGCCAGAAGAAGCGATACAAGAACACTCTTGAGGTCTCTGAAGAACTTTGGAATCAATTACATGACATGGGAGACACTAGCACAGAACTGACCATAATGGTGTGCCCATGTAAAAGAAGGCACTGTGCTCTTTGAGTGAAGAAGGATTGCAGTAGTTCAAAAAAAAATGTGAGATGTGCAAATTTAGAGGTACCTCCACTCTAAATGTTCACATGGACTATCTGTGCCCAACCTGCGGTAGAGTGTTCTGAGCTCATATTGGACTGATCAGCCACAGTTTCATCTTCCTGGGCTTAGCACAGTGACTGGCACATGGTAGACACTGAAAAAAATACTTGTTGACCTGCTGAAAAGTAGAAATAGTAAGGAAAGGGAGATGTGAGAACCCTGAATAATCAGTCCTTCCTCTGAATAATTGATAGTGAACCATGTATTTGATAGCCCTTACACACTGATCAGCTTCCAGCAGTCGAAGTCATGGTGTTTGTAGATTAACTTTGATTGCTTTTCCTTCAGATCAGGTCTCTCCCAGGTGTATAGACTATGAGCAGACTGACCAAAGATTCTATGTCTTCCCTTTATTCCTTATGCGGTATCTAGTGTGATGTTATTAAACAACAACAACAACAACAAAAAAAAACCTGCAGATCTTGTTGGAGGATTAGGGGAAAAAAAGCACATATATAAATAATGCTCTGTTTACAATGTTTGAAACTGGGCCCACCTATAGGCAGGAGAACTGGATAGATGCATTCTATCATTACTCAGTGGGTAAAATATTAATTCTAGAATGGAAAGTTGTTTCAGTCACGTCCAACTCTTCATTACCCCATTTGGAGTTTTCTTGGCAAAAATACTGGAGTGGTTAGTTAAGGGTCTCTTCTGTGTAGTTTGTCCTTCATCTCGAAGAAGACCGTGACATCAGGAAGATGATGGCATGACTTAAAATTGGCTTTGATTTGAAGAGAGGGAGGGCTGTGCAAAGTAACCAGCCTCACTTTCTCCTCCCTAAGGATCTCTAAGCAGCAGATAGAGGCTGTCTAGCTTTCCAGCTACACAGAGCTAGGTTCAAACAATGCAACAAAGTCTTCTCAAAATTCCCACAATGAATAAAGTTTTCTCAAAGACAGAATTTGGACTAGACCCATAATTGAACAGGAAGGGAACCGAGCTAGCCCTAGAGCCTAGTCACAAGACTAAGTGTGGTTCACTCAATTCCCACCGCCACTTGATGTTTTAACCCCCTCAATTCCCTTGCATGGTTTCTCTATTAGGAGGTGGGCAACATTCTGATTCTTCTGGAATTGGCTGATCAGCAGAGTTCCAAAGTCTTTCAAAATTGTTTTTACAATGTTGTTAATTAAAATGTTGACTGTTCTGCTCACTTAACTCTTCATAGCAATGTTCAAGTGATGCCTTCTAGACCCTTCACCTCTGCTTTGTTTGTATAACTGGCACATCAGTTAGGTGATGTAAACCCCCTCTGCCACATTCCTTTCCTTTCCTCTCTTCCCTTTCATTTCTCCTTTTAAGATTGTCAGGATAAAACAAAAATCATTCCTAGGCGCTCCATCTTATTTGACTCCCTCTATAACCCCTGTTGACATCATGGTTTTTAGGGCATGTTTCTATCATCCTCTCTGCCTCCCCATTAGAATGCAAACACTTCCTTTTTATAAAAATCTTTTCCAATTCCTGGCTCGTTTCTCTTTGCTCTTGTGTCTGCATTTCAAAATTTCTACTAAGCTCTAGTCTTTTCATTAGGAATGCTTGGAAGCGTCCTAGAAAATAGTGTAGGAGAAATAGCAGTAGCGTAATAGCATAAGCTTTCTAATAAAGGACCATTTTTCTTCCCCTGTAGGATTACACTCAGTTTTTCTAAGTAAATTATTCTTGGTTGTAAGCCTATATCTGCCTTTTGGAATATCAAATTCCATGTTCTACAGTTCTTTATAGAGTATTCGCTAAACCTTATATGATCCTGATTGAGGTTCCTCAGTACTTTAATTCTTTCTGGCAACTTGCCTGATTTTTTTCTTTAACCTGGAAGCTCTGGATTTTGGCTGTGACACTGGGGAGTTTTCGTTTTGTGGTTTTTTTTTCAGGGGGTGATCAGTAGATTCTCTTTTTGCTTTGCCCTCTGATTCTAAGATAGTTGGGCAATTTTCTTTCATGATTTCTTGAAATATGATGTACAATTTCTCTCTGTCTCAGTCTGTCCTCTTTCCCCTCTCTCCCTCATCCCTCCCCCTCTCTTCTTTTGATCATGGCTTTCAGGTAGTCCAATGATACTTAAATTGTCTCTTCATGATCTGCTTTCCAAGTCATTTGCTTTAGTTTTATTTTTCAATATTTCAACTTTGTTTTAATATTTCTTGTTGCATTTCAGTTAGTACAGATGCACAAAGACGGGAAATGGAGTATCGTATATAGAGAAATGTCCAGTTTGACAAGATTACAGAGTATGGGAGTACTATCCAATGAGGCTGGAAAGATCAGCTGGAGCCGAGTTGCAAAGAGCTTTAAAAGCTAAACATAATAGTTTATATTTTATCTTAGAGGTGATATAGAGCCATTGGAGTTTACTGAGTAGGGGATATGGTCAGATCAGAATATTAAGAAAACCACTTTGGCAGCGTTGTGGGAGATGGAGAGACTGGAGGTGGGCAGACCCAGTAGGAGTGTGTTGTAATAGTCTGTAGGCCTAAGCTAAGATCTTCAGCTGTAGGAGGAGAGAGAAGAGGTCAGATATGAAAGATAGAAAGGTAGAAATGACATTTGGTAACTGATTAGATATGTAAGGTGAAGGAGAGTGAGGAGTCAAGGATCATGCCAAGGTTACAAACCTGGGAGACTGGAAGAATGATGGCACCTTCAACAGGAACAGGGAACTTTGGAAGTGGGGGCAGGGCTGGGGAGAAAGAGAATGAATTCTGATTTGGACATGTTGAATTTGGAATAAGAGTTGTAACTACTTTGGGGGTTGTTGTAGCCCAGGCCTGAGATCAGTTTTGGACATGCTGAGTTTGAGATGCAAGGTGGATAATTGATAATTAAGGATTATGTCTCTCAGGGGAGAGATTAGGGCTTGATATATACATTTTTTATATTTATATATACACATATACACACACATATATACACATATACATACATATATATAATATACATAAACACACGTGTATGTCATTTCCATGGAAATGATAATCCATGAGAGTTCATGAGGTTGAGGTTACTGAGAGGGAGACAGAGTTGCATAGGGAGAGAGAGACAGAGAGGGAGGGAAAGACACAGAGAGATGGGGGGTGGGGCAGAGGGAAAGATCTCCCCCTTTGAAACCTCTCCCTCTCCTGTAATAAAAAGGGAAGGGACCAACCCAGGGTCTGCTGTGTCATCCCAAAGGGCCAGACTTCATAGTCGAACCAGAGCACAAGCGGCCCACCAGAAGTATTCCAGGGTCCTGCAGATGAGTGCGACTCACCCTAGTTAAACTGTCCCCAATTAAACTCGAGTGCCCCTTTTAAGGTTTATAAAACACTTTAATAAAATATCTCACTTGAGTCTCATAACAATCTTGTAAAGTAGTTGCTACTAACATCACCATTTAACAAAAGAAGAAACTGAGGCTGGGAGCCGTTGTTTTTTGCCCGAGGTCACCAAGGTGTTAAGTAGCAGAGCCAGGATTTGAAGCTGACATCAAAGTCACCACTAGATTAGAAATCAGAAGACTATCCATTACGTTGGGCTTCCTCTCCTAGGCTAAAGGGGTAGTGTTCTGACAGTCTGGGTTAGTGACCTGGCTTTGTTACTGACTTAAGGATCTTTGATTCTACTCCTCGGGATAATCCCTTCAGCCATACTGAGCTCAGCCTTAGGCTCCTTAGCAGATGGTTACATAAACTGCTTTGGCCAAACAATTAATCAGCTGGCAGTCCATTATCTAGGGATAAGCCTCTCTAAATTTATCTGAGCTGGTCCTAAGACAACAGACACAGGCTGTCACAGACCATATTTAAAGCCTTTCCAGCTTGGCTTTCTAGGTGGGTTTCCTGCTGACATAACTTTCTAGGATAATATATTAGTCAACAAGCATTTTTCTAAAAAAAAAAAAAAGACACTGAATGCTGTGAAATTATAATAACCAAACTTGATTCCGAAGAAGAGCTATAAAGATGTACTTCCCTCCCCCCATTTTTTCCCAGGTGGGGACTACGGGGGTCAGACACTACGTATAGTATTGAACTTGTCTGATATATTGGTTAGTTTTCCTGAACTGTTTTTTCTTTTTTTTCTTTGTTATAAAGGATGGCTCTCAGGGAGGGGGCGGGAGGATATACTGGGTAATGAAAGGGATGTTAAAATAAAAGATATCAATAAACATTTAATTGTTTAAACAATTAAACATTTAATTTTAAAGAAATTCAGAAAACAAGAACCAAGTGCCTACTGTGGGAATAGCTGACATTTTTAAGGTTTTTCAACCCACACCAGGGCCTGGAGTCAGGAAGATCAGAGTTTAAATATGGTCTCAGACACTAACTAGCTATGACCCCAACCAAGTCACTTAACTTTTTTGCTTCAGTTTCCTCAACTGTAGAATGGGTATGATAGCACCTACTTTATGATATATTTGTAAAGCATCTGACACTATATAAATGCTTATTCCCTTTCCCCTTACCCTTAATAAACATTTCAATCAATAAGCATTTATTAAGTGCGTACTGTATGCCAAGCATCAGGGATACAAAAAAGCAAAAGATAGTCCCTGCCACCAAGGAGTTTTCAGTCTAATGGATAACACAGCCTGTCTCAACAGGGCTTCATACAACTCTAAGTAGGCACCACAGGCGTTCTTTGTTTTACATATAAGGCCCTTAGTGATTAAGCCTGTCACCTCCACTGCAATATTGAGTTATGTGGCAGCATACGGAGTTATGTGGCAGCATACGGTATCCTGTCCTCCTAGCCAGGAATTAGGAAGACTTGGGTTCAAATTCGGTCTCAAACACTAAGTGTGTGACCCTGGACAAGTCACTTAACTTTTTTGGCCTCAATTTTCTCATTTGTAAAATGAGGCTAATAACAGCACCCATCTCCCAGGGTGGTTGTGAGGATCAAATGAGGTGACGATTGTAAAGTGCTTGGCACAGTTCTTGGCACATAGAGAGAAATATATAAATGCCAGCTGTTATTAAACAACTGGCTCTGCCTCAGTTTCCCCTCCTACAAAATTCCCCAGTGTTATCGTAAGGACCTAAGGAGCCACAAGTATATAGGGTCCCAGAAATATGAACGGTGCTGTTAGCACCTGGTGCACTCCCTCTCTCCCATAACAAACAAAATCATTCCCAAACAAACCGACCCACGTGCAAAGACTGGGCGGGGAGGGGGAGGAGGAGAAGCCCGGGAACTACAACCCCCAGAATTCCCGGCGCCTCCCTTCCTCCTCTTCCTGTCCAGGGCGGCTGATGAAACTGAAAGTGCTGCTGCTGCAGCTGGGCTTTTTTTTTTTTCACCTTCAGTCCTGTGAGCACCACGGGGGGGTGAATCCGGTCGGGGGGTGGAAAACCCTGGGCCCTGGGTAAAGCATGAACGGAAGAGTGGATTATCTGGTCACGGAAGAAGAGATCAACCTTTTCAGGGGACCCTCAGGTACTTGGCGGGAGCTGGGGATGGGACGCGGGAGGGGAAAGGGGCGGGGGGCGGGGGAGGGGACGTGCAGTCTCAGGCTCCCCGCCACGCCGCGAGGGGTCTCCCCACCCCCACCCCCGACCCCCAGCCTCCTCTTGGCGGAGCTGGGGGCCTCTATCGGTGTAACCCCTTCTCCCTTCCCCCTCGTGGAGGGGGATCCGCCGGTAGCCTCGTGTCCGCCCTTGGCGGAGGAGCCCCTGCCCCGTCCTGTCCGCAGCCTGGCACTGCAGAGCTGCCCGGTACGTCACGGCGACTCCCGGGAGAGGGAGGATTAAAGGTGGGGGGCGTATTTATAACAGCCCGCGATCGCTTTCTCCCTTTCTTCCGGAGGTTTTTATTTTTATTTTTAAAAATCTCGGTTACCGAGATTCTGTGGAATCCCACGTGAAAATTCACCCCCTGCCCCCGTATAAATTCTTTTTTTCTCCCGCTGCCAGTGGACAGCCCGTGGGGCGATGGAGCTCAGTCAGGCCCGCAGCCGACGAGGGTCTTTGAAGGATCCCCTAGGCCAGGTCGGGCACGTCACGGACTAGGGAGCCCCGTGCCCGCAGAGGCGGTTCGCCCAAGGTCACTAGCTGATCCAGCGGCCGGGCCGGGCTGGGCTGGCAGTCTCCGGCCCCTGGGCTGCTGGGTCTTCGGCAGGGCCGCTGCCTGGTTTTATTTACGGCCCTTCGCGCGCGGCCTCCCCCTGCGCCCCCACCTCTAGGAGCGTGGCCCCTGAGCAGGCACTTTAACCCGCTCAGCGCGGGGTGTCCACTGAACCCTCTGAAAATAGCCCCGTTCTTGATCAGCAGCCTAGCCAGCGGTGTCCCGTGACGGGGGCAGAGAGGAAACTCGGACTCTTAAGCTTCTTTAAGATGCTGTTTCCTACTTGTTCGCATCTCCAAATAGCAGCGTTCCATGTTTTTAATTAGAAAGAGCCCTCACCTGTCGGGTGAACTTCCTGGGGAGGTTGAAAGTTGTCTGTTCCCCATATCCCGAAGGGGGGGGGGGATGGGTTCTCTAAGACAGCAGTCTAGCTTTTGTTTTTGAATCTCCCACCCCTTCCTTTCAGGTAAAAAAAAAAAGATTAAAATGTTGGTTCTTTAGGTGGTCTAGATTTTTTGGATTGCACACTGCTATCCGTAGAAAAAAAAATTAAAGATGCTCCTAATATGTGTATTTTTTTTATATATTATATACATGTACTGCTGTACTAAAAATTATTTACGTTATCAAACTTGCATAAACATACATTTTGAAAGGATAGCATAAAGATAATATATGATACTACAGTCATTTGGGAGCTGCTGGAATTTATTGAGTTGAGGAAAATTATTGGACAACTGTGTATAAGATAGATTCGATGAGGAGAGACCAACTAGGAAATTATTTCAATAATTCAGTCTAGAGGTGAAGAGTGCTTGGACTAAGATGGTAGTTCATTAAGAGGAATATAGAGGTAGAAATGACAAGACTTGTGAACTGATAAGATATGTGGATGAGGGAGAGTAAAGACTGGAACATGACAGGAAGGTAACTTGGAGGGATGGTGTTGCCCTTCTACAGCAGTGCCTGCCCAAGCCATGAACCGATCTTGGGCACAGGGGATAGGTATGCTGGTGGGGTGGGGTGGTGGTGAGAATTTTCCAGTGGCACCTAAGTACTTGCTGCTGTAGGTACTAGGTAGTGGTGAGGTGATAACTCCCCAGAAGGACCCATGCTGGGCCCAGAATCAGGAAGACTGTGCTGGGGTAGAGTAGGTGTGATTGTGTTGGAGATAAGCCCCATTATTTACTATGGGAGGAGTGTGGGATGTGATCCACCCTTTGATTGGTCCATCCCATACTTCTTGGAGTCAGGCCACAGCCCAGCCCCCTCTTTGGAGACCTCTTCTCTAGGAGGATGGGAATTTGATGTCTAGAATGAATTTACAGAATTTTTAGCAGTCGGTGTCCATGGAGTGGCCAAGTAACGACACCAGAACAACAAAGACATAGGCAAGGGAGCAAGAATAATGAGAGGAAAAGGTAGAAGGAGTGAGTGGGATTGGGATTTGTAAGGGAGAAAATAAAAGCAACCTGGGTTGGGTAATGATAGAGGGCTAGCAATATTTGCTCCAGAGACTTTGCTGAAAGTACACAGTTAATTTTTTTTTAGAGGGGGGATGGCAGGGCAATTGGGGTTAAGTGATTTGCCCAAGGTCACACAGCTAGTGTGTCAAGTGTCTGAGGTCCGATTTGAACTCCTGACTCCAGGGCCAGTGCTCTACTCACTGTGCCTACTAGCTGCCCCAAGTTCACAGTTAATTTTACAGGTAACTACAGATTATCAGCAGTGACCTGGAGTCTATTCCAGCTTGATCTTGAGCCAGATGTCACAAACTAACTAATATTAATTTTTGAGCTGGAAAGGGACCTTAGATAACATCTCATCCAGTTCATTTGTTTTAGAGATAAGGAAGTTGAGGTCCAGACAAATGTCACTAGCTCAAGGTCACACGGCAAGTTATTGGCATAGGTGGGACAAAAAAATCAGGGCTCCTGACTCCTGTTTGTGTTCTTTTCCTGAATCAGTTCCCAATGGATGCAGAGGGGAAGTGAGTAATCTGGGGTGTGGGTGTGTGCGTATGTGTGTGTGTAATGAGGCAGATTAAGTCAAAGATGAGAGTAGACAATATGCGGAAAACTTTGCATTTTTTATTGCACCAAATCTCCTGCCCAATTAATGAGTAATTCCTAGTGGATTACTTGTGGGGATTTAATCCATTTAGCACAATAGAAGGGCTTCTAAACTTATTTCAGAGAATTTCTTTGTTTCTGTTTTTCTTATAAAATTTTTCTTCCCTGCTATTGAATCCTTTGTTGGGAAAGTATGGTGCTCAGGATATGCAGATAGATGAATCTGGAGCTATTTAGAGAGGTGGAGGATTAAGTGAGTCAGATTGTAGTTCCCAGTTTGGAGAGGAGGGAATAAACAATTACATAGCACCTATTTTGTGCCAGGTACTGTGCTAAGTAAGTGCTTTACAAATATTACCTCACTAGATCCTCACAACAACTCTGGGAGGTAGGTGCTATCATTATCCCCGTTTTACAGTTGAGGAAACTGAGGCAGACAAGTTCAGTGACTTGCCCAGGGTCACACAGCTAATTAGTGTGGGAATCCAGATTTGAACTCTGGTCTTCCTAATCAAGGCCCGATACTCTATCCAGTATTACATAAACAGAAAAGGAATTTTTGATAAATGGAAACTAATCCATTAAGCACTTACTGTGTGCCAAGCACTGTGATTAAATGCTGAGGATCCAAATACAAAAATGAGATGATTCCTTTCCTCAACAAGCTCAGATTCCAGTAGGGAGAGAAAGCCCATAAAGGAGTCCTGGCTACGGAGAGTTGTTTTATTTGTAAAGTTAGCAGGATAGTAAGTAAATCCATAGGGGAGATGATCCCAAAACCAAAACAATAGCTGTGGCTTCATCAAGGTCATGCCAGGCTAACTTCATTTCCTTTTTTGAAAGGTCTAGCCTGGGAGGTGCAGCGAATGCTGTAGGTATAGTTAACTTATTAACTTCTGGAATGCAGACTGTCCTGGGGCCAGGGTCCATATCCAAGACTTACTCTGTACCCTGATCCTCTCAGTGTTCCCACGTCCACGATGACACCAAATCTTTGCCCATTTAGAGCTCTTTGCTGAGGGGCTGTCCCCTTTTCCCATGAGGTCTGAATACCAACTCTCATTCTCATTCTAGGGTGCAGTGTTGCTACTGAGTCAGCCAGGATCTTTTTTTTTTTGTTCATTTTTACTGGCTGTCTTCTATTTCTAGAATTTTCTCCTTCCTTGTCTTTACCTCCTGGCTTTGTTCAAGTCTCAGTCAAAAGCCCACCTTGAGTGAAAGGTTTTTCCTGGTTCCTCTTAAAACTAGTGCCTTCGCTCTGTTTATTTTCTCCAGTTTGTCTTGAACACATCTTGTTGGTACATAATTGATTGCATGCTATCTCCTCCATTAGATTATAAGCTTCCTGAAGGCTAGGACTTATTTTGCCTTTTTTGGTATCAGTTTCTGGCACACACTAGGTGCTTAATAAATGCTTATTGGTTAATTGTTCATTATAGCTGTATAAAGACCTTCCTCAGGTGATTAGAGCCAGGTACCTTCCAACAATATCATCCTTGGTCCCTGGGCTCTTTGTGGGAAGGAGCTGTCTAAACTATCCTCAGGGAAAGGAGACCAACCCAACAAAAGATTCCTGGGTCATTTCCCCATAGTGTATGGCAGTCTTTGAGGGGACTGGGACCTCAACATCTGGGCAACTGTGGGCCAACAATGGAATAAGTAAGGCTTGGAGAGGGTCAGTGAGAACTGTCCAAAAGCGGTCCTTATCAGATAAGTATTGCTGGTATTTAGTTCTAAAAAGCCACTGGACCAGTATCTTCTACCTTCCTAGTTGGTGCTGATTTATCACAGGCATGGCTCCTGGGAGGTGGGATACCCAATCCCAGTTGTTAGGGGCATGATGAGAATGCTGTGGTTTACCAGGGGCAGACCTTTTGCCCTGTAATGGGGGAAGAGAGCCTGTTTGCCAGTTGGAGGCAGGGGCGTCTGTTTGGCATGAGGATCTCTGCTGGGCAGACTCATAGAGATCACCTTATTCAACCTCCTCATTTTATAGTAGGCAACTAAAGTTCAGAGAGATGTGTCTTGCCTAAGGCAAAACAGCTATAGAATGGAAAAGCTGAGATCTGAACATGGGTGAAGCCTTTTTTACCAGAAAGGTCTTCACGTCCCTTGGGATACTTGCCATAAAGAGCCCTTGGCACATGGACTTCATTGGTCGCCACAACTGTAGATATCCTGGTAATTAAGGGAACCCTACAAGAGTGTTTCCCTTCCACAAGTAATGTTGCAAACCATATTGTCCCAAACACATAAACTTATTGAGAAATTAGTGTTGGAAGCCCAAGGGGTTGGGAAAGAAAAGGAAATGAGGTAGAAAAAGGAATTTGAGGAGCCTATTAAATCAGAGAACCTTAAAGATCATCCAGTCCAACCTTCTCACCTTACAAATGAAGAAACAGACCCTCAGATTCCTTAAAATCATATGTGAAGTTAGTAGCAGGGCTGGAACTGGAACCCAGCTCTCCTGATGTCCAGTTAGCATTCACCTTTTAAAGACTTCTTTTAAAGGTCACTCTTCTGGGACATTTTTGTCTTCCCCCCCGCCCCCCTTCATTAGCCACATAGCAAGGTGCGCTTGTGGTCTAATCTGGGTACAGATTTTTTTTCAGGGTTTTAATTTTAACTTTTTGTTATCTAGAACTTGACAACTATCAACAGACATGAACATTTACATATAGAAGAATCGAAAAAGGAGGATCGTATATGAAACTGAATCTCTGATCTATATCTCTTGTTTTTTGAAAGTACATATTAAGTTCTTCCTCAGTCGCCTGGCCCAGAGTGCCGCCATCCACAACTGCCATGGCTCAGTACAAGGGTGCCGCCAGTGAGGCGGGTCGCGCCATGCATCTGATGAAGAAGCGAGAGAAGCAGCGGGAGCAAATGGAGCAGATGAAGCAGCGGATCACCGAGGAAAACATCATGAAGTCAAACATCGACAAGAAATTCTCAGCTCATTATGATGCAGTAGAGGCCGAGCTCAAGTCCAGCACCGTTGGTCTTGTAACCCTCAATGACATGAAGGCCAAGCAGGAAGCGCTGGTGAAGGAGCGGGAAAAGCAGCTGGCTAAAAAAGAACAGTCCAAAGAACTTCAGCTAAAGCTGGAAAAACTTCGAGAAAAAGAGCGCAAGAAGGAAGAGAAGCGCAAGATCTCTAGCCTGTCCTTCACCTTAGATGAGGAAGAGGAGCCTGAGGAAGAAGAGGAAGATATGGATGAGGAAGATCTAGAAGGGGAAGGCAGTGTAGACATGAAGAAGAACAGACCTGGTTCCTACCTTCAGAGAGTTAGCAGTCTAAGTGGAGAAGAGATCCCTTCAAAGAAGAGAAAATTGGGGAAGAACCCAGATGTGGACACAAGCTTTCTTCCTGACCGTGACCGAGAGGAAGAGGAAAACAGACTCCGAGAGGAGCTTCGGCAGGAGTGGGAGGCCAAGCAGGAGAAGATCAAGAGTGAAGAGATCGAAATTACGTTTAGTTACTGGGATGGCTCTGGGCACCGAAGGACCGTGAAGATGAAGAAGGGGAACACGATGCAGCAGTTCCTGCAGAAGGCCCTGGAGATCCTGCGGAAAGACTTCAGTGAGCTGAGGTCGGCAGGAGTGGAGCAGCTCATGTACATCAAGGAAGATCTGATCATACCTCATCATCACAGCTTCTATGACTTCATCGTCACCAAAGCCAGAGGGAAGAGCGGCCCACTCTTTAACTTTGATGTCCATGATGATGTTCGGCTACTCAGTGATGCCACAGTAGAGAAGGATGAGTCACATGCAGGAAAGGTGGTGCTGAGGAGTTGGTATGAGAAGAACAAGCATATTTTCCCAGCCAGCCGCTGGGAGCCCTATGACCCAGAGAAAAAGTGGGACAAGTATACGATCCGATAAGCACCTGTAAAAGACAAAGACGGCATGTGATCTTTGCCTCACCTCTCCTCCATCCCCACCTGTCCACCCACACTCTCCTCGTTTGTTAGGCTTGACAGAGAGAGTTAACAAGCTGCCTGTAGACATCCTTCCTTCCTCCTCCTCCTCCTAGCCCTCCTTCCCTCCCTCATTGTGGGGCTTCACCCTTCCCACTGGTTTTCTAGGTATATCTGGGTCCCCTAGGTCCACATGTTCAACTGAGAAGCAGACACTGGAACTGGCACAGACTGGGTGGGGCTGTGGCAGAATTGGTCCCTGAGTTTCTACTCTCCGATTCTACTGTTCTTCATGTTTCTTATTATAGAATAAATAAACTTTTGCATGGAAAAAGTATATAATAAATTCAAATTAATTCCAAAACTGTCCTGCTTAAACTATGTCTCACTGAGTTATTTCTCTTCTTTTTTCATTTAAAAGTATTTCATTGAAATGTTTTTTCTATCACTAGCACTAGTCCCACTTATTCCCCCACTTCTCCCTTCACCCTAAAAAGCAAAATCTTCCCTTACAACAAATAAGCGTAGTCCCACAAGACGAAGCCACTCATTGTCCATGTGTGTAAACCTACATTTCATTCTGCACCTCTGATGTGTCACTTCTGTCATGAAGTGGGAAACACACTTTTATCATCAGCCTTTTGGAATTGTGGTTGGTAATTGCAGAGACAAGAGTTCATAAATCTTGCAAAAATTATTTTTCTTTATAGTGTTGTAGTCATTGTATAAATTGTTCCCTTGGTTCCTGCTCACTTTGCTCTGTGCCTGTTCATGCAGGTCTACAGGTTTCTTTGAATCTGTCTCTTCTGCCATTTTTTACAGTACAGCATTCCATTGCATTCATATACTGTAATTTATTCGGCCATTTCGCAGATGATGACTAGCCATTTTATTTCTAGATTCTTGCTACAACAGATAGTAAATATTTTTGTACGTATGGGTCCTTTTCCTTTCTTTCTGATCTTTTTGGAGTATGTGCCTATGAGTAGTATCACTGGGCTAACGGCTAATGAGTATGCATAGTTTATGGTTCCAAATTGCTTTCTAGAATGACTGGTCCAGTTCACAGCTCTACCATGAGCTGGATCAGAGCACTACTCTGTCCTCCCATATCTCTGTCCTGTGAGTGGTGTTCGGTAACTGGTGGAGATGGCTGGCCCCTTCTCCACAGGAGTTGCTTCCCTGGACATGATTGTAAAGGCTGGACTAGAAGCAGGACAGGCGCTCTGTGGGGTGCTGCCGCTCCTAGGGCTCCTGAGCTCCTCTGCCTTTTGGTGGCCCTTGGTCAGTAGACATTGCAGGTGGTGGTGTGGAGGATTTGGCTTTATCTTCTGTGGCTCCCAGTGCTTTGAGGTGTGCATAGCTGGGCCCTGCAGAGTGATGTTGGGGGACACAGGCTGGGGGTAGGACTTGACTTCAAGAACCTGATTAATAGAGCTGGTGCTGGCTTGCAGTCCCCCTATTCAAGCCTTCTGGTTAACTTCTGGTCTCTTTGCTTATTCAGGCTTTCCTGGTGTGGTTCTCTCTACCTTCACTGGCTTCTCTTGGGCCTTGCTTTTTTCATCTACAGGAGAGGGAATGATTTCTAAGTTCCTTTCCAACTATAACTTTGTTTTTCTGTGACATTTGTAGTTTACCAGTGGGCTGCGTAGGCAAGGACAGAAGAGCATGAGTAGGGTCGTCCTCCCCACCAAAAGAAATCTGACAAGGGGAGGGTTTCCCAAGGGGTCCCTTAGTAAACATTAAGTTCGTTCTGTGTGCAGAGCACCATATTAGGTGCAAGGGATAGATCCAGAGATTACATACAGAGTCTGCCCAACACCACATACGCACACACACACACACCAAAAAAACAAAACTAGGATACAAAGTGGTATTTGATAATTAGATCCAAGAGGTGTGAACCAAGGAGTAGGTAGGGTCTAATGAAGAAAGGATTGCTACTGCCTGAGCCTGGGTGCAGGTATTAGGAAAAGCTTCAGGCATTTGGGTTGGGCCTTAAAAATTGAGTAGAATTTCAATGAATTTGGTTGAGAGGGCATTCCCAGGACAGGAGATGGCCTAAATGTTACTCCTGGAGGGCATGGAGATGGGACGGTGTGGGAAGCATATGGAGCACAGTGAGTTGGGCTGTTTGGTTCAAACCTGTGTGAGATAAGGCTGAAGAGGTGGCACCACGTTATATAGAGCCTTCCCTGTTGGTCAAAGTGAGGATGTTGAGCTTCTCTTGGTACTCAGTAATAAATGAGTAAATGAAAAAGCATTTATGAAGTGCTTGCTACATGCCAGGCCCTGTGTTAAACTCTGAGGTTACAAATGCGAAAAGCAAGAGAAGCTTATATCCTGATGAGGGAAATAGTGGCCGGGCAGGGTGTTTGGTAAGGACCTCTCAGGAATGTCTAAGGGCAATTGACATACTTTTTTTTCAAGGAAATGCTCTGATTATAGAGTTAGAGGTGGAAAAGGCGTTTTGGTTCCAGGGTCACCTAGATATGTTCAACCCTAAACGCTCAATCATTCACTTAGTAATGGACTAAAAAGCACTTTTTTTCTACCCCATTGAATAATTTTTTTTTCACTTCCACTTTTTTGTTTTTGCATTATATACATTTACAGATGATTCTCACTTTGTTAGAGGTCTCATAAAAATAGTTAAGTAAAACTAATAATACAGTGACATCATCTGAAAGTGTTTGCAGCATTTCACATTCGTAGCATCTCCACCTTTCTCTTTTTTTTCAAATGAACAAAAATCTATCTTCTCCCTCCCAAACCTCCCCCATTGGGGAAAAAAAAGAAAAGAAAAAACCAAATTCTTACAATAAATATGCTTAGTCAAGCAAAACAAATTACTTTAATGGCTGTACAAAAAAAAAAAAAAGTACGTGTCTCATTCTTCTCCAAATCGATCACTTCTCTGTCCTGGGTGGCATGTTTATCGTTGGTCCTCTAGAATCATGAATGATCATTGTATTGCTCACAGTTCTTACAGCTTTCAAAATTGTTTGTTTACAGTGTTGTTGCTATTGTATAAATTGTTTTCCTGGTTCTATTCATTTCTTTCTTTGTCCATTTACAAAAATCCTCAAATTTGTTCATTTTTATAATTTTTATTTTATAGTATAAATTGTTCTGGTTCTGCTCACTTCATTCCCCACTGTAAAGAGCATAATGGGTGAAGAGTCTGGACTTTGGGATACTGCCTTCCTGATGTTGCCAGAGCCATCAGAAATGGAGAACAGGTCTTTAGTCCTGCAGAAATTACCACTAATTCTTGGTTCAGTTTGCTTAAAGGAACCCGGGATCCTTTCCTGAAACCTCTGGCAAATCCATTTGAACACGTTTTATTTCTGGCCTAATTCAGGTAGAGAACTCTGGGAGCCATTGGCTTGACTTTGTGGGAATACCATCCCGACCCCATTTCATCTGTTTGCCTAGTCTACGTCTACGTTGTCTGACATTTTCATTTCTCTCTCTCTGTGTCCTGCTGTCTCTCTCTTCCCATCCCTTTCTCTCAATTCCCTCTCTCTCCACCCCCTTTCTCCCCTTCATTCCCTTGTGATTTTCTCAGGGCTGGGCTTCAACATCGTCGGAGGGACAGATCAACAATATGTATCCAATGACACTGGCATCTACGTCAGCCGGATCAAAGAGGATGGGGCTGCCGCCCAGGATGGGCGGCTCCAGGAGGGTGATAAGATCCTCTCGGTGAGAACTGGTTTTCACCTTCTTCACAGTCCTCTGTCTCCTGAGCCTTACCCCCTATCCCTTTCTTCGGAAGGATTCTTGCTGCTGGAAAACATCATAGAACTGACTTTAAGAGTCCTTGGCATTATCTAGTTTAATCCTTATCTTTAAATGAGTAAGGTATTTTTATTATTTTGAGTAAAGTATTATTGACCCAATTATCTGAGGCAGAGAGGTTAAGTGATTTACCAATGGTCACACAGCTAATAAGCAAAATGTAGGAAGGGAGGGTAGATAAAAGAATTTTAGTCAAAATGGCAAAGAATCCAGGACTCTAGTGTCATAGCACAGGGTTTCTTCTGCTCTGAAACTGCTTCCCTTTCAGTAGTTGAGATCCCATTGCATTGATTCTGCTTTGATGGTTGCCCCTTGCTCATTGGATTTCTCTCTTACCTCAGGCCTTTTCTTTGTGTAGTTTTTGGCATTATATCACTTTTTCAGCTGCAGAATCTATTCGTAGGTGCTTAGGCCCCAACTGTGACACTATGAAATGGAAAAATAGGATATGTAGAATAGTTGGTAAGAATTGTGTAGTTAGCACGGGCCCTGAAAAAGTTAGTAATGGGGCTTAAAGAAATCAAACTGTCACTAAGTGTGAATTTCCATAACTACTGGAAACAAAACAAAACACCGGCCCTTCTTCAGGCTATTCCTAGTCATTGTTCTGATATGTGTGTGTGTGTGTCTGTGTGCGTGTGTGTCTATGTGTGTGTATATATCCACACACACAAACATACATATATGTATAGGGAGGGCTGGAGAAAGTAGTTTTCGCATGTTCTTTCTCTTTGTTTTCAGGTTATGCTGAAGATAGGTAACTACCAATATACACATATGTAATAGGAAAAGTGGACACAGTAAGGGTGTTGGTAGGGTAGTCCTAAGGGCAGCTACGTGACACAGTGAATAGAGTGCTAGCTCTGGAGTCTGGAGGATCTGAGTTCAGTCCTCAGACACTTACCACCTGTGTGACCCTGGCCAAGTCACTTGTTTGCCTCAGTTTCTTCATCTGTAAGATGAGCTGAAGAAGGAAATGGCAAACCTCTCCAGTATCTTTGCCAAGAAAACCCCAAAATGGAGTCATGAAAAGTTGAAAAACAAGGACTAATTCTAAAGACCTGAAATGCACTAAAGCGGAATTTGGAATGGGAAAGACAAGACAAGAGCCTTCAGTTCATAAGATCAGAGATCTAGAAGTAAAAGAGAATTCATGGTCCATCTAGTCCAACCCCTTCGTTTTACAGGTGAAGGGCTTTGAGGCCTGGAGCTATCTCTCCTCCAGGAGAAGCAGTGAGGCAAAGTCTTGGAGAACTAAAAAGAATCTCTACAAGAGGTTGGAATGGGAAAAGTGTGGATTGGAAGTAGTATGAGAGACCAAGCAGAAATAATGAGGAATATAGAGAACTCCACAAAGGAGTCCAAGATGTTGAGAATTTTGCCTTGGCTGCAGTCCAGTGGCTTTTTGGGTTTTATTGTTTGTTTTCAGTCGCCCTTGATCTCTCATTTCATTAGTGATTAATATGTATCAAGATTCCAGGAGGCAGTGTGATATAGTAGACAGGTTCACTCGTGAAATCAGGAAGGTCCGAGTTCATATTCTGGCACTTACAAATGCTGAGCGACTGTGGGCAAGACACTTTTCTTCTCAGTGTCCAGGCAAATCTCTGGCTATAAGTTACAGAAATGTCGCCTGTTTGCATTAGTGGAGAGAGATGTGACACCAGGTATTTCTCATATCCATGAAATCACAGGTTTGGAACCATCTCCCTTCTTCTGCCCCCCCCCCCCAAAAGCCCCTAGTACCTTCCAGTGCCTCCTCTTGGGGCAAGGAGGGCAAAGAGAGGGACTCCATCTTTGCCTCGTTTCAGTGACTGAGGCTGAGTTTGACAGTCAATGTCTTTTTGAAGAAGCTGATGCTTCAGCTTGTCCTTTGATTGACTCTGTTTCCAGGGACAGAAACTTTTTTAGCTTTGGAACTTTGACCGAGGCAGCTCTGTACAGTAGACCGGTCCACCAGTGCCCCTATTTCTCTCTACCACCCTCCCCCCATCTCAGTGACTCAGTGTTTAACCCCTGGACAATTCCTTGAAACCCTGAAGGCCTAAACTTTATTTCATGAGAGGGACAGAAGTTAGGAAGCTTAGAGACACAAGTGTTGGGTGTTTCGAGGAGCATCTTGGAGAAAGTCTGTAAACTGGAGATGACATTGCAGTGCTCTTTCAAGGAAGTGTGCTAGTACATTGCCTAAATAGAAGTTTTGGACCAATTAGTCAGTTAACAAGTATTTGTTAAGTGCTTGCTATATTCTAGGCACCAAGTTAGACCATGCAGAGCCTGACTCACAGTCATTTCACCCAAAATCCTGCTCTAACAGCTAGAGGATATCAACATATATATTGATACTCCCTCAAACACTCCAACTTTTTAGTGCCTCCGTCTGCTCAGTTCTCATGATCTAGTCCTTCACGCCACTTCAGCTCTACCTAGTAATGGTCCACCATACTCGGGGTCTTACCATTACCCACAAGCGTTCCACTTCCTTCTTAGTGAATTCTGATGTCCCCTTTATCATAAGACTTTGTCATTCCATCTTTCCCTATACATTATGACTGCTAACCCTGTTCTTCATCTTCCAGTCCCTCCAGCCTTCAGTTCTTTCCCAGGCCATCACTATTACACTGACTTTGCTCTCCTCCCTTCTTGGTCTTCACAGACCCCTTAGTGAATCACTTCAGCCCTATACTGTCCTTTGTACCTGAGTCTTTTATTCCTTTGTCTTTTTGTCAGTCATGCTTTGTCAAACCCCAAACTTGGATCGCTCCCACCTTCTGCCTTCTCTGCTTCTATTCACAAGCTTCTGAGCAAAGCTGGATAAAATCATGAAACCATCTGTGCTTCCTGGATGGATTACACATTTGCTATATAATCTTACCTGGGCCCTCATTGCAGCAGTTCAGTTTCCTGTTGCAGTCACTAGAGTGCCTTTTTTAAACCTTTGCATCCCTCCTTCAGCTTCTCATGGCATCCCCTCTTCCCATGGCATCCCCTCTCAGGTGAGGATCTTGGTTCATACTTCACTGGAAAAATAGAGGCCATTTGCTGAGAGCTTCTCCTCTCCACCTTATCTCACATCACTCAGGTGTCTTCCTCTCACTAACGCTTCTTTCATCCCCTATCTTACGTGAAGGGGTGGCCCTTTTGACAAGGTAAACCCTCTACATACACTAGTGATTCCATTTTCTCTAGTAGGCGGCCCTCTCTGTCATCCTTAGTCTTTCACTAACTTGCAGTCTCTCCGTCTCTATTGGCTCCTTCCTTGCTGCCTACAAACATCCCCATGTCTCTCCTATCCTTAAAAAACTCTCACTTGGTCTTTGCTATTCTAGCACCAACCTTACTTCCTATCATCTTCTATTTCTCCTTCTCTTCATGGCCAAACTCTTTGACAAAGCCATTTACACTTCAGTGCCTCTATTGCTTTTCCTCTCCCTCGATTCTAAACCCCTGGCAATCCAACCTCATCATTCAACTGAAACTGCTCTTTGGAAGGTTCCCAGTGGTCTAGACCTAGTGGTCTAGGCCAAATCCAGTGGCCTGTTCTCAGTTCTCTGTTCAGTTGCTTCCTTATTTTGATGAACTCTGCCTTTTTCACTCCCATAGATTTTGCTCTTTTGTGGGGGGTTGTTTAGTATGTGTTTTGGAGCTTCTAGGTTTTTTTTCATCCTTGGCATACAGCTATGGCCTTCCAGTAAGATATCTTGAAGTGATCTTCTGACATCCTGTGAGCTGGATTTTTACCTCTTCCATTTTTCCTAAGTGATATCTACCTCTTATCCTAGTTCCATATCCTAAAGTTAAATGGCAGCATGATGGTTCTCCCTTATCTACTAGAATAATGACTATTTTCTTACTTTCTTTTTTAATCATTCTTTTTCATCGATTTACTTTTTTTCGTAAATAGTATTTTATTTTTTCCAATTAAATGTAAAGATAGTTTTCAACAGTTCATTTTTTTTTGAAAGATTTTGAGTTCTAAATTTTTCTCCTTCCCTCCCTCTTCTCATCTTTCAAGACAGCAAGCAGTTTGATATAGGTTATACATGTACAATCATGTTAAACATATTTCCACATTAGTCGTGTTGTGAAAGACTAAGAACAAAAGGGAAAAACCACAGGAAAGAGAAAAAAACAAAAAATAAAAAGGTGAAAATAGTATGCTTCGATCTGCATTCAAATTCCATAGTTCTTTCTCTGGATGTAGATAGCATTTTCCATCATGAGTCTTTTAAATATTTTTGTACAGGTAGATCTTTTCCCCCTTTTTTATGATCTCTTTGGGATACAGACCTAGTAATGGTATTGTTGGATCAAAGGGTATATACAGTTTTATAGTCCTTGGGGCATTATTTCAAATTGCTCTCCAGAATGGTTGAATCAATTTACAAAGAATAATGAATGTTTTAAAAATTGCTGTTGTGCAGTGACTGCCTCACCACCCCACCCTCCCTTCCCAAAGATAAGACCTTTTTGATGAGGAAAGCTCTTATGAGCTTTCCAGATCATGTCTAATTCTTTTAAGAAGATTTAAAGCCTCGTTTTTTTTTTTTTGTTTGTTGGGGGGAAGGCTGGGCAATTGGGGTTAAGTGACTTGCCCAAGGTCACGTAGCTGCCTCGTTGTATTTTAACAACTCTAATCATAAATAGGTTTTTACCTGTGGAGAAGGGAGTGCTTTATTTTAAAAAAACATGCCAAAGGCCAGAAGCCATAAGAAAAGATTTGGGACTCTTAACAGCAGCAATAATGATGAGGTGATGACGATAACAGTAACTGATCATTATGTGGCAAGTTAATGTTTTTAAAGAACTTTATATACATGATCTCATTTGGCACTCACAGCAGCCTGGTGAGACAGGTCCTATAGGATTATAATTCCCATTTTACCTATTAGAAAATTGAGACTCAGAGAAATTAAGTGATTTGCCCGTGGTCAACCAGCTAGTAAATGTCAGAGGCAAGATTCAAGTCATCTTGACTCCCAAGTCTAGGAATCCATTCATTATGTTGTACTACTGTCTTTTAGTTATGTAACACTGGAATAGGTCACTCAGGAAGCTTGTGAAATCTCTCCCTTTCTCTGTAAGCTTTAGCAAATACTAGATTCTTACCTTCTTAGGATAGATTACCTATGGTCTCGCCAGAAGGACTGGGTGACTCACAGACCTCCATGTGATCTCCATTTATTTTATCAATTGAAAAGTGGTGACTGAACTTATTACATTGGTGATTATTCCATTCTAACAAAACATAGGGATAGGTCATTAGTCTGCTCAATATCCTGCTGTGCTACAGCATTTCTCAAAGATTATGAAATATAGTGAAATAATATAGTGAAGTGTGGTCAAGTGACACTATCAAGTACTCTGAAGTACCCATTGTCTGCAGAAACCAAAGGCATCTCTGTTCTACTCAACTTAGAAACTAGAGGGAGATAGGACAAACATTTATGTACACATCTGGAAAGGAAAAACTGATTCAGAGCAAGTAAAACTGCATCTACAGCCAATAAAACTGAATTGCAAACCTGTAGAGCCTCCTAATAGCCCCTGTTAGAGTAAAATTTAATTCACTAGAATACAGCAAGAATTTTTTTCACCCTTGCTCACACCTTTGATGAGAAGAATGTAAGGGGCAAGAAAATTATATTACTTTCAGGCATTAAGTAAAAGTGAAACTTCTGATATTTATGACCTGAAGTCAGTACACGTTCAGTTCCTCCTATTATGTCTTCTGTATCTACTGATAGAGTGTCATGTAGAAAGAGTTCATATTTAGAATGAATAACAAGCCCAGGATCCTCAGTCATTAAAGAGGTTTGGTTGTGTTTCTAGTGCTAGGCTTTACTAAGGTGGGGAAAGGAGTAACACAAGATAAAGAAAGCAAAAAACAACAAAAAAGTGAAAATAGTAGGCTTCGATCTGCATTCAGGCTCCATAGTTCTTTCTCTGGACGTGGGTGGCATTTTCCATCACAAGTCTTTTGGAATTCTCTTAGATCATTGTATTGCTGAGAAGAGCTAAGTTGATCATAGTTGTTCATCGCACAATACTGCGTACAATGCAACGTTGTGCATACGTTTTCCTGCTTCTGCTCACTTAACATCGGTTCATGTAAGACAGGCCTGCACAGCTTGCAGCCCATGGGCCACTGGCGTCGCGCCAAAGGATTTTGGGGTGCCGTTGAAAAATGTAGAGGATCATTTTTCTCGGGCCACCTGAAAACCTTTGGCATGCCACAAGTAGCCGGCGGTGATGTAAGTGGCCCACAGACAGCAGGTTGTGCAGGCCTGATATAAATCTTTCCAGGTTTTTCTGAAGTCTGCCCGCTCATCATTTCTTATAGAACAATAGTATTTCATTACATTCATATACCACAACTTGTTCAGCCGGCTATTCCCTATTGTTGGGTATCCCCTCAATTTCCAGGTCTTTGCCACCACAAAAAGAGCTGCTATAAACATTTTTGTACACATAGGTCCTTTTCCTTTTTTAATGATCTCTTTGGGATACAGACCTAGAAGTGATATTGCTGGATCAAAGGGTGTGTACCGTTTTTTTATAGCCCTTTAAGTGTAGAGTGTTTACAGTCCAAACATTTCCTTAATTTAACATTTCTTTAATGTAAACATTACAGTGTTTGCATTTGCAGTATAAACATTGTGAACATATAAAAGTCATTCTGTTTTATACAATTTTTAGTACTTGTTAGTGAGGAATACGGAAATAATTAAGACACGATCTGATCCCTGCATTGAAAGAACTCATAAATACTACATATAGGTGGTAATAAACAGGGGCAGCAATAAAGGTGACACATTTATAAGTGCATAAGGAGTGGCACGTCCAGTGGATGTTGTGCTGGATTTGGAGTTAAGAGAGCCTGGTTCCAAATCCTGGTTCTGCCCCTTACTAGTGAGTTGTGTGACTTTAGGCAGGTTACTTAATGTTTTCTCATCTGTAAAATGATGGGCTGAACTAGATGGCCTTTAAGGTCCTGTCCAGCTCTCAATCTGTGATCCTTTAATGAGGGTGGAGAGAGAAGTTATTTCTATCCAGGAGGATTAAGGAAGACTATGGAGAAGGTGACATTTGAGCTAAGCCTTGACAAATGGGTGGGTTGTCAGTGGGTATAGATTGAGGGGGAAGAGCATTCCAAATATAAGAATGATATACATAAAGACAGATGAGAAAGTGTTAAATGGGTTCGGGGGAAGGTCAGTACTCCCTTTGGTCCGAGGTTAGAGTGGATGAAGGAAAGTTGTGTAAGATCGTACTGGATGAGAGCCAGATGTGAGGGAGATGGGAGTGGGGATGGGGCCGGGTAGAAGGTGAGTAGGAGGAGTTAAGGATCAGTCCTTAGTTGCCCGGCTAATAAGCCCTTTAGATTTTGTTCAGAATGCTAAAATTATGTGGAAAGTTGACAGAAGTGACAAGAACATGTGAATGCAGTGACTGCAGTGGTTGCCTAGAGAGACTTACTAAACAAGAAGAGTTTCAAAGGAGAAATAGATATAGCTTAAGACCAGAGATAGCGTCGTGGGTAGAAAGAGGGACATGATGGCCTGATGGGAAAATGGGAAAGTATAAATGGGATGAGAGGTAGAGTCATAGAATTGGAAGGATCTTAGAGACTGACTGTTTCAGGGGTTGCAGACCTTTCTTTGTGTTACAAACCCCTTTGGTAGTCTAGTGAAGACTATGAACTCTTCTCAGAGAAATGTTTTTCAATAATTGTTAGAAATCCTAAATATCAGATAGAGACTAGTGAAAATAAAGATTTAATATTTTTTCCATCCAAGTCCAAAGACTTCCTGGTATTTGGGGACTCTGGCTCCCCAGATTCATGGCTTAGGACAGCTTCTCTTAGAAGAGATGAAGAAACCGAACACCAGAGAGGTAAAATGTGTTCCCCAAGGTCAGATAGCTAGCTAAGTGGCATAACTACAACTATAAACTGGGCCTCCTCACTCCTCCTGGTCCCGGGTGCTTTTTCCTCTGCACCTTTTAAAAAGTGTTCTTATATTTCTTTTTTTTTTTAACATCTTATCAGTGTTCTTTTCCATCATGTTACTTCCCAATCATTACCCTCCTCCCTGCTCTCTTGCCCCCTCAATTCCCAAAACAGATCCTTCCTTGTAACAAGTAAATATAATTGGATGAAGCAAATCCACACATCGGCCATGGCTGAAAATGTTTGTCTCATTTGGCACATGTAGCCTGTCACCTCCCAAATGACAAGCAGGAGGCATACTTTACCATTAGTTCTCTGACATTACTATGGAATACTGCATTGATCAGAGTTCTAAAGTATTTTATTGTTTTCCCTTAGATTATTGTGGCCATCATGTAAGCTATTCTGCTTACTTTGGTTTGCATCATTTCATATAAGTCTTCCCAAGTTTCTCTGAATTCTTCATATTTGTCATTTTTTACAGCAGAGTAATATTACATTAAAATCACATACCAAAGTTTGTTTGGTCATTCTGTACTTGTTGGTCACACACTTTGCTTCTGGTTATTAGCCACTACAAAAAGTGCTACTCTAAATATTTTGTATCTGTGAGACCTTTCCCTGTATCTTGGAATCTGTGCTTTGTAATGGTATTACTGGTAGCACTGGTAGTGGTCTTTCCATTGTAGCACATCACATCTCAGTAGTTGTGGGATAAAGCTCCAACACATAACTACAGTACACAGCACTACTGGAGAGGTGTAAAACTGAGTGCTATGTGAGCTCCAAGGAGAAAGAGCTTGATTGACAAGGTGGATCAGGGAAAGCATCATGGAGGAGATGACATTAGATTTGGGTAGGAATTCTGCAGAAGAGGGAGAGGGAAGGCACATTAGACTTTGGGAACAGTCTGAGCCAAAGCTTGGAGGCAGGAGGACCAATGAAAAGTTAGAGAGTAGTTCAATTTGTTAGGAGCATAGAGGGCAAGAAAGGTAGTAACAGGCTGCAAATTTAGGTAAGACTGGAGAGATTAGGCAGTGCCAGATTGTGGAGGCCATGAATGCATGAAAAAGTAAGTTCAGTCTCTACTCAGGATGTAGTAGGGAGCCACTGGAAACTTTTGAATGGAGGAGTGACTTGATAAGGTCTATGCACCTTTTACTCTGTGCTCATTTCTCACCCTCCTTATAGAATCTAATTTGTAAGTTAGCCATAGAATTTACCTTTTAGGATTTTGTATTTTCAGGACCCATCATATCCCAAGCATGTAGATATACTGGAGCTTTGCTTCTAATTCCCTTATTCTTCTTCCTTATTGTTCTTGGCAGGTAAATGGTCAAGACCTGAAGAATTTGCTGCATCAGGATGCTGTGGACCTCTTCCGAAATGCTGGTTATGCTGTGTCACTCAAAGTGCAACACAGGGTGGGCATCCCCTCCATTTTTGTGTTTGGAGCCAGTCTTCATGTAGCAGGCTTTTTGAAGATCTACGAGAATTCCATGGACCCAGTCTCAAGCATTCCTTTTCCTGTTATCTTGTACAGGTCATCGGTGGGCTTTTTGGTTTTGGAGGAGGGTTTTTGATGTGCCCTCCAGGAATTTAAATTCTCCAATGTGTAGTCTGTAATCCATGATTATGTTTGATGTGCCATTTGGTACAGAAGCTCTGGCTGTTTAGATTCAGACACGTGTAAAGCCTCTGCCAACATGAGCCATGGAGAACAGCTCCTGCAAGTCATCGTATTTGGCATTTCAAAGATAACTAGTGACTTTGGAGAGAGTAATTTCAGTTGAGTGATGAGTTTGGAAGCCATTTTGCCAAGAGTTGATAACTTAGAATCATTGATTTAGAACTAGAAGGGACCTTTTTGGTGTTGTTCAGTTGTTTTTAGTCATGTCTGACTCTTTGTGACCCCATTTGGGGTTTTCTTGGCAGAGATACTGGAGTGGTTTGCCATTTCCTTCTCCAGCTCGTTTTACAGATGAGGAAACTGAGGCCAACAGGGTTAAATGACTAATAAGTGTCTGAGGTCAGATTTGAACTCAGGAAGAGGACTCTAGAGCCCAGGCCTGGTATTTTACTCTCTGGTCACCCAGCTGTGCCTAAGTCCTACTTCCTCAATTTTTAGATGAGGACACTGAGGATGAGAGAGATTAAGTGATTTGCCTGGAGTCGCAGAGCCAGGAAGTGTCTGAAAGAATGTCTGAACTCAGATCTTCTTCACTTCAGCACTCTCTCCTAGCATGGTGCCTGGCTTATACTAAGCTTGATAAATGCTTGATTATTATTAAATAAGAAGTGAGTGAGAGAAGTAGAGGCTCTGGATGTAGATATCATTTTCTAGGAATTTGTTTGAGAAAGGGAGGAGACTTATAGGATGATAGCTTGAGGGGATGATTGGGTCCAGTGACGGTTTTCTCAGGATGGGAGAAACATGGCCTACTTTGTAGGCCTCTGGGAAGGAACCAGTAGATCAAGATAGAGATTAGAAAGAGAGAGGAGATGATTGCTGGAGCAGACAAGACAGAATGGGATACATAGAGGGATTGACCTTGGCAAAGAGAAGGTCATCTCTTCATCAGAGACCAGAGGAGAGAATGAGAGATGTTTTCAAGGGGATTGGAAATACAGAGGAGTCTTTGTTCAGAGGAGTCTGTATTTTCTCAGTAAGATATGCGGCGACATCCTTGGCAGAGAGGGTAGCAAAAAGCCACGGCTGTAGAAAATGTGAGAAGAGGTTTGAATTAGCCTTTGTGGAGAATAGGATAAAGACTCAGCTGGGAGAGGAGTAAAAGGATTGTCTTGCGAAGGACCATTTGAAATGGCATAAATTTTTTTTGGACCCAGTTAACGATTTATTCCAGTTTTGTGAGTGAGAAAGAATGGATGAGGTAGGTGGTGAGATCGATCCAAGGCTGGCATTGGAGAATTCATTTAAGATTGGGGGCAAGGGATTTAAGAGTGGAGGAGGCATAGAGCTGATTGTATTAACTGTAGAATCAAGTTTGGGGAAGGAGGAAAGTGGAGTTAGAGCAGTTTCATGGCTTGGAAGATTTTTGAGGGATGGAGGCTTTGGAATTCCCTGTGACAGTGAAGAGTAGGTTTAGGAGGAATACAGCATAGGGAGGTAGGAAATAATAAATAGGAGATTACGATCTGATACATCGATTTTGGAGGAATTGATCAATTGAAATGGAAGACTTGGGAGACAGGGAGATCTAGGGGGTAACCAACCGTCTGTGTTGTTGAGATGAAAAGGTCAGGTCATGGAGTTGAGGAATTGGGACGTTTGAGTGTTTGAGGGACAATAATGTGTCTATTGGAATCCTCTAGTATGAGAGTAAATAAAGAGGAGGGAAGTCTATAAGCCAGGTACTGGACTCCTTGACAAAGGAGAAGAATGACTTGGGAAACCATAATAACTCCTACTAGGATATCTAGTGCTTTATTTCTTTTGCAAGATACATGTCTTATGTCACAAAAGGGTCACTCAAGCTACAGGAGAAAATACATTTAGGAGAGGAATGCTTAGGATTTGTCTGCTTTATATTTTATTCTCCATTTTGCCTGTATCATATGGATTTTTTTCCCTTTCGTGTATTTAGAATTGAGAATTACGGGAAGAGGAGTTTGGGCAATGAAAGGCCAAAGTCTTGATTCCTGAGGAGAGAGGCCTCTGGGATTTGACCAGTTTCTCATGTCAGCATTATGTGCCACAGAGAATAAGTCTGCTACTTCTAGACTGTGATCCAAGGAGCCTTTCAGAATGATCATGCTCAGAGAGCCTCTAGCTGTCTGAGAACCTTACAGGCTTATTGCATCCTCACGAGGGACTCAAGCACCTCTAGTATTCAGCAAAGCCGATGTAGAGCCTTCCCAACCAAACCCTGCCCTGTGTCTCTCTCTGTGAGGACTATAGAATAAATAACACAGAACAGTTATTAACCTTCCCTCCTGCCTTTGCCTGATGGTGCTTATACTTCATGGTCATGTCTTTGTTGGGTGGTGGTGTTTCTGAAACACCGGTTAACGAAAAATCAATATTCTTCTTTCCCTTCCAGGTCCAGGTGCAGAATGGACCCTTGGGTCATCGAGGGGAAGGGGAACCGAGTGGCATCCCGGTCGCCATGGTGCTGGTGCCATTGTTGGCTGTTACCATGGCCGCGGCCTGGGCCATCATGAGATATCGGCAGCGGCTGTGATAAAAGTTTGTTTTCCTCCAGTGCACCCCGATGAAGATTTTACTTTCTCCCTCTCTCTGTCTACCTACCTATCCACCTTGTACAGAGCCACCATGTGATTTAAAGAGAAGGAATGGACTGTTCTGTTCTGGACTGATGTTGAGAAGGGCTTGTCCAGCTACTGAAAAGTTGTCATTGTTCTGATGAGGGGTGGAGGGAAGTGGGAAATTGGTTGGCAAGCTAAAGGAGAGAGTTGCTGGGGATGGGAGAGATGTATATTTCAGTAGGATAACCAGCAGTTCAGCCTCTCTGGCTTTGTCCCCTGCCAGGAAAATCCTGCCCACCCAGTCACCCTGGATGATGCCCTTTTCTCTTGCCTGGCCTGTTTCAAGGCCAGTTGTGTGAATCGAGAGAAAGAGAAGGGATTTTTCTCTCTTTATTGGTTTTACTCGGGAACTCTTTGTGGTCCTCATTTTCTTCCTAACTACAAACCTAGGTGCCTACATTGAACAAAGGAGAATGAGGGGGCCATTTTTTACCATTGAAAAATGTGATAGTAAATGCCTTATGGAAAATTAAAGAGACAAAGCTACTTTGTGGTTTCTAGGTTTCGGATGCTAGGGCTTGCACTTAACCGAAGATATAAATACAGTCCTACACAGTGAGAAAGCACTATGGGCGGGGCCTGGGCCTAGGGACGGATGAAGCTAAAGGAACTAAGAAGAGATTTCTCAGGGAAAGTATTTTTTCCCATGATAGCCATGTGAGGGAGGTCCCTTCACCCCCAATTTAAATAGGCACTTTAAAAAATCTTTGCAAAAGTAAAGTCCAAGATTTTACATTGAAAAATTCTACAATTTATAAAACATTAGCTGTCTCCCTCTCCCACAGAATACACCTAAGTCCACATGTACCCTTCTTCCCTACCCCCCTTTCCCTCAGTTCTTTATCTCTTGCGATTCCTGTACTCCTAACTGTGACTGAGTACCCTCTGCCCTAAACTCTTCTGGTCCCCATATATTTTGAGTCCAGGCCCCCAGAATGTTTGCTGCGCAGTTGCGTGTTTAGAGGCTACTCTGAGCCCAGATGATGTCCTCACGAATACTGAGCTGAAAATTGAGATCCAGTTTTGCTAGGTCAGAAGTATCCAGGATGATTCTGGGCAGACTTCCTCAGAGCAGGCAGGGGGTAAAGGGAGCCTCTCCCCAGGTCCTTTCTCTCCTTCCTCTTATCTTGGTTGATACTTGCATGTACTGGGTGAAAACACAGCACTTGGTTCAGTTTGCCATTCTGTGCTCCAACAATGTTAAAGTCCAGGGTCTCATGTTGTTGCTATAGCCAGTACCTCCAGCTACACAAAGGTCTTTGAATTCTAAGGGTTAACCTCATTAGATGCTGGGCTACTAAAAACTGACCTTTTTATGCTATGATCTTCTGTGAGAGAAAGCTATGTGGGTAGGTAGTATAATTGGGTTAGGTGTGTACTGATGCTCATCAGCCAGACTACAGGGAGCCACAGAAAGAAGCTGGAAATCTGCAGGAAATCGATTCTCTCCAATGCACAAATATCTATTGAGACCCGTGGCTGAAGGCTGGTAAGACCTAGGCTGAAGCCTTTTAACCAGGCTATAGCTCGTCTTCAGGCCAGCTCCAACACCGTCCCACAGAGAGAAACTTGCCTGAAGGGCAGTTCGATAACCTAGAAAGGATGAGGAGGGGAGCCAAGGTAGGGTCCAAACCAAAGGGGATGCGGTGGAACGGCCATTTCCTGTGCAGGTGGGATGATGGATCTAGGATTTGATCAGTGTTTTGTTTCCTCCAAGTGCATTCATTTTTACCCTCTCATCTTACGTGGTTTTCCCCTTTTTATTCACCCAGCTCGCTCAAGGTCTGTCTCCTGCTGTACTGTCTCTAGGGTGCCACTTATTCCCCCTTAGTCTTTCCATCTCCATGTGTCTCGCCGCTACGTGGCCGACTCTCCTCCCCTTCTGTTAATATGTGCCTTTAGTAATTGTTCTGTGTTGTGTGTCCCACGTGGGCTACGTTAGTAACCCTGTGGCTGTCTTAAGCCTATCCTGCGTCTTTCTGTCACTCTTTGCATTATTTGTTAATTCTTCTGAAAGTGTGATGTTCTTTGATATTTATCCTCTAGGATTGCTGGGAGAATGTCAGTGTTAAAGAGATGGGTTTTATTGGCATTGAGCCCTTGGTTTTATAAAAGCCCAGCCCAGTTTTCTAGATCTGGTCTTATCCAACCTCATCTTCTCAATATGGGGTTCAGCTCATTTTCTGTCTCTAGGGCTTGTCCAAATATGCATATCAATTTCCATCCAGCTGGTCGTGACAGACTGGGCAATATGCCACCTTCTTCTACTCTGTTTTTTCTCAGTGTGGATGATTAGGGCAGTCTCCTTCACCTTGCTGTGAAGGCTTTGTAGTGTTTGAGGGCTCAATGCAATAGTGGAGTGCAAATAATTGCATTCTAATAATTGTTTCTAAATATATATATATGCACATATATATATTTAATGCCAGAAAATTCTGCTCTTTAAAGTATGTTCTTATTGTGATAAATGGCATATGTGTCTGTTAAGACCAAAAGCTTTTGGTGGGTACATGGGGAATTCTGTTTTCAAACCCCATCTGAGATGCAAAGGTGGCTTTATCTCAGCTTTGGAAAGAAGCATGTTTCTGCCTTCAAGAATCTTATTCTAGCTGAGAAGGTGAGACATAAACACATGAAAAGATAACTAGCAGTGAAAGGCAGTAAGTGACAAGTGCCAATGAATAGTATAATATGATCCTTGTAGACTGTTGGGTGTTACGTACTTTTGTAGCGATTCTCTTACTCTATACTTGTGTCTCCAGTGCCTGGAATGTGGTAGGCACTTAATAAAGGCTGGTTGATTGATTGATTAGTGATTTAGAAGTTCAGTAGAGGGATTGGTTACTGCGAATTGGGGAATCTTATGGAACTGGAACTTAAAAGGTGGGTAGGAGTTAGGAGGAAAAGAGTGGCGAAGGGAATGTGGGAAACGGCAAAGGTCTAGAAAGAGGTATGACTATACAAGATAGGCTTGGAATTTGAAGGCATAAATGAAAACCATTTATTAAGCACATGTCCATGTGCCAATCACTGTGCTAGGAACTGGGGATTTGAGTATAAAAGCAAGACAGTAGCTGCCCTCAAGGAGCTCACATTCTAGCTGGGGAACAACATATAAGGGAGTGGTGTCCAAGGAAGAGTGTTTTGGTTTGATGCATCATAAAGATGATGAATGGAGCCGTGTAATGGGGGAGCCACTCGACACCTCCTTGCAAGAAGCAATGGTAGTATTGATTTGGTTAATGTTCCCAAAGCAAAAAGTGAAAAGGTTGGAAGATGGGGGGTGGTAGGGATAGGAAGTGCATGTGGCAGCAGTGGGCAGTAAGGAGATGGCTAGCGTGGACAGCCAGATGATGTGAAGCAAGTTGGAGAGCAGTGGACTAGAACCGTTTTTTAGAGAAATGATAGGCTATTGGCTGCAACAGGAAGACTGGCACGCATGTTTATCATCTCATCTCAAGAACGTGAATCCTTACCGTGTGCAAGAGAAGCAGCATTCCATGGCCAATGGCTCGTCAGACCCAGAGTCAAGGAGACCTATGTTCAGATCCCATCACTGACACTGAGGTTATGGGCAAGTCACAACTCTTTATGGCTCAGGTAACTGTCTGCGACCTCTCCTGAGATATAGATAAATTGCAATCTGAGAGTCCCCACACCAAGAAAACCACAGATCCTTGGTGTGTTCAGAGAAACAGGTGCTGCCCTCATGGTGCTTCTAGTCTAGTTGGCAAGACGAAAGATAACCACCTGAAGAATTAATAGTAGAAGCTATCAGTAATGGTCTAGGACAACAATAGTGGTATCCCAAGATAGCACTGAATTAGTTGCCAAATGAATTAACATTAGCCATAATTGCTATATGAATTCCATATCAGAAGAGAGTACTTCAGGCCTAGGTGGCCCAGGAAGACTTACAAGCAGCTTTTCATACAAATTGCTTGTCTGAGCTTCCAGTCCCTGGGGTGCAATATGAACCCCTGAGTCCTCTTAAGAATTTGACTTTGGGGTTAGAGCACTGTTCCAGGAAGCCCATGCAGTGATCAGAGGTCTAAATATATTTTCAGCCCTGAATAGGTGGTTGGTCGTACTTAGAGAACCCAGACTGTCGGCCTCAAATGACCTTAATTAGTGAGTGAGTGTGTAGGCTATAGGCACAGAAGGCAGCTTCTGGAATGAGGCTTCTCACGTTAAGTCAGTTCCATCCTTAGTCTGGACTCATCCCATAGCTCTGACCAGTCATTTTGGATAGTAACTCAAGAGATAGCCAGTTCTAGAGTGGGAAATGGGGGGAGATGTCTTATTTATTTATTTTTTTTTGCTTAAATAAAGAGGCACTAAGAGAGAGTGTGGTAGAGTTGAAAAAATAGTGATAAAAGAACCTGGGTTCAAATCCCAAATAATGCCATCTTTTATAACAATAGCTAATAAAATCTCTAACACTACCATAGCACTTACGTGCCAGATGTTTTACTAAGTCCTTTACAATTAAATTGTTTGATCGTCACAATAACCTTGGGAGGTAGGTGCTATAACTATCCCCGTTTTAGAGATGAAACAGGTAGACAGAGCCTAAGTGACTTGCCCAGGGTCACCCAGCAAGTGTCTCAAGTTGGATTTGATATCAGGTCTTCCTGATTCCAGCTCTGGTGCTCTACCCACTGTACCACCTGCCTTAGATGACCTCCACATCGTCTTTCAGCTCTAAATATATGATTTTATGACATTTCTATTGTGATAACACATTATTTCTAGTGGGTTTTCTATGACAGCTGATGTTAATTCATAGAAACATACATAGCCATGAAGGCCCTATGCTCATTTAAACTTTAACAGGTTGTTGACAGATCTAAATTACTTTTTGAAAGTCAAATTGATTGTTTAAAAGAGCTATTTCACACATTGGATAAATGATGTATTTTTTTATTTCAGATCTGTTTTGATTAGCAGAATTGAAGTTGGTGAGAAGAAAATAAAATTTTGCTACTAAATATGGAATAATAGGTTTTTCAACCTACCTATTTCATATTGTATTTAACTTAATTTAGGTTTTGGGCATGGTGGAAGAATCTAATTCAGACTTAATGTTAATTTTTTTTAATTTAAAAAATTTTAATTAATGGCAAATTAAAGCTTTAGAAGGATTTTTTAAGTGCAGTTTAATTCCTAATGACTAAGCTTACCCTGTTATATGAAGTGGTGAGTTCCCTGTCACTGGTAGGGTGCTTGGAAAAGCTAGACAGCTCTCTCAGAGGTATTGTAGAGGAATTTATACACAGGGCAGGGGATTTGAACTAGTTGGCTTCTTGTTTCTCATTCCTATGTAAGATTCTGTGACTTTCTGATGACCCTGTGGGGGTATGATTGGGCCCACCAGATAATAGTATATGTGTTTGTCTAATGCCGTCTGCCTACTGCTTTTCTTCATTCTGGCTCTTCTTCCTATTGCACCCCCATTTCTGCACGCCAGACTTCTTAATTACAGCACAGAGTAATCCAGAACAAGATTCACATTTGTAAACTGGAGCAAGCGTTTTAGAATTAAAGGTCATCTCACAGTTGTGAGAAACAGGAGACAATTCTGTTCCTGGTTTTTTATTGGCGAGTTGCTTAACTTCTTTGCATGATAAATGTAAACATGGATAACCCCCTTCATCATAGATGGGTCATAAGATGGAATGAGCTACCTAAGAAAATAGGGGCTTCTCCTTCATAGCAACTCAATAAGCAAAGAGGGCCAATTGACCACTCATAGGGTGTGATTTAGAGGGAATTATTTTGCATGTCTGAGTTTCACTAGATAACCCTGGAGGTTCCTCCCATCTCTTCATTCTCTGAGTCTAGGAAAAGACCCACAGCCTCATTCAAATGTCTTAAGGACTTCAAGACTAGGGGGAGAACACCTTACCTGAGAAGGAGGTGATAATGACTGCTGTCTTCCAGCTTAGGACAGGAAGCTATCCAAAGGTGAAGTGGGCTACTTTGGGAGATAGCAGATTTCTCTTCACTGGAGGTCTTCAAACAAAGGTTAAATGGCCTCTTGTTGGATATATCATAGAGGATTTTTTTTTCGCGTATACATCGAATTAGATGGCCATTAGGGTTCCTTCCAACTCTGAAATTCTATGATAATAAATTTGGTGTTAGAAGGGATCTTAAGAGATTATCTAGTCCAGGTCTTTCCTTCCTTCCTTCCTTCCTTCCTTCCTTCCTTCCTTCCTTCCTTCCTTCCTTCCTTCCTTCCTTCCTTCCTTCCTTCCTTCCTTCCTTCCTTTCTTAACAGCCAGGTTCTCTGACTCCAAATCCAATGTCCTTTTCACTACATCAAGCTGGTCCAGATTAATAGTGGACTTTTGAATATCCACAACTCCCTCAGTTTCTCTAGAAGCCTACAAAGCTTCTGTTCTGAGTCACTGAATGAAATCCCAAAGGATTGGTGGCTGCTTGGTTGATAGTGAGTTGTACAGGAGTTGTGAGTTTCCTGAGTAACCATTTAAGAGTTCGACAACAAATAATTAATTATGTGAATAAATCAATGAATTATGTTATTCTGCTGCATGCTGGCTGTTTGACCATGAACAAGAAACTAGATTAGGCAATGAGAGACATGCAAACAGTAAAAACAGAATCTGCACTCAAAGGGGCTGCTTGAAGGAATCTTTAAAGTGGGTTGGTGGTGATTAAGGCATTGATACACATAAGTATGATAGAAGGTAGGTTGTGATATGAGTAAATGGGAAGTCTAGATCTCTCTTAGAAATTAGAGGAAAAGATCTGCTATGGGGGTTAGGGTGGGCTTCCTAGAGGAGGTAAGCCTTGAAGGAAGAGAAGGATTTCAGTAGCTGTGGGGAGATTGTCTTTGAGGCATGGAAGACCTGTACAAAGATGCAAGAGGGCGGGATGATGTGGTAGAACAGTGAGGAGTCTAGTTTGGGCAGAAGTTGGCATGCATGATGGGTTAGAATGCAATAAGGCTGGAAAGGTGAGTTGGTTAGAGATTATGGAGGACTCTACAGCTGGTATTTTAAGCTATCAGCAATGATATGATCAGACCTGAACTTTAGGAAGATCATGTTGGCAGCTCTGTGGAGGGTTAATTGGGGAGAAATGAAACTGGAGACAAGCTAAAGAAATGAGTAGAGCACCGGCTGTTTCAACAATCCGGCTAGCAGCTGTTGTGGGGATGAAGGACCAACACAAGCCCAACAACAAGCATGCTGCCAAAGCCCAGGTTCTTTTAATCTGCTTTACTAAGGAAAGCACCATTAAGAGGTTGACAAGTTTACTTTAGTCTAGCATACAGACATCATTCACTTAGTTCAGGGGAAAAAGCCAGCACCCTGAACTTCAGAGCAAAATACAAAGTATTCCCAGAGTGCATGCCACCAAGAGTGAGAGCCCTGTGCAAATAGCTCTGTCTTCTCTTCTTACACCATTTCAGACGGCATCAGACATCATCTGAATGACCAGAACTTAGGCTCCTATGATTGGCTCTTGAGTTAGTACCTCTCCTTAGTACCCTGGGAACTTCATACCCACATAGGCTTAGCACCTAATAGGGGTTTGGGCCTGGGGCTTAGCACCTAGTAAGACTCAATGAAATACACTGAATTAATCAAAGGTAACAAAAGCCCAACTCTTCAAGGGCACTTGGTTGAACTGAGTGCCAAGAGCCCATTTTGCTTATCAATACACTGGCCCTGGAGTGAGAAGGACCTAAGGTCAAATCCGGCCTCAGACACTTGACACACTAGCTGTGTGACCTTGGGCAAGTCACTTAACCCCAATTGCCCTGCCTTCCCCTCTCAAAAAAACCAAAAAAACAAAAACAAACCAAAAACTGTCTCTTAATGCTGAGATTTGGGTTTTCATTTTATGACTCCTAAGCATGTTTTCTAGTAAGCTTGTTTTCTAAGTGTAAAGTACAGGCCATTATCAAACATAGGTCAGAGGGAGCAAAGTTTCATGTTGATAAACAGTCTGAATTTGAAAGAAACAGATCTGAAAGTAGATGATTGAATCGTATAGCTCTCTTCCTTTATTAAGTTCAGAGTTAGGGCCTGGACAAGGAATTTCTGGACCCTAGGAGAGGTTTGAAAATTCTGTCCCTGTGTTATTGTTCCTGAAGAGGCTTTGAGCCTTTGCCACGCAACACAGAATTTATCACAGTAAAATAGCTACATTTACTGATAAGCAGAATTTTCTAGAATTAAAAATGTAAATTTACTAAAAAGTTAACTTGATTCAGTACACATTTCAGTGCCTATTATATCATGACAAGAGGTAATGCTGGATAAGGGATAAAAGGCTAATGTTGGTGTCAGGACGACTTGGGTTCAAATTCTGCCTCTGACGCATACCAGCACTTAACCCCTCAGTTTCCCAGGCATTTCTCTTAAGATCAGAAGATAAGCATGACTTGCTGATCTGTATATGTGGAGGGACTTTTCTGCACCCCATTTTCTACACAATGATAAAATTATGGGTCTCGACCAAGAAGGAAAATATCTTAAAAATGTAATTGGGAAATATTTAATGAAATGAAAATATGTCAAAAAGAAAAAAAAAAGAAAATATCGAAGGCACTGTACCAAGCACTGGGGATACAAAAAGCAAAGGGAGACTCTCTGCCCTCAAAGAGCTTGTGTTCCATTACACGTGTCCCTTCTTGAACTTCCTCAGCCCCAACCTGTGTTTTATTTAAGGTAGGAATGGGTATCTTGCCATCTTGTGCTGGGTGTGCTCAGAGCTGGCAGTCTTGGTGAGGCCATCCTGTGATGCTGCAGCCCTTTTAGAAGTGAGAACTGACAACCCGGAGGTTTGTTCCAGCTTAGAATCCAATAATACGCTGAAAAGAAAGGAATTCCTCCCTTCTATCCCCACCCCCCCCAGGGTCCCCATCCTAATCATAGCTAGATTTTTAACTGTCCCAGGTTTTTCTTTCTGTTGTGATAGTTGGTGGGCAGAAGTACAACATTCAATGACCTGGTTCATGTCTTGACAAAGCTGCCACTTCATCAGCGATGCTTAAAAGAAGGATGGCTTAGTATCCCAGGACTGGACCTCTGTTTTTGGATGCATTTTCTCCACACTCATTGTTGATTTGTTGCTGGAGCATGTTTTCAAATGCAGGTCAATCATTAGCTAACCTTAAAGTCATCCATGAAGATCTATGTATTTGCAGTAATAATTAAATTCATGCAGCTGTCCTGAGAAACCAACCAAAATTCTTCCTAAGTTGCAGATTTGAACAGGGAGGCCCAGGCTGTTGATCACTTTGAATATTAACCCTGTAACCAGAATTATGACGTCAAATATGAGTTTAACTATGTGGTCTATGCTCATTCTGCCACCAGGCCATTTTTTGTGTTCTCATAAGCAAGAATGATCTTTATAACACCACTCATCTCCCCACTGACCTCCCCATTTTTGTTTGAGTCTGACCACGATATATCCCTGGGTGAAAGCTATATATAGCAGGGTGTCTCAGAGCAGATGTCCCTTAGTGACTCGGGGCATGTACCAAGAAAATGTCACCTGATGTGATAGACATTAATGAACAATAAGAGTGGAGCAATAAACTCATGTTCTTGTTCTGGGCTAAGCCTGGTTGCTACCAGGCATGTCATGTGCAAACCCTTCTGCAGCTTGCTTGTGAATTAAATAGTTGCTTTTTCACCTCCCTGTCCTTGCTACTGCTTTTTGCCTTGAGACCTTGCACTCCTGTCAGGGAAGGCAGAATGCAAATGATTAACTTAATAATTTAGCAGAGGAGATTAAAGCAGGTGAATGGAATTCTGGTTTGGGGTGATCTGGGATTTGACTCTGACATGAGGTACAGCAGAATTGCCTTTTCTGTACAGTTCTAGAGGAACGGCGGTAATTAATGGTGCCAATGGTTACCTGGGGGACCCCAGGACTAGAGCAGTTTATAGACTAGGAGGGCTGCTTAGGAACAGATGGTTCTTATTAGTGTCAGCAGAGGGCAGCAGAGAGCTGTAATCTTCCTTCCTTCCTTCCTTCCTTCCTTCCTTCCTTCCTTCCTTCCTTCCTTCCTTCCTTCCTTCCTTCCTTCCTTCCTTCCTTCCTTCTTCTCTTCCTCCCTCTCTTCTTCCCTTCCTCCCTCCCCCCTCTCTCCCTCCCTCCTTCACTCCCCTTCTTCCCTTCCTTCCTTCCTTCCTTCCT